>CM033393.1:45122067-45659973 GCA_019426215.1 Buddleja alternifolia
TGAGCCCGTGAAGAAGGCTAGGTGGATGCGGTGCTCAGCAGCCAAAATTTCAATTGATGGTATGAAGATGGTTGCTGAGTACAAGATGCAAAAGAAGAAAAGTGATGACCAGGAGCAGTTGCCTGAACCTGTCGAACGGAAACAACAACTGTCTGTGAGAAGTATTATATCCTATGTCGAAAAGGCCCTTGAAACTGTCCAACCTCACATGGCCTCCTTCCCCCCCTATGGAAAATCCTACTCCACATTCAGAGCAAAGGATGCTCGCCTTCATGCTTTCAATCTGAATTATTGGCAAGGTTGAAACCTATTCTAATTACTAGTAATATCTCATTATTGTTCATTTCAGGTACTTAGCATTCTGAAGAGAGTAACTGATGAAGAGTGTCAATTGTTGGGCTTGGACCCAAATTATGCCCGTCCTGACTGGATGATTCTTCAAGTTCTTCCATACCTCCTCCTCCTGTTAGGCCTTCTGTAATGATGGATACTTCTCTAGAAGTGAGGTATGCCTTTTCCCGTTTGAGATTTCAATTTGTCATAGTCCTGTGTTGTCGACTGCTAACTACCTTAGCTGTTCCTGTTTAGTTTGACAAGTATGCCAGGTGACTGATTCTTAATCTCTTTTATGCAGGACGATTTGACTCATCAACTGGCTATGATTATTAGGCACAACGAAAACTTGAAGAGGCAGGAGAGGAATGGGGCTCCCCCACACATCATCTCTGAGTTTGCACATTTGCTGCAGTTCCATATAGCCACGACGTCGATAACGAATTGCCAGGACAGCCAAGGGTATGGTTATCTCCTTCCATTTACTGGCACATGTATGAGCTCTTGAGTACCTGTTATCTAACATGTGAAATACCTTTTCACACTCTAGGCTACCCAAAGGTCTGGCAGACCAATTAAATCAATATGTAGCAGGCTCAAGGCAAAAGAAGGCAGGATCAAGGTACTTTGATGGGTAAGAGGGTCGATTTCTCGGCTCGTACTGTGATCACTCCAGATCCAACCATCAATATTGATCAACACTAGGAGTACCTTGGAGTATTGCCCTTAATCTTACATATCCAAAACTGTGACTCCATATAATTGAAAGGTTAGTCCTCTTTCACTTTGTTTTTGATTATTGGCTTCAAATACGTCATGGTTTTGTTATTCATCAAGCGTGATATTGGAACCAGGATGAAAGAGCTGTGGAACCGCCCTCATCCTCCTCCTGGTAAAACTGGTGCCAAATATAATTAGGGATGATGGGCAAAGCTTGATCTCCGGTACTTGAAGAAAAGCAGCGATCAGCATCTAGAACTTGGTTATAATTATTTTCCTTACCCTTAAATATAGAATGGTCTAGTTATATAGTTTTTATGAAAGCGCTTAAGTAATGTCATTGTTGATGCAGGTGGAGCGGCACTTAAATGATGGAGATTTTGTCCTGTTCAACAGGCAGCCGAGTCTGCATAAATGTCTATAATGGGGCATAGAATCAAGATTATGCCATACTCTACCTTCCGCTTGAACTTGTCTGTGACCTCACCTTACAATGCTGACTTTGATGGGGATGAAATAACATGCATGTCCCTCAGTCATTCGAAACTAGAGCCGAAGTATCGTAACTGATGTTGGTTCCAAAATGCATTGTGTCACCCGCAATCAAATCGCCGTAATGGGGTATTGTCCAAGATACACTTTTAGATGCCGGAAAATTACTAAAAGAGATACATTATTGAGAAGGTGATATGCCAGTTGTTATTTTTCTTCAATGACTTCTATGCTCCTATTTACATCCACCTGAAGAAATTTGTCCTTGTTTATGCAGGATGTTTTCATGAACATTCTGATGTGGTGGGAGGATTTTGATGGCAAAGTACCTGCTACCTGCGAGATTTTGAAACCCAGGCCTCTTTGGACTGGGAAACAAGTATTTATTTAATTATACCAAACAGATAATCTGTTGAGATTTCAGCATGGCATCAGGAACTGAAAAAGGCTTTATAACTCCTGGGGATACTCAAGTGCGGATAGAGAAGGGAGAGTTGCTATCTGGCACTCTATGCAAGAAGGCACTTGGGACATCTACTGGAAGTCTTATACATGTTATTGGTATGTTCTCTTTGATGTTTTATTGGTGTTACAAATATGATACTGACAATTATTCATATTTTGACTTAATTATATGTGGCTGTATTTTATTGTTTTTTTAAGAATATGAATAATTGTCAGATGTTATTCTATAGGATGATATTACGGTCCGATAAAAGGGAAAATGGAAGTGAAGGGAAGTTTGTCATTTGGAACTTGTAATGTGTTTGGCCAAAGTATGATTGTGTATGAGAAACTTGATTTGGTGGGGGGGAAAAGTCATCATGTCTTTGTCCTGTGATATATATAGGGGAATCTTGTGGAAATTTCTTAGACCAACCATTTTTCTCATAACTAATACAACCTGAGAGGAAGGTAGTGTCTTTTTCCTTCAATTCAAGAAGCATCTGTTTTTTTTCTTTTTTTTTGTGTGTGTGTGTGTGTATATATAAAGTGTTTTTGATTTCTGCCGTAGGAACCAAGGGCTTTGCTACATAGTGTTTTTAAATGTTTGATACGGATAATGGTTAGCACAGTGGAATTTTTTTTTTTTTTGAAATACATGGGACACAATGTTTATGCAGGTTCATGCTCTGCTGGCACTGTTGGGTGTATACTTTCTGATAAAGCATCTAAGTAGCATATATATATATATATATATATATGAGAAAATTACATGAACACCTCCTCACTTCAGTGCGAATTACCGAAAATTCCCTGACCACCTCAAAATTACATAAAGTCCCCCTGTTAAGACATTCTTATAACTACACTTCCCTGTGTATTTAAAAATTCTTACTATTTCACTCCTCTAAGCCTTACAAGTAGACCCTTTTGAGGGGTCTCGTAATTTACCAAAAGTCAAGGCATATTTTGGTAATTAACACTAAAGTGAGGGGGTGTGCATGTAATTCACCCCATATATATGAAGTGAAATTTGAAGAGGGGGTAATAACCCAAAAGTATGTTTCTATCTGTGTCTAATATAAAGGGTAATGCATTCAGGGAAGAGGTTGGGCCAGATGCTGCTCGCAAATTTTTGGGGCATACACAATGGCTTGTCAACTATTGGCTTTTGCAGAACGGTTTTAGCATGGGAATTGGTGATACGATTGCTGATGCTGCAACCATGGAGAAGATTAATGAAACTATCTCTAATGCAAAGAATGAGGTGAAAGAACTTATTAGGTCAGCTCAAGAAAAGCAGTTGGAGGCTGAACCTGGTCGAACAATGATGGAGTCATTTGAAAACAGAGTTAACCAGGTATGTAAAAGAGTTTACATCGCTACCTACAATTTGATTTCACCAAAATAGAAAATTGATGAATTGCTGAAGCCTGATGTCATTTCTGTGTCTTCAGGTGTTGAATAAAGCCCGTGATGATGCTGGAAGCAGTGCACAGAAGAGCTTGTCAGAAAGTAACAACCTTAAGCCATGGTTACTGCAGGATCTAAGGAAGTTTTATCAACATATCTCGATGACTGCTTGTGTGGGGCAACAGAATGTTGAAGGCAAGCGAATCCTTTTGGATTCATAGATCGTACACTTCCACACTTCACCAAGACGATTACGGTCCAGAGAGTCGTGGGTTTGTGGAGAACTCATATCTTAGGGGGTTGACTCCTCAAGAGTTCTTCTTCCATGCTATGGTGGTAGGAAGGTCTAATTGATACAGCAGTGAAAACTTCTGAGACTGGATACATTCAGAGGCGATTGGTGAAGGCTATGGAGGATATCATGGTTAAATATGATGGGACTGTGAGGAATTCGTTAGGAGATGTGATTCAGTTTCTTTATGGAGAAGATGGTATGGATGCTGTTTGGATTGAATCACAACCGTTAGAATCTTTGAAGCTGAAGAAACCAGATTTCAATGAGAAGTACAGATATGAGATTGATGACCCGAACTGGAATCCTAATTACATGTTGCCTGAAGCTGTGGAAGATCTGAAAACAATTCGTGAAATTCGCAGTGTGTTTGATGCGGAGGTTCAGAAACTCGAAGGTGACAGATATCAACTTGGGACAGAGATTGCAACCACCGGTGATAACACTTGGCCCTTGCCTGTTAACATTAGGAGGCTTGTCTTGAATGCACAAAACCTTTAAGGTTGATTTTCGAAGGCCTTCTGATATGCACCCCATGGAGATTGTGGAAGCTGTTGACAAGTTGCAAGAAAGCTTAAGGTGGTTGTTGGTGATGATTATCTGAGTATGGAAGCCCAAAAGAACGCTACTCTTTTCTTCAATATATTACTTCGGAGTGCCTTAGCAAGTAAAAGAGTTTTAAAGGAATACAGACTTACTCGTGAAGCTTTTGAATGGGTTATTGGTGAGATAGAATCTCGCTTTTTGCAATCACTCGTGGCAGCTGGAGAGATGATTGGATGTATCGCTGCGCAATCTATTGGTGAGCCTGCAACTCAGATGACTCTCAACACTTTCCACTATGCTGGTGTGAGTGCGAAGAATGTTACTTTAGGTGTTCCAAGGTTGAGGGAGATCATTAATGTTGCTAAAAAAATTAAAACGCCGTCTCTTTCTGTATACTTGAAGCCCGATGTTAGCAAAACTAAGGAGAGGGCCAAAAATGTCCAATGTGCTCTTGAATACACCACCTTACGAAGTGTGACACAAGCCACAGAGGTATGGTATGACCCAGATCCTATGAGCACGCTTATTGATGAAGATGTTGAATTTGTGAAGTCCTATTATGAGATGCCTGACGAAGAGATAGACCCTGACAAGATTTCTCCGTGGTTGCTTCGCATAGAATTAAACCGAGAAATGATGGTGGATAAGAAACTCAGTATGGCAGATATTGCAGAAAAGATTAATCATGAATTTGATGATGATCTGACATGCATATTTAATGATGACAACGCTGAAAAACTGATTCTCCGTATTCGTATCATGAACGATGAAGCCCCAAAGGGTGAAATGCAAGATGAATCGGCCGAGGATGATGTATTCCTCAAAAGATTGAAAGTAACATGCTCACGGAAATGGCTCTTCGAGGCATACCAGATATTAATAAAGTGTTCATAAAGAATGGTAAGGTGAATAAATTCGATGAGAACGATGGATTTAAAGCAGAGAATGAGTGGATGCTTGACACAGAAGGTGTTAATCTATTAGCTGTCATGTGTCATGATGACGTTGATGCAAGGAGGACAACAAGTAATCACTTGATTGAAGTCATTGAAGTTCTGGGAATTGAGGCTGTTCGTAAATCATTGCTGGACGAATTACGTGTGGTTATATCTTTTGATGGATCATATGTGAACTATCGACATCTGGCAATATTGTGCGATACCATGACATATCGTGGTCATTTGATGGCTATCACTCGTCATGGAATCAATCGAAACGATACGGGGCCCATGATGAGATGCTCCTTTGAGGAAACAGTGGATATTCTGCTTGATGCTGCTGTGTTCGCAGAAAAGATTTACTAAGGGGTGTCACTGAAAACATTATGTTGGGTCAGCTCGCCCCGATTGGCACTGGAGACTGTGCCTTGTTACTCAATGAAGAAATGTTAAAACAAGCTATTGAGATACCATTACCCAGTTATATGGAAGGGGGCGGACTCGATTTTGGCATGACTCCTGCCCGTTCCCCATATCACGATGGCATGATGTCACCAAATTATTTGCTGAGCCCAAATATGCGGTTATCTCCCGTCACAGATGCTCAATTTTCTCCATATGTTGGCGGAATGGCTTTTTCGCCCACATCGTCTCCAGGGTACAGCCCGTCATCACCGGGTTACAGCCCATCGTCCCCTGGATATAGTCCTACCTCTCCAGGGTACAGCCCGACTTCTCCTGGTTATAGCCCCACCTCTCCAACCTATAGCCCTAGCTCTCCCGGGTATAGCCCAACCAGCCCGGCATATTCTCCTACCAGCCCATCTTATTCACCTACTTCTCCTAGCTACAGCCCAACATCCCCAAGTTACAGCCCAACATCCCCAAGTTACAGCCCGACGTCTCCTAGCTATAGCCCAACTTCTCCCGCTTACAGCCCCACATCCCCTGCATACAGTCCGACATCTCCTGCTTACAGCCCAACTTCACCCTCTTACAGCCCGACATCACCCTCCTATAGCCCTACTTCTCCATCGTACAGCCCAACGTCACCGTCCTACAGCCCTACTTCTCCGTCGTACAGCCCTACTTCTCCGTCATACAGCCCGACCTCACCTGCCTATAGCCCGACTTCGCCTGGTTACAGCCCTACCTCACCTAGTTACAGTCCTACCTCACCGAGTTACAGTCCTACATCTCCAAGCTACAATCCTTCTGCAAGATACAGCCCTTCTCTTGCATATTCACCCACAAGTCCAAAGATCACGCCTTCCAGTCCATACAGTCCCTCCTCTCCAAGTTACAGGTAATTTTGGCAAAGGTTTTTATAGTAATTTCTCGTTATAATTTGACTCGTGAAAAAGTATGAAAGTTCACTGAGTAGTTTGTATCTCTTTTGAAATAATTGCATTCTCTTTCTGCAATACGACTCTAGGCTGAAATATTACTATCTATTCTGTCCTTTGCAGCCCAACATCACCTTCATATTCTCCTACATCTCCATCATATTCGCCGTCTAGTCCAAGTTATAGTCCAAGCAGGTAATACCCAAGTGCTTCATACATAATTCTTCCTTTCAGTTTTGTTTTTTTCACGTCATGTTAACATATAATAATGACTGCATATCCTTAGGCTAACTTTGTACTATATATTTTCAGCCCATACAATCCTGGTACAAGCCCAGACTACAGTCCTAGTTCTCCACAGTACAGGTGAGTGCAAAATTATGATCACGTAGAATTATCAGTGTAATTTAGGTTCACTTATTTGGTCCTGAGTCATTTGTCTTTGGCACGAATTCAGCCCGAGTGCAGGATACTCTCCTAGTGCGCCTGGGTATTCCCCGTCTTCAACCAGCCAATACACTCCCCGCACTAATGAGAGAGATGACAAGAGTGTGAAGGATGACAAGAGCACCCGGTAAAAGTGTAATACAGCATAATTCAGCAATGGATAGTAAGGATTGGCAAGTTGTTGGATCTTTCTCTAGGTTTTTCAGCTCTCATTAAGGGATGCATGAATAGAACGCATAATGTGTTTAAATTGAACGTATAATTTGTGCCGTGTATTGCAGTTGTAATGGATAATTCCTGGTTGTTTGAGATTTTAGATGTTGTACAGAATAAGACTATTTATTTCACTGTGTTTTTTAATTTTGAATTACTGAGGATTAAAGAAAATGTAGACTTTAATTACCCGACTGTGAGAACTATCCAAGGCTGTTGAGCAAGTCCCTTTTGATTCACTAAATTAATGAATACGAGACTTGATTTGTCGATATAGACAGTGTGTTCACATACATGGATGATTGGGATTATTTGGAATTTTTGGATGATTGGGATTCTTTGAGAACTTTTGAGACCGTAAATTTTAATTATTGGTGTAATGTTGTATGGCAATTAAACTCTAAAAAGCTATGATTACACAATTTGGTCAATGAAAGATCGTCTGGTTTAATCATTTACACATAGGTTTTATCTTTTTCTAGCTTGACCGAAAGTTGTCTGAAGTAGTCTTGTAGTTGCTGTTACTAACAGAAATTCTGTAAACTACGCCATGCCAGATACAAGTGGAATTAAAATAGCGTGGGTTGGCTGCTTGGCTTATTGACCAAGCGGGCATAGAAGACATATTATAGTAATTTGTATTGGCATTAGGAATCCTGCACTGCACAGCAGCCATTGGAAAGTTTATTAAAAACCTCAAGTTGGGGGAATACTACCCAATAAACTATGATGCACGGATACGAGGATACGAGTACGATACAATACAGATATGAAGCAAGACAAAATTCAAAATTATAAGATACGATACGTTGGAGATACGAATATATATGTATATATATATATATATATATTATTTTTAAAAATAAATTTGAATCAATATGTTCATTAACATAAATAAAAATGTAATATTGACACAGGTTCATTGTTTATAAGTTTAAAAAATTTCGAAGATAACCTTAATATTTTATCATTTTCGGCGATGTAAGAATGTCATTTTATTGATATCAATATTTACCTTCTTATACAAAATCTTAGGTAATAAAATGTAAATGATAGAATTTACGTCTAGCAAGAGAAGAAAAAATATATTAAGAAGTGAAACCAAAATAGTTATTTGCTTTTGTAAATTTGCTTCTTGTTTGTTTAACCTTTTAATGTACGTTTAAAGTCATTATTATTTTCCAATTTAACCTATAAAGTATTATGTAATATTAAAAAATACTATATTTGATATTCAAGGCGTGTCAGATGCTTCAAATTTTGTATGAGATACGGTATCCGATTTTTTTTTATTTAATTTCTGGATACGTAAAAAGGGTATCCGAGACGTATCCGGGTGGTATCTGCAGAGTATCGTTTCTATACGAGTACGATATTGCACTGGTCCAATTTTAAGAGTATCCGTGCGTCATAGCCAATAAATAATTAGTATAATTATGGACATACCCCAGTAATTATCAAAAGATCTCTTATGTTTTTGAAATTATCTACACCTCCCACAGGGGCCTAATTGTAAGCTTTTGAAGGGTCAAATTGTAAGACTTTTTAAATATAAATAGGGATAAATGTAAGAAGTGCCCTACGTGAGTGATTTTTTATGGAATTTCAAAAACAAAAGGGAGTAGTTGGGCAATTACATACTACAAGTGGGGAGGTTTGCGTAATTTCCCCTAAATAATTATATAAAGCACATTAACATGAGAAACCCATGTGTATTTTTTGAAATAACTTACTAATTATATAACAAATGTAATACACTCTTCCTGTAAAATACATTTGGGTGCGGCCAAGCCGGGTTTGGGCTAGAATTTTCCTTAACATGAATCAAGAAATTTTAAAAAGGAAAATATGCTTGCTTAGATTGATTTGGTAAGTGGAGACTTAACTACATTTAAATATATGTCTTTACTAGGAAAGTGTGAACGTTGACGGTCTCATTGTTATGACCTTTGGTAGCACTATTACTTTGTTAAAAGTATTACCCTTTTAATACGTCAATTACTTTATTATTAACCTGTTCAAGGGTGACAAGTTTGAATTAGTTGGGTTGTCAATTCAACTCTATTTATATGTATTAGACCAAAAAAATTGTAAAAACAAGTGTAACTACTAATTGCCACGTAATTAGATACATAGAAATCAATTTTGCAGTATAATGCAAGAAGCTCTTCATGCTTTAAAGTTTAAAGTAATTTGATTCTTAAAGAAAGCGAAAATTTTATGCACAGAGCAAACATGATTGGATAGGGTAAAATTTCGGATGGTATGTCGCATACAACAGTATAGGGTAACAGATTTGAGTAATTCTATATACCACATTTTATATGCCATAGATTTTTTATTTTCTCTAATTTTGGTAAAAAATCACTTGTAATTAATTGATTTTAATGGGTATAATTTATCCATACTTTCTAAATCAAGGGGCGGTGAAAAATCGATGCTATATAGCATTTTCCAACATGTTATCAATTATGCAAACAATTTATTAGCTTAATTAATTAACATTATATTAATTATTAGTAAATACCAATAATCTACAATTAATCTTAGCTATTATTTTTTCAAGAAAGCCAGTTAACCTTTCGCCAGTAAGTATATATACTAATTGATCATATTTAATCTAACTAAGCTTTCATAGTTTTCAAGCCTCGTCAATTACGAGTTATAAAAACTTGTGTGTGTATATATATATATATATATATATATATATATATATATATTTCAATCGCAATTTCGATCCTTGAACTATACCAAGCTAGTTTGACGTAGTAGTTGTTGTGAGCGTGTTATAATTATTTTTTAATTATATAATAAACTAATAATACTACTCCACTATAGATTAATTTATCATATAATGAAAACAACGAAAAAAATCCAAGATTTAACACTACTATTATATATAATCACGAGGAAATTGCATGTGGTTTTCTTTTCTCTTTTGAATTGAAGTGGGGTAAGCAGAAATTTCCACCATTGTCACGTGCTAAAAAGTTTCAAAGTACAGATCAAAGTAATCGATAAACTTTTTCAATGAGCAAATAGTAACTTAGACAATTATTTTATAAACAATTAGGCATCTCTATTCTTTTGCATTTCTCTTCTATATATACATACATATATTTCCTCCTTGAACATACTTCATCAAACCATATTCATCTTCTCTCTCTCTCTTTCTCTCACTATACATATAGATTTATTCATACATACATACATATATATTATTGAATTTGTTCTGCAAAATAATGGCTTCATCCACATGCAACAATTCATTTTCAAGCAACTACATGCTTCTGAAGCCGGAAGAAGCTGGTTTTGTTGAGCTGACTAAAATATTATTTTCGAGCGACATTGCAAAGAGGAAATTTGTGGACTGCCCTGAAGGGATTGAAGAGCCGTTTGGGCGTAGATGGGTCATTTTTGTTTCGGTTTTGGCGCAGAAGTTATTGCAGGCGGTGGCGCAGCCGCTCGCTGCCTTTGGTTCCGGCGTTGAGCATTGGCTCAATTTGCTCTCCGCAAACGGGGGTTTCTTCCGCCTACTCCTCAATTCCCTCAAAGGTATAATATCTCCTTGTTAGAAAAATTCTAAGTACGATAGGGTTTGATAGATACTATTTCACAAAATGACTGATCAGTTGAATCATGAGTATAACTGATCACACGCGTTATGTGAATTATATTTGAGTTTGGCTCAATTTTAAGTCAAATACAATTTGGCTGAACTCAAATATAATCCAAATGCAACTGTTCAATTGCGCGTGAAAAATATAATTCACCCATCCTTGTGAATTACACATGAGTTGGTTTTGCTATGCCAAACGAGACGGTCTTGTTTAAGTCAAGTGGTGAATTGCAGCGTATGCGTAATTCAATCGTCTTGTGAATTATATTTGAGTTAGTTTACTAAATCCGACGACACGGTCCGGTCGAAGCCATGCGGAACTTACAATGCGAAATACCAATTGCATCATAAATTTAATTCACTTATTTTGGTGAACTACTCTTGAGTTGGCCTTCTAATATGACCCGGTCTGATACAAATTTAACGTAATTTACTACATGGTTAACGAATTGGATCATAATTAGTATAATCACTTACGTTAATTACTCTTGAGCCAGTCAAACCAAGCGTGAGCAAAATACACGAGATTATTAATCTAATTTTCAACATCAATCTTTTTCCTTTTGAAAAAATCAAAGTTGGTTAATTTTTCGTACTTGGAAAAGTAATCATAGATAATTATGGATGTTTTACACACCAAACAGGGAAAATTCTTATTTTATTATGTCTTAGTGCATACAATTGAGTTCCATATCGAATGTATATAAGAATTTTCCACCAAACTGGCTGGACATTATTTTTTTTGCCTACTGGAGCTGAGCATAGTTGTGAATATTTGCTTTTTGGTTTTTGATATCATACTATACCAACTCCATTATTCAAGAAAAATAATTGGTCATGTGGAAGCATCATACGTTATCATTACAAATTATTTAGTTAACTATTATATTGGTAGCGTTTGGTACAGTGAAAATAAGAAATGTTAATTAATGTGATACAAATAAAAACTTAATACCTGGCACACTCAATGTGGTGTAAATATGGCTTTGCTAATATACAAAATTCTCAATGTTTTTATATATTTTTGTATGGTAGTCATCTTTTTATTACTAAACAATTTTTGTTTATTTTCATTATATAAAATAATATATTTTGAGAAAATTTTGTTTGAGTACAGAGAAATTGAATAGGAGAGTTTGAGAAATAATATAGTTGATCCAGATGAAAATGCGGAAAGAGAAAGAAGAATAAATAAAAGATAAAATTAATGTGAATAGGAGTATGTTTTATTTGTATGAGGGTAATTTTATCTACTCATTAAAAACATATTAATGTGGTTACTATAATACCCTACCACTTAATAAATAGTATGTATATATATGTACAATGTACATAATTTATTATTGAGAAATCCGATGCCGTAAGCCCGTGACTACATCTTAATTATTGCTAATATATAGCAATTTTGTCAAGGTCCACATTATTAATCTTATTGCTTATACATTTAATTTGTCGTAATTATTGACAAGGTCCACACATTCATATGGTTTACAATACAATCCACACCTAATCACCTACTTCCTTAATATCATAATACTAAATTACGTGTACTTGCATCGCATGGCTGTCAAGCTGATTTGTAGTTATGCACTATAATAAGTCTTCTTGAAACATTATCAAAATTAAATAAGACTATGATAATTAATTATACTATAGAATACAATTAATTATATATCTCATTGAACACGACCAAGATTTATCTCAAGAATTCACACAATTAAATCTCATAATTTGTGATTAATATAACGAATTAAAACTTTATTTTTTGTGCAGGGAAAGTGATACAACCAGACATAACGTCGGCGAATTTCTTATCATTTATAGGGAACATTGACAAAAGAGTTGAATTAGACTCCAAAATTGGAAATAAAGATAGAAGATACTATTCTGCTCTCGCAGTGATGGCTGCTAAGGCATCTTATGAGAACCATACATATATTGAGACTATTGTTAAAGACCATTGGAAGGTAATATATATTATTCTATTACTAATTCTTAGTTCAGATTCTCTGTACGTATTTAACTTCTCGTATGCATGCATGATATATATATATATATATATATATATATATATATATATATATATATGCAATATTATTAGATACATAAATGAGGTGAATTTTGTACACGTGTAGAGCGTAGATAAACTCCAGATTCAAAGATATGTATTTGGAATATCTAATCAACCTTAAATGTTTATAGAGAAAATTTTCATTTGATACAAGAAAATAGACTATAATTGGGAAATTTACAGCTCAAATCGAGTTTAACTGAGCTGAAATTAATGATATGGTAAGTGAGCTTCGTTTGGCGTATAGAATTATGAAAGAATGGTTAAATAATCACAGGTCTTATTATGACTATTGTATCATGATTAGTTGGAATTTGACCAAAACAAAACAAGAATAATATTATTGTGGCGATTTAGACTATATCCATGGACAGGATCTTTGTTTGGTATAGGGTCATATTTAAATCATTATCCAAAAAAATAGAATAATTAAAGAAATTAAAAACGGAAGTGGGAAAAACACGTGGTGTCCCAATCTTTGCAAATCTCTTCTCTATTATTGGTGGGACTATGGACAAGAGTCAATATTAATTTTACCCCATCCCAGCTGAAAAAAAAAGGGGAAATATTTGTAGAACAGTGTGGAATTGTGGATAAGAAGAAGCCTTTTTTTTTTTAAAAAAAAAAAATTTCAAGATAAGAGGATACTCTAAATATCTAACTCGACAAATTCATGTTGATAGTCATAATTTTGAGTCATAAAAACTCTATCTAACTTCATAAAGGAGGGGAGAGCCATAACTTGTGGGAATTTGAATTCGAATTCTAGATCTCTCACATAAAGTGAGAGGTGGATACCACTAAACAAAATATTACAGCCAAAATGTAAATTGTAATGTAATGGTGGGTTTATTCTGAATAGTTTTAGAATTTTATTGAAAAGAATATTAATGGTTCCAACTTCCAAATATATAATAAATATGTGAAACTAATTTCCCCTTTTTTCTTATTTTGATTCAGATGGATTACTTGGGCTCCTACGATTTCTGGAATGGTAAGCTCCTGAATTTGTCCCTCACAATTTATTTATTTTTGGATATAATTCATTAACCAAATATCCGCATTTAATTTCTTAAACAATTCTAATTTTTTTCACATGACTAATATAATAACAATTTTGTGACAAAAATAAAAATAAAAATACAATTCACTCATTGTATAAACAATTTACTTGAATTTGGCCAAACTCAATTCAAATTAATAAGCTAATATTTTTACTATTTGGCAGATTATCAAGAGAAAGCCACAACACAAGCATTTATAATGGAAGACAAAAGAGACGATATAATAATCGTAGCATTTAGAGGAACAGAGCCCTTCGACGCCGATGCATGGTCATCCGACGTGGACATCTCCTGGTACGAGCTTCCCGGCGCCGGCAGAATTCACGGCGGCTTCATGAAAGCCCTCGGCTTACAGAAAAGCCAAGGCTGGCCCACGGAACAAGCCGACAACAAGCCGGAAGCCGCCTATTACGCCATTAGAAAGCTGCTTAAAGAACGGCTCCAAAAAAATGATAAAGCTAAGTTTATACTCACCGGCCACAGCTTAGGCGGCGCTCTTGCGGTGCTGTTCCCTGCGGTTCTTGCTTTGCATGAAGAGTCGTGGTTGCTAGGCAGATTACAAGGGATTTACACATATGGTCAGCCCAGAGTTGGAGATGAAAAATTCGGGGAATGCATGAAAAGAACAATAGAGAAACACGGTATTGATTATTACAGATTTGTGTATAGCTACGATATGGTGCCGAGGTTGCCGTACGATGATTCGACGCTAATGTTCAAGCATTTCGGGACATGCATTTACTACAACAGCTCCTATGAAGGAAAAGTAAGGTTTTCTAGAAAAATAATAATTAAAATTTATTTTTTTATAATATGAAAAACTAGCAATAATATTGTTATCTAATGTTTCTATTGATTATTTTGCAGGTTGTGGATGAAGAGCCTGACAAGAATTATTTTAATGTAATATGGATAATACCGAAAATAGCAAATGCGTGCTGGGAGTTGATTAGAAGTTTTACTATTTCATACACGAAGGGGCCAGAATATAAAGAAGGGGGGTTGCTTAGAATGTTTAGGGTGATTGGCCTTTTAACAGCGGGGGTACCAGCGCATTGTCCACAAGATTATGTTAACGCGACTCGATTGGGATCGTCCGATGTATTTCTCTCAATTCTTGGATCAAATGATCGTGAGAAACTATTGTTGAAGAAGGAATGATCATTAGCTTGCGTATATATAGAATAGAAGATCCGCTCCGATATACATATATATGTTGGGTGGGTGTGGGTGGGATATATTATATGTAAATGGTCCTCTAAAGCTTGGAATCCTAAGCTTGTTCATTCATTCTTGTAATTGAATTGGATTTGTTTTTTCAAAATGATAGATGATGTTAAATTATCTACAAAGAGCTTATTCACGACTCACTTGCCATATATTTACATATTTTGAGATTTTCCATACATGTCAAGAGAAAGTGAAAGTATGTTTATTGAAAAGTATGTAGAATAATCGTTTGATTATGTAGGATTGTACGGAAGTTGGAATTTATTAATGTTTAGATGAGGGAAAATTGTAGATTTGATCTCAATGAAAAGGGGGCCTTGCAATTTTCCCTTTAAATTATTTATAGACACTACAAAAAAAATAATTATTGCTCATGTTCATATGTCATGGTGAAAAGTCCATTTGTCATGGTTAAAATCAAGTGATCACGGCTTTGCTACAGTTTTGGTCATGGTGTTTGCAAGCATGGCAATATTTACTATGACTTATAATCACGGTCAATGTTTTGTTCATTGTAAAGACCTGTTAGTTGTGAGTTTAGACATCTATATACCACGATTTTAAATCATGACATATACTTTTATTGCTAATACTCAATTTTCTTGTATGAGATACTCAACTTAGCATCACCTGTGGTCCTTGATTGATCTCTTAACTTTAGGAATACCATTTGTGATATGTTTTCGCAATCCACTATAAACAAAAAACACATATGAGTGCTTTTACCGAAGAATATATATATATATATATATATATATTAAGACAATTATATATCATATTTTGATGCGTGTCGAAATATATAATAAGTTGTATTATTAAAACGTAAGTTTAACATGAAAAGATATACAATATGATCACTAGTTATATATTCATAAATAAAGAATTTAATCGTCAAAATTTCTAACTTTCGGACATACTCTGTGCAGGCTTGAAACATGTAGTACTATTAGTTTAATTACTACATTTTTTTAATCACTTTTGAACAATATTAGTTTACTCCTAAAGCGTAGTAGGTTTTGTTCAATAAACCGAAATTATATAGTATGACTGTTGATAATACGACAGCAAATTAAGTTCTCTAATGCCCGCACATCTCATTTAACCTCCTTTTTTCTGGCCCTTCTAATTAAATCAACCCAAAATTTTACATTAATTAATTATCATGACTTAATAATTCTAGAAATTAAAGAGAAGACCCACAAAACCATTGCTTAATTAGAATTAATCACATATCTTTACCAAGAACTTCCGTAATCAGCATTATTATTAATTTATTAAAGTATTAATCTCCTAGTAGATTAACTAATAGTTAATCACCAACTTTTTGTAGGGTGCAAGACAAGTTTGTATTACAGCTTTTTTTTTTTTTTTTTAAAAGAAACACAACGATTATATTAATTCCAAGTCAGCCGAAATCAACTGTGAAACATCCTTAGGGATGTTAGAAGCATCGCCTAACAATGAAAAACGAGCACCACGAGCTAAACAATGAGCAACACAATTGCCCGTTCTGCGAATGAAAGAAACACTAACAACATTAAAAGAAGCAGTAAATAATCGAATGTTTGAAACCAAAGGACCCACAGAGGATAAATCCTCCGATGGTGAATTAATTTTCTGAACGAGGGATAGGCAGTCACCCTCAAAAATCACGTTACTCCATCCATGTAAAGCCGCCAAACGAAAGCCTTTAAGGCAAGCCAATGCTTCCCCTTCCTCAGCCGAGGTAGGACGGGCTAAGAACCGACGTTGCCAAGCAAGACATACCCCATTCGAGTCCCGGGCGATGACTCCAATTCCCGTACCAACCGGCTCCTGAAATTGAGCCCCATCAAAATTGATTTTCACATGCCCCAATGTCGGATTGGACCAATGCATACGGGTCGTATCAAAAATTTGTAATCCCTTATTCTCCTCAGACACCCGAAATGCAAGATTGAAGGAGCGGATCCTCGCGATCAAAGAATCAATAGGAATATCATTATTCTCCATAACCTTTTGATTCCTATGGTACCATAGGAACCAAATAATTGTTAAAAATAATCCATATTGATCTGAGGCTAACTCTTTATGACAATGACGCATCCAACTTTCAATCGATTCCAACATACCTGTAATAATGTGGTCCGGAACTTCCATAAGGGCCCAAATTTGCCGTGCAAAGGGACAAAGTAGTAGAATATGAGGAAGATCCTCATTTTCAGCATCACAAATATGGCAGCCGCTATACACATCAATATTACAGCTTGAGCTGTCTATTTAACTCTATTTATATGGGATAAGACCAGATATAAAGAAATTGTAAAAGCGAGATTAAGGAGTAATTGCTGTCTAATTAGATAAATTAGGAGTCACTGAATCAACTATATTAGAATGCAAGAAACCATTCAATCTTTAAAGTAATTTAATTTGATTCTTAAACAGAAAATGAAAATTTATGCACGGAGTAAACGTGATTGGACAGCATGAAATTTCGGATGAAATGTCAATTGTCACATACATCTGTACATTGTGATCACTTAGCAACTATGCAACAAATAATCAATTAGATTAATTAATAAACAGTACATTAATCATTAATAAATACCAACAATTAACAATTAATTTATCGACTATACGAAAGTAGACCGTACACTCAAATGACTTACATTATTGATGAGATCTCAATATAAGATTTCATAGTTTGTTTCTCGTCAGCAAATTAGGACTTGTAATTAATTTTATAGGAAAAAGAAGAATTTACGGGGGTCATAATTTTTTTTTGTTTGAGGGAGCCTATTACGTTATATCATCAAAGAATGAATATTATCTTCAATAGTATCTTATAATTATTTGTGTGTAGTTGGCATATCTTGCTTTAGTATTTTCGTTTTCATTATTTAATTAATTAATACTCCACGAAAGATGAAAACCATGAAAAAACTCCAAGACTTAACACTACTATATATATATATATATATATATATATATATATAAAGGGAAAATTACACTGGGTACCCTTGAGGTATTGCCTAATTACGGTTTACACCCCCTAGTTTAAAATATTACATCTAACATCCTGTAGTTTTATATATTGATATAAGGTTGTACAGATTAGTATAATTATGCGTGTTATTTGTTATGCATGGTAAACAGTATGAGTGTATATGTTAGGATTAGTATAATTATGGTGTTATTTGTTAGGTTTAGAACTTCTTGAACTTACTGAATTTCTTGCATTTGTGTTTCTATTTGGTGTAATATGAGCATTTATGGTGTAATATGAGGATTAACGGAGAAACCTTATTAATTCATGAACATTAGAGGATTTTGCCTAACCTTACATTAATATATTAAACTACAGGATGTTAAATGTAATATCTTGAACTAGGGGTGTAAACCGTAATTAGGCAATACCTCAAGGGTACCCAGTGTAATTTTCCCTATATATAAAATATACTAGGCATGCACGAGGAAATTGTATATGATGTCCTTTTCACTTTTCATCATGTAGGGTTAATTAGCAGACATATATAATTTCCACCATTTTCATCTGCTAACAGTTTGAACTACTTTACCATTGCAAAAACGTTTTCAACGACTCATTTTTAATTAATTTATAAGAAATTACTAGGTAGGTCTTCACTTCTGCATTTCTCTATATATACATACACGCACTTCCTCCTGGATTCTTCATCAAATCATTCATCTTCTCTCTCTCTCTATATATACACACACACTGAGTTTGTTCTGCTAAGCAATGGTTTCATCCACATCAGGGACAGAGCCAGAATCTTTAGTGAGGGGGGTGAGATCGTTGTAATATAGACGAAGGATCTTGTAACTATTAAATTTTTGAAAATCATTTTGTGACAAAATAAAAAGTTCTTGCCACTCAACATATTTAATTTGTGACAAATTTAACATTATCAATTAAATTTTTATCACTAATATGTTATTTTTCAATTGATACCTTATTGCTAACGTAGTTTATTTCCTGCAAGAATTGTCAAGGTCCACCTAATTATTATTGCTATTATATTTTATTCCCTGTAATTATGTTGTCAAGGTCCACACTTTGATTTGGTTGACAATACAAATCCACACCTGTAATCACCTAGCTACTTTCATTTTCTCATGATAATATTTAATTACGTTATTTACGTCTACTTGCTTCGCACAGCTATCATGTTTTGTCTACACTACTATAGCTCCTCATTATGTACACTCATATATCTATCAAAATTAAATAAGACGGTTGTGATAAGTGAACAATAAATACAGTATTTATTGTTACCCAAATTAAATCTGGCCCACTCTGCATTACGAACAAGGTTTGCTTAGAAGAACACTTCGAATCTCGAAATAATCACAATTTTAACGTGAAACATTAATTAATTACTAATAATTTGTGTTTGCAGGGAAAGTGATACAACCAGAGAAAACATCGGCGAGTTTCTTGTCGTTCATAGGGAACATTGACAAAAGAGTTGAATTAGACTCTAAAATTGGGCATGAAGATTTAAGATACTATTCTGCTCTTTCTGTGATGGCTGCTAAGGCATCTTATGAGAACAACGCCTATATTGAGTCTATTGTCAAAGACCATTGGGAGGTAATATATATATATATATATATATATATATATATTATTGTTTTGATAATTAATTATGATCACTAATATTTTTTACTTTCAAATTAATGCTTATATATTCAATATACGGGTAAAGTGAATATATGAAGTTGAAATTCAAGACGAATTATAAAGAAAATCTCATTTCGAATAATAAATTATAAATCGGAAAATTCTAGATTGGATTGAGTTGACATATCCAAATCGGAAAGTGAAAAAATTGATCGCGCGAGTTTGACAAGCAAAAGTGGCATAAAACACGTGGTGTCCCTATCTTTGGAAATCTCATTTCTATTTATTAATGGGACTATAAAGTGACAATTAATTAATGTAAATTAACCCAATCCAAGCTGGAAAACAAAACATTATGGCCCAGTATGGCAAAACATATAGTGTTATGATCAGGTTTTGAAAATTGTTTTAAACGAATATTAAATTTCATTGACAATTAAGAATAATATTATTGCCTTGAATAGATATCATGTGAAACTAATTTCCGCTTTTCGTCCCTTTATTTTGGTTCAGATGGATTTATTGGGGTCCTACGATTTCTGGAATGGTGAGCTCCTAAACTTATTCCTCTCAATTTTGTTCTCATATAATTTTTTGAAAAAACATCTGAATTTCTTACGCAGTTCCAAAGATCACGCTACAACAAAGTAAGCATTGACAATAAAAATATGCGTAACATCATTGCTAATTTGGCCGTGGTAAACGTTTCATATAGGCACGCCGATGTTAGGCCTGGTGGAAATGAATTAATGCTAACTATTTTAAGTTTTAAATATCTGCTATGAAAGAAATGCTAATCTAACATTTTTTTACAATAGCTAAAAGTCATGATTTTTGTAATGAACAAAATATTGACTATAGCTATAAGGTGTGGACAATGTTGTGGGCTTGTGGCCATGTTTTCAAACACCATGGTTGAAGCCTAGGAAAAGCCATGGTCTACCGATTTTGACCATGACAAATGAGCTTTTCACCGTGTCTTAGTGATATGGGCAAAAATCAAACAATGATGCTATATACCACTTTTTATACGTACATCACCAATTTTTCACCCCCCCTAATTTTGGTCAGAAATCACTTGCAATTAATTGATTTTTATGAATTTAATACATACATACATACTTTCTAAATCAAGGGGCGGTGAAAAGTCGGTGGTATATAGCATTTTCCAAAATCAAATTTCTTATAGTGAAAGAAATAGGATAATATGATCCAAGGGTTGTTAGTAGTGTATCAGGCTATCAGCTTCCATTTTTTATGTGGGAGGTCCTGGTTCAATTCCAAGTTGTGCCCATAATTAAAAAATTATCGGCTCGAGTTTGTCGGGTCAGGGTATCCTCTTTGTCTAGCATTAAAAAAAAAAAAGAAATAGGAAAATATGGATTTTGTGATCCTATGTATAGACAAATTGTATGAATTACCAAAAAAAAAAAGCAACTATAATAAATTAACTTGAATTTGCCCAAACCCAAACCCAAACCCAATTCAAATTATAATTTTCCCAAGAAAATAAGCTAATAAAGTTTTACTACTTGGCAGATTATCAGGAGAAAGCCACAACACAAGCATTTATAATGGAAGACAAAAAAGACGATGTAATAATTGTTGCATTTAGAGGAACAGAGCCCTTTGACGCCGATGCATGGTCATCCGACTTCGACATTTCTTGGTACGAGCTTCCCGGCGCCGGCAAAATTCACGGCGGCTTCATGAAAGCCATCGGCTTACAGAAAAGCCAAGGCTGGCCCAAGGAACAAGCCGACAACAAGCCGGAAGCCGCCTATTACGCCATTAGAAAGCTGCTTAAAGAACGGCTCCAAAAAAATGATAAAGCTAAGTTTATACTCACCGGCCACAGCTTAGGCGGCGCGCTTGCGGTGCTCTTCCCTGCGGTTCTTGCTTTGCATGAAGAGTCGTGGTTGCTGGACAGGTTACAAGGGATTTACACATACGGACAGCCCAGAGTTGGAGATGAAAAATTCGGGGAATATATGAAAGAAACAATAGAGAAACACGATATTGATTATTACAGATTTGTGTATAGCTACGATATGGTGCCGAGGTTGCCGTACGATGATTCGACGTTGATGTTCAAGCATTTCGGGACATGCATTTACTATAACAGCTTCTATGAAGGAAAGGTAATTGGACACTTTAAATACTTATTGTTATTTATTATTACAAAATTAAATAAGAGAAAGAAAAACTTACAAAGTCTTTCCTAGGACTCCTTGCAATTTCCCTCTCATTGTTATAAACTTGGACGGGGTGTCGTGGCATTTTTAGTCCCGGTGTTTAAAAATTGGGATGAAAAGCATTTATATATCAGGGGGAAAATTAAATAAATAATACAAATTTAAATGAAAAACCAGAAAATAGCCTGGAATTAAAGAATGGGGAATCAGGAAATAGCACGTTACGACATGGATATGTCGTCTTAGTGGTGAGACGACATATCACATGTCGTCTCACATAATTATATATATATATTTTTTAATTCTGCACTGAGACGACATGTGATATGTCGTCTTAGTGCTGAGACGACATATCACATGTCGTCTCACATAATTATATATATTTTTTTAATGCTACACTGAGACGACATGTGACATGTCGTCTCAGCCTTTTTTTTTTTTTTCAAATTCAGTCAGCCGTGTCAGCTGATACGGCTGACAATCAACAGTGAGACGGCATGCAGCATGCCGTCTCACTGTTAATGTTTTTTTGTTTGTTTTTTTCTTCACCGAGCCTTTCTTCTTCTTCCTTTCTTTCCTTTCTTTCTTTCTTTCTATCTTCTTCTTCTTCGTTTTCTTCTTCTTCTCTCTCCCCTCTCTTCTATTCTAAATGCTTCCTCCTCAAATTTTTCAGCGAAAATTTGTGTAATTTTAAGGCGAAAAGAGTTTGGAAAATCGAACACATTCTCCTCTCTATCTCTTTCTCAACCAAGAACGAAAGGTATAATTTTAATTTTGTTAATTTTAGAATGTATATATTTTTATTGTAATTTATAGTTCAAAAATTGAATTTGTAATAGTAAAATCGTTTTTTTAACTATAATTTTTGCATTATTTCGTATAATTCTGAAAATGTTCGTATAATTATTGTAATTTATGGTGTACTTTTTGGTATAATGTTAGAATTTGTTTTGAATTGTTTGGTATAATGTTGTATAATTTTGGATCGTTGAGATTCGTTTTTAATTTTTAGGTATAATGTCCATTTTTAATGTTCTTTTTGAATTAGACCAAATAATTCTTGTATTGTTATAATGTTGAAATTGGTTGGTATAATTGTTGAATTAGTAAATTGATTTTTTATTTTTAGTGTTATTTTGGAATTATTTAGTATAATATTTGAATTTTTGGTATAATGTTGAAAATGTTTGGTATAATTTGTATGTTTAGTGTTTAATTTTGAATTGTTAGGTTTTTTTTATTGTAGATGGTTGGTTTAATTTGGAATTATTTGGTATAAGTTCGAATTAATAAGCTTAATTTCGTGTAGTTAGATTTTTTTCCGAATAAGTAGGTATATTTTGTAATTGTTTAGTATAATGTTTGAATTTATAGTAATAATTTTGAATTTTTAGGTTCGATTTCGAGTTGCTAGGTTTAACTTAGAATTGTTGGGTATAAATACTTTGATTGGCTTAATTTGGAGTAGTTAACTTTAATTTTGGATTAATTGGTATATTTTGGAAATGTTTGATATAATGTTCGAATTAGTTGGAATAATTTTTGAATTGTTTGGTATAATATGAATGTATAGGTTTGATTTTGAATTGTTTGGTATTTTTACGAGTGGTTACGTTTAATTTCGAATTGGATTATTTGTTTTGTAAACTTTCAAATATTACGTTTAATTTAGAGTAGTTAAGTGCAGATTGGATTGGTAGTTTAAATTATTATGTTTAAATATTAAGTGTAACTTATATCGTACAATGTAAATTAACATTCTTGTGGGTATATAAATGCAGGATGACTGATCGTAATGTATAGGCCCAGTTGATGAGAGTGTATTATATGATCAGGACAATCATGTATCTGAGACAGTTGTTGATCATCCTGACTTAACTATTCGTGTCCGGCGAGCTGACCATGCATATTTCAAACAGGCCTTTAACTCTCATGTACATCCCCGCGTCAAGCAAAAGATTGATCATATGGGATTTTATAGGCTATACCAGTTAGATCAGTTTATAAATGACCTAGGCCTCGTAAAGGCCCTAATTGAGAGATGGCGCCCAGAAACGAACACATTTCTTTTTAGGACAGGAGAGGCTACGATAACTCTCCAAGATGTTGCTATTTTATATGGTCTACCAGTTGATGGTAGGGCTGTAGTTTCTTATCGGGCCTTCGTAGACACTGAAGATTATGTCTTGTACGTATTTCAACAATTAGGACTATTCTTAGCGCCGGAAGATTTAATTCACGGTTACAGAATTCCTGTCAGAAGGCTTGTTTCCCATGTTTTGAGTGAGCCAAACAGGATAACTAATCAAACTGAAGAAGCTGTAGTTGATCAGATAGCCCGTTGTTGGGGCCTTTTGTTTCTCGGGGATGTGATGTGTGCCGACAGCACAGGAGATGTTGTTCCTATAGTATGGTTGGGGTTGTTTGAAGATATAAACTTAGCATCCACCTACAGTTGGGGGAGTGCAGTATTGGCACATTTGTACCGAGAATTATCAAAGGGGGCCCAAGTAGAATGCAAAAATTTGGGAGGTTTCATGCCATTATTACAGGTGCTCAAAAATTTTATTTACACGTTTTTATTTCTAATATAATAATTCCTGGTTATTGAATGAATATATTTATCATCCAATAGATATGGGCCTGGAGTAGGATTTCGATTTTAAGGCCTCATGGGCTACCAAGACAGATTGCGGGAGTTGACGTGAATGGCATTGCCCGAGCACCTAATGCTTCACGGTAATTTACTATTTGAATATTATGTTTAGTTAAGAAACGTTCAATTTTGTTTAATTATTTTCAATGATTGTTGTTTGAAGGTGGGATCGACCCATAACAAATACTGGTACAATCAGTCACAACGTTCGGGCAATTAGAGATGGGCTAGATCAGATGGCCGATGGACATGTGAGTTGGGATTTTTTTTTTTTTTTTGTGAATTATTATGAACGTATATCTATGTCCTACTAATATATTTTAAATTATTTTTTTGTATTTCAGTTTGTTTGGACACCGTACAATTTGAATGATGCAGACATTGCGGAGTTGCCACCTCAATGTATGAATGAGAACGTATGGCGAGCCGCAGTTCCAATGGTATTCTTTGCCATTGTAGAGCATCATCACCCTGAGCGTGTTCTTCGACAGTTTGGAATCCGCCAATACATTCCACGCAATCCTGAACGTGTTCGAAGGGTTAGCCGAAAGGGTAACCCCAACAAAAATTGGGTAGAAAAACACGCTCGGCATATTGCAAAGTGGAATAATCGTGACCAGTTCGTTGTGCCTGGAATTTATATTGAGGGGGGAGCCCAGACAGACGAAGACTACGACCAGTGGTATGACCGAATCACTCGTCGTTATATTTCTCCCCGATTGACTAGGAGAGGTGCGGGACACCAGGTTGGGTCAGCCGCTCTATTGCATGATGTGGTTAGTATTTGGAATTGTTTTTTCATTGATAGTTATTTAACTGATTTTTTACTCTGAAATATATTTTTGTTGATATTATTTGTTATTTACGTTGTGCAGTTCAATGAAATTGCGGAGGCGCAGACTACAGTGGAACAAATTGTCCAATCTGGTGATCTCATGGCACTTACGAAACTGCAATCCAGCATGAGGGACATCCGGAATATAGTCACATTTGGTGGGAATCCCGGTGGTTCGAGCTCTGGTTATCATGGTCAGTTCAATGCCGAAGCATCGAGCTCGGCTTATCACCATCAATTCAATGCCGGTGGTTCGAGCTCGGGTTATCATGGTCAAATCAATGCCGGGGCACCGAGTTCGGGTTATGGGACTCAATTCTATGCCGGAGGATCGAGCTCGGGCTTGGGCTTTCATGGTCAACATGTCGGGGGATCGAGCTCGGCTCAACCTCGTCCCAACCCCAACAACGTATACATTCCCAGTATGGCACATCCACCAGAGTATGGACAAGGTTTCAGTACGCCGACTTGGAATTTTCCCGAGCTCGGTACAAGCCAATGGAGTGATGCTCCTCAACATCATGATATTGCACCTCCGCGTCATGTACAATTCAATGTATCACCAGTGCAGTACAATGATCGTGAGGAAGACGCAAACAGGAGAAGGTCTACGAGAATGAGGCGATCTCCGGATTGTGGAACGGGGGGGCATCGTGGTTATCGGTCAAATAGATAGTTTATATAATCTTAGTTCGATGTATATATATGTAATGTAAATATGTTGTGTTTACTATAAGATTTTTAATAATATAATTTTATAATTTTGTAGTGGAAGACATACTCCAAAACGAGATACAAACAAAAAAAAGTCATTTTTTCTTAAAAAAAATACTACTATTTTTTTTTGCCTCGTCGTATTTTTTGAACCGAGCATCAAAACGACCCAATTCTTGCGGGAAAATTGAAGTTTATGTACAATTCTACAAATGTTATGTTCAAGTCGACACCCAAAAACGCCCTGAAAAGGGAGAAAAACGAGATACAAACAAAAAAAAGTCATTTTTTCTTAAAAAAAATACTATTATTTTTTTTACCTCGTCGTATTTTTTGAACCGGGCATCAAAACGACCCAATTCTTGCTCTGGTATGAAGTTTATGTACAATTATACAAATGTTATGTTTAAGTCGACACCCAAAAACGCCCCGAAAAGGGAGAAAAACGAGATACAAACAAAAAAAAGTCATTTTTTCTTTAAAAAATACTATTTTTTTTGCCTGGTCGTATTTTTTGAACCGGGCATCAAAACGACCCAATTCTTGCTCTGGTATGAAGTTTATATACAATTCTACAAATGTTATGTTCAAGTCCAGACCCGAAAACGCCCCGAAAAGGGAGAAAAACGAGATACAAACAAAAAAAAGTCATAAAAAATACTATTATTTTTTTTGGCCTCGTCGTATTTTTTGAACCGGGCATCAAAACGACTCAATTCTTGCTCTGGTATGAAGTTTATGTACAATTCTACAAATGCTATGTTCAAGTCCACACCCGAAAACGCCCCGAAAAAACGCACAGAAATGTGTCAAACACAAGCCAGAAAATAAAAAAAAAAAACAGTTTTTTTCAAAAAATGTCTCCAAATGGCCCTATTTCGCATGGCCATATCTCTTCACTCGGGCATCCAAATCACCCAAAACTTACGTTTTTACAAAGTTCATAACATGACTTACAAATTTTGTGTTCAAGCCGTAGCCAAAAAATGCACAGAAACGTGCCAAACACAAGCCAGAAGATTAAAAAAAAAACAGTTTTTTTATAACATAAAATTGTTTTCTTTGACTCTAATCTGAGTCTAAATCGGCCCAGTCCATCTCATTGTGAATGCGAGTGCTCCGTTGCCGGCCTACAGTAGGTGGCTTCCTCAGATCAGGGTCATGGACCAACTCAAAATTGGGAGTATCCCAATAATGTGATTCCAACAATGGGTAGAACCTCCCTTTGTAAGTTTTCAAATATTCGGAGGTCAGGTAATATTTTTCAACAAGCTCGGTTGACCTGCTCCCTAATTTTGTACATAATTTTATTGCATGTGAACACGGAATTCGATGAAGAGTCCATTTTCCACAAGAGCAATATTTAGCTTTGATGTCGACCGAGTAATGATGATTACCGGACCCGATCTGTCGTCCCGTTTTAACGTGACCCGTCTCATGCTGCCAAGAAAATACTTCTGCCCAGTGATTTGCAGATTTTTTGTCCCACTCATTGTACATTGTATACGCATATGTGGTGAAAGGTTGTGCCCTCATTGCATGAGCCATTCGCACTCGATCAGCAAAATATTGGACAATACGATAAAATGTGCACTCAACAATTGATGTGGGTGGAAGATGTCGAGTACCTTTCAACACATTATTTAAGCTTTCTCCCATATTTGTCGTCATAATGTCTTCGCGCATTCCTCCATCATATGTCAGTGTCCACTTTTCTCGTGGGATAGCTTTCAGATAATTCAACGCAACTGGATCCTTATTGCCAATAAGTTCCATTGCTTTGTCAAACTTTCGTTGGTTATGTGCCATACCTGCCACATAACAGAGTTCCTTCATGGATTTACTTTTGAATTGAGCATTAAAGTTTGAAGTCACATGTCGGAGGCAATATCTATGCGCTCCCAGTGGAGGGGTAAACGCGGGCATATATCGAGTAGCATTTAATAAGCCCTTATGACGATCTGAAATAAAGCAAACACCTTCATCAGGCATCAAAAAATGTTTGCAGATCAATTGCAGAAACCATAACCAAGACTCATTTGACTCATTATCAACAATAGCGAATGCTAGAGGCAAAATGTTCTGATTTCCATCCAGAGTTGACGCGCATAACAACTTCGCCTTGTGGCGTGCGTACACATGAGTCCCATCAACACATATGACTCGTCGACAATGTCGGAATCCATCTATACATGGCTTGAACGCCCAAAACATAAATTTCAACATTTTTGGATTTTGATCGGGATTTTTGTGCCGCCATTCAACAACCGTCCCCGGATTCCACTTCTTTATTGCTCCCAAAAATTTAGGCAACCTAGTAATAGACTCTTCCCACGTCCCGTATATAATCTCATTTGCACGACGCAAACTGTACCAAGCTTTCCCACATGAAATATCAAATTTCCATTTTTTCTGCACTAGTAGTACAATTAGACTGACTTTGTATGACGGATCCTTCCTCACTTCAGGTAGAATTTCATTTGCAATCGTGTTTATGTCTAAGTTAAAGTGGTTCTTAGAACAATCTTCTGCAAAACATGTGTGTGTCCCTTCATACCTTGTAATTTTCCAAAAGTTAGTATTCTTCAACAAAGCTCCCCGCAGTTTAAAAGAGCATCCATTTTTACATTCTACAGCATACACCCTCGGATTACTAATTATGACCTTAAACTCACGCCGTGCATGCTGCACGTGGTAGTTTTTTACCGTTGCTTGCAAGCTGAGTTTGTTGTCAAAGACTTGGCCCTTACAAAGATTACCTTTCGCTTCATCATAAATTATTCTCCTGCTCAAACCTGAACTTTGACGATAAAGTGAATCTCCTTTTACTTCTGGGTAGCTGGTGGAATAGAATGGGAGCACTTCATGAAGTCTTTCTTCAGCTCTTGTGGGAGGGACATCTTCATTCATCGGTACATTATTATCATGATCATCTTCATCCTCATCCATTGTTGCATTGTTGCGCCTTTGTTCCAACTCGGCGTCTGTATGATGATGGATCGAACAATCAGAATCACGACTGACATTGTCACTTCCATTATCATCATTCCCAATGTCTGCAAAATCACTAAACCCGAAATTGGGTTGCTCAAAGTCATGAAGGCTTGGTCTAGACGGACCTGCAATTAAAGATAAATACGATGATAATATGCAAAAATAAGAATAACAAGTCAGGAATCAAATGATACAACAATTATGAAACTTATTAGAAGATTCATAATTACCTGCTTCCACGTCAGGAACTACAAAATTCGTCAAATGACGATTCTCCAAAGGGAAATTTTGTACATTCTCAAAATTACCAAACGAATGACCCGATGTAGAAGCACCTAAAAATGCAAATCACAAAAAGGTAAACTCATTTTATAATTCTGCAAAGAAAAGTACACAAATATGCAATTTAAAAATAAACTACATAATGTAAACGAAAGAATAAACTACCTTGATGCAAATCGTGAATTGTAGAACTCCCCAAACCACTTGAAAAAAATTCATGATACTCACGATTTCCCAACACATGTGATTGCGACTGCGTATTTAAATCGGGTATTGTGGGCTGTGTAAAATACGACATGAATGGGGCTTGTGACTGCATATTCAAATCGGGCACTGCGGGCTGTGTAAAGTACGGCATGCACTGGGGCGGCATTAACGACGTCACTTGGGTTAACAACGAGCTATTTTGACTCTGTTGTTCGATTGGTTCTTTCTCAATATAAAGCTCGATCAATCTATCAACATTGTTAGGATCCAAGAAAAGCGCTAAAGTTTCATCATTTTTGATCTCCATTGTGCCCTCCCTCGTCAAGTTTCTCTTTTCAAATTCAAACTTTATAATTACTTTCAATGAAAAATGATTCTGATCAATTCTTGTTCTCGCGTATAACTTCTCCAACAATTTCGCGTATGTGATCGTACGAGATATTCTCATACTAGTGCTTGGACAAGTGCTATATCTTACTGAATTTGACTCTTCAATAATTTGACCATCCGTGTATACCCAAACATCAACTGTGTTCGCCCTCGACATTTTCTATATAATATCAAAAATCAAACCATAATCAAGCACTAAATTTAAAATTATAGTAAAAAAATAAAATAATACCTACAAATTATACATAAAATTCGCAATTGTATACCTACAAAATTTCAATTTATACATGCAAACTATACTTCTATATTACAAATTAAACCTAAAAATTATAACTACTCATTCGAAATTATACATACTATGTAAACCTAAACATTTGAAATTTCAATTGCAACTTATATGAAAATTTAAACCCTAACAATAAATTCAAAATTATATTTCTGAAATTATACTTAAATTTCTACACAATTACAAACTAACACTTATATCAAATTTTAAGCCATAAAAAACAAACACACTAAAAATCTACATTATACCTTAATATCAAAATTTAACCTAAAAGCCATAATAAAACCTATTAATTCAATAATAATACCAACATATTCGAGAATTATACCTAAAAATTAAAAATAAATCTCAACAATCCATGATTATACAACAATATACCAACCAATTCAAAAAAAAATCCCAACATTATACCAAAAAGTACACCAAAAACTCATAAAAATCATACTAAAAATTATGTCAATAATTATACGAAATAATGCAAAAATTATAGCTAAAAAATCGATTTTATCACTACAAATTCAATTTTTGAACCATAACTTACAATAAAAATATATACACTCGAAAATTTACAAAATTAAAATTATACCTTACGTTTTTGGTTGGGAATAGATAAAGACGAGAATGTGTTCGATTTTTTCAAGCTCTTTTCACCTAAAATTTTGCTTAAAATGATGGAGAAATTTGAAGCAAAACAAGAAGAAGAAGAAATGGAAGAGCTCTCGATTATTTGTAGCAAGAAAACAGGAAAAAAAAAATCAGTGAACAGTGAGCATGCCGTCTCACTGTTCATAGTCAGCCGTGTCAGCAGCTTTGCTGACACGGCTGACAAAAATTAAAAAAAAAAAACTGAGACGACATGTAGCATGTCGTCTCAGTGTAGAATTAAAAAAAATATATAATTATGTGAGACGACATGTGATATGTCGTCTCAGTACTAAGACGACATATCACATGTCGTCTCAGTGCAGAATTTAAAAAAATATATATAATTATGTGAGACGACATGTCTCAGCACTAAGACGACATATCCCATGTCGTAACGTGCTATTTCCTGATTCCCCCTTCTTTCCATGCTATTTTCTGATTTTTCATTTAAATTTGTATTATTTATTTAATTTTCCCATATATCAGGTCATGTGTCTTGTACATGATCATTACTTAATTAGCTTAAATTTCACAAAAAAATCATATATTATTAAAAAAACTCATTTTTTGATTAACGCTTAGGGTTGTTAATTCCTTTGAACCCTACTCTATATTCTCTCGAATCATAAACTAGACTAATTAGCAAGCATATGTTGATCAAGCATACGATTGGAATAAAAGCATAAAATTAACACACAAAGCAATAATAGAATTAAGACGAACAATCAATTCATATATATAAACTCATAAAATTGGCATTCACATGGCCTTAGTTTAAGTAAATTAGTTCATACTCATAATTGGAAAAACAACTAAAATCGTAGAATTATTCTTAGACAAATAATCTAGACAAATAATCGTCGTTCTCTTCGTCTTGCTCGTTTCTTGGCTCTAACTCTCTTCCAAAGCTGAAAATTTCGAACCCTAATGATGTTGGAAAAGGATGTTTTTATAGATGATGATCTCCAGGTCTCCTAGTTGAATTAGGAATGAAAACTTTCCAAAACTCGTCCAGCCGCCTCTCACGTCCGGACTGCATTTTTTCCACGTACGTACGTTGACCAGTCAACGTCCGAACTGTATTTTGGCCACGTCTGGACTGTGAAGGCAGTGTAGAAAATTTGTGTTTTTCTGCTCCTTTCGCTCGATTGTTAGGTTTTTACCCCTGTACTCATTTAACGAACATATCAAAGCCACAAGTGGTAAAAATCACTCATAATCGACTCTAAATCAAATATCGGGCCCTAAAACACATAAAACTCAAGCTTATCAGTTGTGAAATTCAGGTTGCAATTTATCCAATCTATCCTAAAATCTTTAAAGATGTGACATGAGATTCCATTTGTTTTCTTAACAAAATATGTATATATATATATAATTATATTTATCTAATGTTTAGTGATTATTTTGCAGGTGGTGGATGAAGAAAAATTTAAAGAAATATAATATTTTTAAAAAAAAATTCGAAAAATATCATAAATTTGACCGGGTAATAAGAAATACCGCAAAACGCCTTGGGCCAAGGCGTGACCACCTCTATATATTTTTGTATTATTTTTTGTATTTTGTTTATTTTCCTTATTTCTCGCTCATTTTTCTCCTTTTTTCGTGCATTTTTGAGTTTCGACTTGACATATAAATTGTAGACTTTCATATAGATTTTGTAACCACACAAGAATGGACTCATTTCGATACCCGAGTGAAGAAATATGACAAGTAAAAAAGGACACATTAGAAATTTTTTTAAAAGAAAATAATAACGTTGTCTATGTTTTCGGCTCATTTTTCTCCCTTTTTCGTTCATTTTTGAGTTTTGACTTGAACACATAAATTGTAGATTTTCATATAAACTTTGTAACCACACAAGAATAGACCCATTCCGATACCTGAGTGAAGGAATACGACAAGTAAAAAAGAACACACGTATACGGATTTTTTGTCGTCTTCGGGATGATTTTTCGACATTTTTTGTACATTTTCAGGCTTTAACTTTAACACAAAAAATGTAGATTGACTCACAAAGTTTGTAATGGTATAAGAATTGATTCATTTCGATATCCGAGTGAAAAAATACAACATGTTAAAACGGAACGGATTTCCAAAAAAAATATTTTTTCGTCATCTTCGGGATAATTTTTTGACCTTTTTTGTACATTTTCAGGCTTTGACTTCAACAAAAAAAATGTAGATTGACTCACAAAGTTTGTAACGGTATAAGAATTGATTCATTTCGATATCCGAGTGAAAAAATACAATATGTTAAAACGGAACGGATTTTTCGGAAAAAAAATATTTTTTCGTCATCTTCGGGATGATTTTTCGACCTTTTTTGTATATTTTCAGGCTTCGACTTCAACACAAAAAATGTAGATTGACTCACAAAGTTTGTAACGGTATAAGAATTGATTCATTTTGATATCCGAGTGAAAATATACAATGTTAAAAAAGACATATATATACGAATTTTTTGGAAAAAAAAATTCGTCATCTTCGGGATGATTTTTCTACATTTTCGAGCTTCAACTTCAACACAAAAAATGTAGATCGACTCACAAAGTTTGTAACGATGCAAGAATTGATTTATTTCGATATTCAGGTTTAAAAATACATTAAATTTAATAAAGACGTTATTAAACATGTTGTATTTTTTCACTCGGATATCGAAATGAATCAATTCTTATAACGTTACAAACTTTGTGAGTCAATCTACATTTTTTGTGTTGAAGTCGAAGCCTGAAAATATACATAAAAGGTCAAAAAATCATCCCGAAGATGATGAAAAATATTTTTTTTTTGAAAAATCCGTTCCGTTTTAACATATTGTATTTTTTCAATCGGATATCGAAATGAATCAATTATTATACCGTTACAAACTTTGTGAGTCAATCTACATTTTTTGTGTTGAAGTCGAAGCCTGAAAATGTACAAAAAAGGTCGAAAAATCATCCCGAAGATGATGAAAAAATATTTTTTCGGAAAAATCCGTTCCGTTTTAACATATTGTATTTTTTCACTCGGATATCGAAATGAATCAATTCTCATACCGTTACAAACTTTGTGAGTCAATCTACATTTTTTGTGTTGAAGTCGAAGCCTGAAAATGTACAAAAAAAGTCGAAAAATCATCCCGAAGACGACAAAATTGTTTTTTTACCGAAAAATTCGTATATGTGTGTACTTTTTTACTTGTCATATTCTTTCACTCAGGTATTGGAATGAGTTCATTCTTGTGTGGTTACAAAGTTTATATGAAAATCTACAATTTATGTGTTCAAGTCAAAACTCAAAAATGAACGAAAAAGAGAGAAAAATGAGCCGGAAATATAGACAACGTTAATATTTTCTTTAAAAAATTGTTCTAATGTGTCCTTTTTTACTTGTCATATTTCTTCACACGGGTATCGGAATGAGTCCATTCTTGTGTGGTTACAAAGTTTATATGAAACTCTACAATTTATATGTTCAAGTCGAAACTCAAAAATGCACAAAAAAATGAGAAAAATGAGCGAGAAATAAGGAAAATAAACAAAATAAAAAAAATATATATATAGAGGTGGTCACGCCTTGGCCCAAGGCGTGGCCATTGAAAATCTGACAACTTTGACTGTCACGCCTTGGGCCAAGGCGTGGCCACCACTTTTTGCAGTGGTCACGCCTTGGCACAAGGCGTTTTGTAGTATTTCTTATTACCCGGTCAAATTTATGATATTTTTTTAAAAAATTTTAAAAAATATTATATTTCTTTAAATTTTTCGTGGATGAAGAGCCTGACAAGAATTATTTTAATGTAATATGGATAATACCGAAAATAGTGAATGCTTGATGGGAGTTGATTAAAAGTTTCACTATTTCAGACACAAAGGGGACAGAATATAAAGAAGGGGGGCTGCTTAGAATGTTCAGGGTGATTGGCGTTTTAGCTGCGGGGGTACCATCGCATTGTCCACAAGATTATGTTAACGCGACTCGATTGGGATCGTCCGATGTATTTCTCTCAATTCTTGGATCAAATGATCGTGAGAAACTATTGTTGAAGATGCAATGATGATCATCTTGCATATGTGGGCTGGGGGTATAATATATATATTATGGTGTTCTAAAGTTTGGAATCCTAAGCTCGTTGTATTTTTAATTGGATTTGATTTGTTTTTATCGAAATGAAAGATGTTTGTCCAAAATTACAATAACTTATTCCTGACTCATTTGTCATGTTTGTAACGTAATTAAGCTCGGTCGAGCATGATTTGAATTAGAATTTCTCTTACTGTCTTATTAAATGTGTAACTTTTACTTTTACAAGAAAGAATTGAAAAAAGCTCACTTCTAGTGCAAAAACTCATCAAATAATATCAAATCAAACACGAGTTTGAGCGAATTGGTTCGCTCATAATGAATAATTATTCTTTTGCTCTATATACAATAGGAGGAAAGAAAATGAAACTCTGATAATAACACAAATTTATCAAGTGGTGATTATATGGGGTAAAAAGCCTCATATTTAATCTATTTTATCTATTCTATTATAAAAGTTCGAGTTGGTTTTTTGATACTTTTAATGTACCTAAAATATCCCTATGAAATTCAATTTTTCAATGGCAAAAGAGTCATAAACAAATAATACAAATAAGTTTTATTTGTATATTTACATTAGGACTCTACAATTATATATAGATGTAGAAGTACATTAGGTCACTCCTATTTATTTATTAAATCAAATATGAAAAAAAATGGAAAAAACAATAGGAAAGATGAAATCACCAAAAAAGTAGTACACGTACAATTAAATAGATATTAATTGATTGCTGGTGTGTTTGACGCCTACCATTGGCTTCTTCTTAGCTAAAAAATCGTATTTAGAGGGTTAAACGAATACATAAGATCCACAAAACCAGGTGCCGTAGCCTGAACAAGGCTTAACTTTAAATTTTAAAATATATTCAGAAAACAACACAAGTTATAAAATCTCACGAAATAACAATACTAATAATATATATTGAATTATCAGTATTACTATTTAATATTTATCCCCCAATTTTTCGTATGTATATGCAATTCATGTGAACAGGTACTTTGAATAGAATTTACGTATATTAATAATGCTTAATTTAGTAATGTTATATATATGTGTGTGTATGGAGTTCATATTAGCACTCCACAATTTTATAATGGCTCAACTTGCTTTTTTATTTTATATATTGGACAAAAATGCCTATCAATATCAAATAAGATTTCTATCAATTTTCAAGATAAGTATGTTCAGTTTAAATAGTTTTCATCCCTTGTAAAACATCATTTTTCTTTTCTTTTATTTTTTATGTTATATAAGTAATTTCACTATTTAAAAATCAGCAGGAACAAATTAAAATTAATATTGTAACAAAGCACTCTCAATTTGAACCACATATAAACAATAATCCGAGTTTTATTTTATTTTTTATGGAAAACAATAATCCAATATAAAAGACTACACTAATATCCAATTTATGAATTTTAATGATCAAGGAAAATTGAAAATACACAAAGAACTCAATGAGAGAGAAAAAAAATAAGAGAGCGTTTGACCCGTAAAAGGTAAACAAGGGAATAAACAAATAAAGTATGCATTTACATAAGAATTTGCTTATTTACATCATTCTCTCTAGGTTTCAATTTAATTTGATCATGTTGATTTTTAAATAGAGAAATTACGTTATATTAGCATAAAAAAGAAAAGAAAAGAAAAATGATGTTTTGGAAATAATAAAAACAATTTAAAATGAACAATTTCATCTTCAAAATTGATAGAAATTTTAGATATTGATGGGCATTTTTGTCCATTTAATAAAACTAAAAAGCAAGTGGAGTGACATTAAAAATTGTGCCGAGCTAATATAAACTCCCTATATATATGTATGTATGTATGTATGTATGGATAACACTTCTAAATTAAATATTATTTATATGTACGTAAATTGTTTCAATGATAATATATGATTTACGTGCAACGCACATATCATTTACTAGTATTACTAAAAAGTACCACTACCCCCCGAGAGTTGAGGAGGCTTAAGGATATCGTGTGATACTTGGTGGCTCCCGGGAGTCCAATTTTCGAGAAATATCCACCACAAACAATCTTAAAACATGTGTGGGGTCCACCAAAATATATATATTTTTATTATGTTTTACACAAGGGACCTACATCTCATCCTAGGAGTTAGCAGGTATAAACCTCGATGGAAACGGAGTTTTGCGAATTCTCCCTCAGGACTGATGTCGAAATGCTGAAGCGTCTCGCCCGGAGGAGCACCTAGAATAGAAAGATGAGCCAGAGGGCTGATCTTTGAATAGGAAAAAGTCAGAGTTTGGTGAACCAACTGGTCGCTCCCGACAACCTGGCGGTTCTTTGGTCTCCGCTTTTGGGGACGGGAGTGCTTGGTCGCGCACCTTTTTCTTTCTTTCGGAGCCGTTTTGGCGCTACCCCTAACTGGCACTATGAATCTAATCCTGGGGGAGGTGTCTTCTCAGCAACTCGTGTAATTTCGTCTTTGGTAAATTTACCAAGGGCTATATCTAAAAAGAAGGTCGGAAAAAAATGTATTATGGAGAACGAGCTGACGACTACAGGGGAAGTGGCTGTGAAAGAACAATCTGAACAAAGACATAAGAGAGAAGATTGAAAGGTCTTTCTCCACTGTCTGAGAGAAATTCTAGAATGTTCGAAAGCCAGGAGCAGTAGCTAGACAAACCTTAGAAAAGCGCCCACGGGTAGTCTTTTTCATCACCTTCTTAGAGCTCGGTTGCAGTTCTACGCCGGGTTATTTGAATTTTCATATTTCTAAATTTCATTCCAATTATATCAGACAAAGCAGGATAGCAGCCATTCTGTGACCTTCATCCTCCAACCTAGTAAAGGGGCTTTGATGCCCTTTGTTCATACCGGAAAGACAAGACGGCTGTGACTGATATCCGTCCATCCTCGATAAATGGAATTTTAGGTTTTTCTATATATGTTAATTGGATCTTCCTGAAGCCGCCAACTCCCGGAGCCACCAAATATCACCTAAGGATATCCTGGTCGATCCAATCAACCCGTCCAATCCGATTGACTTAATTAAGGACACCACGCATGGACATCAAGATCAAGACAAGTGGATCTACAAGATGATGACAATTGTACGGTCTAGCTTGGGGAATAGTACCTCCGAACCATTAATACTATTTTTAGTCATTGTAGTAGGATTACGCATTATCATTTTTGGGTTATATTTCGTTGCTCCTGGAGTCCAACTCATGGAGTCTATCCACCACACAAAGTGTTAAGACACATTAAAATATATATATATTGATGGACCCCACACATTTTTTAACACTGTGTGCGGTGGTTATTTCTCGGGAGTTGGACTCCTGAGAGCCACCAAGTATCACCCATCGTTGTTCTATCGTAGTCTTCACATTCATTGCATGGTTTGAGGATCCTAATAGATCTATTATTGGACTAGGGGGCATTCGACCCTTTCTTTATATTATATTAGATTTGACATCTTAACCTTGGCATTTGCAAATATTGGATCTTATTTGATTTAGCTCGACTTTCGTTGGATGAATTCGACCCTAATCAATGATCCGAGGGGGTCAAATTGAAACCGAAAATATAGATTATATATAGATTGGATAAAGTTCAGCTGCCTACATACCTAATTTATTAGGATCAAGTCTAAGCATAGTTCGTATCGGGCTTTGGACACTAGTTTGGATTGACTTGTAATAAACGAAGCAAATGCGGTAAAATCTACAAGTGAAAACGAGAATTATGTGGTAAAAAAATATTGGTCCCCTTACAAACGAGCTAGAGGGGCATTTATAGCCAATGTCAACCACTGTTCGTGACACGACAACTGAGTAGATTGGATCATGACATGTGGTCTTCATTTTGATGGTTAGGATCATCTGGGTTGTCGGATCGGGTCGGGTAATTATAAGATATGCGCGGCTCATCGGATAATTTAGTGAATAATTATAAAAGGAGGGGCATTTCTATATTTACACATCATTATTGATTATTATATCCATTATCAAATGAAATTCAATATTAGTGGGTACAGACGTACAGTGGCTTTTACCAGCAGCTCAAGGAGTTATTCTGGGAATCTCCTGTAGAAGATTAATTATCACTCTCCCTCCGCATGCGTTTCCTGCATGGAGTGAGAAAAACGACAACGTACGTAGAATGTTCAAATTCTAAAGGATAAAGCAACTGTATGCCATTTTTCCAAGGGATCTTACTATTCCTCCTACATTTGTCTTCCTAAAGTACTTTGTTCTCCCTGTTAAGGCTATTACAATATTCTGTGTATATATAAGTTTGTGTCGATTATGTTACGTTACATGTTGCCACTTGCATTCATGGATCCTAATAACCATACCCCCCAAAACTATCTTCTACTAAAACCGCGCAAAGCTAGCCTTTTAGAGATTTTTCGCCTTCTATTTTGCGATGATATAGAGAGCAAAGAATTTATCGAATCACTCAATGTTAAACGATCGATTATTGAGCGTCGAGGGATTATTTTTCTTTCAATGTTGGCTCAGAAGGTGCTTCAATACAATGAAAAGCCCTTATCCTTGTTCGGTTCAAGATTCGAAATGTGCCTAAACATTCTAGCAAATAAGAGTAACTTTAGCATGTTCTTAAGGAATTTCTTGAGAGGTTAATTAATAATTAGTACTACTTTGTAATTTCAAATTATTTTGGTAATTATTTTTTCACTTCTCATGATTTAATATTATGTTGCAGGGAAAGTTGCGATGCCAGGTAAAAATTCATCTAGTTATTTATCAATTATAGGGCTTATGGATAACAGGTTGGAATTGGACAAGAACATCAATCCAGGAAGTAACAAATATTTCGCGACGCTTTCTGCTATGGCATCGAAATTAGCCTACGAGAACGACGAATTCATCCAAGTTACAGTTGAAAAAGGATGGAAGGTAAGTATGATTTAATTTACTAGCTAGAGAATTCTTACTCAATATTCTGCGTCAAATCCTAATTTCTCAAGATAAATTTAACTTTTTTGTTTGTGCAGATGAAGTTGCTGGAAACTTACAGCTTCTGGGATGGTAATTAGAAGTGAAAGATCAATATATCATAATATAACATCTTGAGCCTTCAGGAAATTTTGTGCCTTAACTTTACAATTTCGAGGCATAGCAATTAGCATATAATGAGCCCATAAATGTCTTGAGCATAATTGATTGCAAAACTATAAAATTTGTCATGTAATTAATTATATGGGTTGCCAATTTAGTGACATAAACTGTGATACTGGTAATTTCAGGAAATTATCTATCCAATTTTTTTAGTTTAAAAATAAATTTCGCTTCAAAACTAAATTTTTGGTCGGAAATTTGCATGTGTTGGGCACATGCCTTTTTTAATTTGAGATTTCTCAGTTTTGGATGGAAAAAGGATAAAGAATTGTCTCTTATCATAATTCATAACCCTATGAGACTATAATTGCAAATTTATAAGAGAAATTAACAATTTTAATTTTGCAAGCTAGGAGACTCTAATTGCAAATTTATGCTACGTAACTTTAGTCCTATAGGTTAAGAGAAATTAACAATTTTAATTTTGCAAGTTAATGCTGGATATCATTTTCGATCCTCATGTTCATGTCTTGTTTTCACCACCAAAATTAAAAGGTTCGGGTCACATGACACATAACTTTTAGGTCACTATTTTGATTTTTCTTAAATTGCAGAAAATTAAAATTCTTGAATTGCTAGTGACACAATTTATTGAAGAGTTTTTACAATTTCGCCTATACATGATTGTGATATTCCGTTCGGAGTTTCCCTAATAATTCACTAAATTTGTGTTTTTCGGCAGAGAAATATCAGAACAATACAACACAAGCCTTCATTTTTCACGACGAAAATCCCAATCCCGACACGATTTTCGTAGTCTTCAGAGGAACAGAACCCTTCAACGCTGATGACTGGAGCACAGACTTTGATATATCATGGTACAAGCTCCAAGGCATCAAAGGCAGAGTTCATAGTGGTTTCATGAAAGCTCTTGGCCTCAAACTGGACGGAACCTGGCCAAAAAACCATAGAGAAGGCGACCACTTATTTGCTTATAACACCATAACAGAAGACTTAAAACGTCATTTCAAGATCAACCGTCGAACAAGGTTCATCGTGACCGGTCACAGCCTAGGCGGGGCGCTTGCGGTTCTTTTTCCTGCAGTTCTTGTAAAGCACAACGAGACTGAAATATTGGAAAGGCTAGATACAGTGTACACATTCGGACAGCCTAGGGTTGGAGATGGGAAATTCGGGAAATTTATGAAAGAACAATTTGAAGATTATGGAGTGAAATATTACAGATTTGTATATAGTCATGATATTGTGCCTACATTGCCTTGTGATAACTCTGTGCTCATGTTTAAGCACTTTGGGACATGCATCTATGTCAATGCTCTTTATGAAGCAAAGGTGAGTTTGACTTATTAATTAATTAACATTAATTTTATTGCCACGTGGATTTGAATTTAATTTTGTGAAATATTTTTTTAAATTTTTTTTTTGATATATTTGTTTGAATTTATTTTTCGAAATAAGTTTACTGTGATAGCATGTCTTAAAATTCTAGATTGATTAAATCGTTTAGGTTATTACATATATTAAGATCATAGGGCATAGCTAGTCTGAATTCCACGTTTAGCTGCATCCATCTAATTACATGGTAAGTAGCATAATACTTGTGGTTGGTCGTGGTTATTGGAACATATATATATAATTAACTTGTCAGGCATATATATATATAATTAACTTGTCATGCCATAAGCTTCAGTTCAACCAAATCCAAATTGAACTAGAATTTCCCCAGTCAAAGGGGGCTCGCAATTAGAGCATAACATAATTAGGTTATTACTTTTTCGGTTCAATTACCAAGATCTTGAGTCTAGTTCAATCAATCATACATGTGGTGAGACCATATACAATGTCAAATGATTGTGATTGTATTAGTATTTTGAAGTGTCGGAGCTCCCTGAGAATTATTCTTATATAATTTTATTGCTATAATTTATTAGCTAGGTTTCTCAGTAACGGTATTTTATACTTTGTGTATCTTGTAGTGAATTTATCTCGTCATCACTTTTAATTTGAATGAACCACGTAAATTATCATATTTTATGTTATTAATTATTCATTTTAATTTCTAACATTTTACTATTTGGCATGATATATATATATATATATAAAGGTTATGGAAGAAGAAGAAGCATCAAAGAATCATTTTGAGTGTGGATCAATTGTGACAGAGAGGGTAGATGCATTGTGGGAGGTGGTAAGAAGCTTTATTCTTCCAAACCAGTTTGGACCAGATTATAAGGAAAGTTTGATGCTCCAAATGTTTAGAATGGTGGGGCTGTTGTTCCCAGGTTTGCCTGCTCATGGACTCCAAGATTACATCAATGCAACTAGATTGGCAACTTATTGATACAAAATGTACTTACACTCTAGTTATAGGTTCAATCACTTCAATTTATAAAATTAAATAAATGAAGTATACATGTATTATTTGAATTATGATATGGGTGCAACTTATATATAATTATTTAAAGTAAATATATTTAATTTAATTTTTTTCTTCTTACACCTACCTAAGTCCTAGCTTAGACCATTTATTCTTCCCCCTCCTTTAACTCAACATTTTCAAGTAGGTCATATATATATATATATAATTGTGAATTCTGGTTCATGCGCAGCGGAAAAGAAAACATATCTGGATTCACAAATGGATCATTTTTTATTTTTAATGATTTTATAAAATAAAAGGATGAAATCAAATTTCATCGATTTGCTAACATTTATAATGAATCGATATTCTTGATCTACCAGGTAGTAGCAATTCAAAACTTCTGCCTCTAGATATCATGTTGGAAGAAGCTTGAAGAAAAATTCACCACATTTGGCTTTGAGAAGACCGACGCGCGGCTACAAGAAGGGGGAGATAGAATCTTTTCTTTTCTTTCTTTGCCGTCAAGTAACTTATGACAATCTTAGGTTTTTTAACTAGATATTAGGCATTTATAAGGAGTGATGAGTTTGGAATTAATTAATTCCATGAGCCAACCAAATACCTCATATACACTACTACAAAAATACACTATTACAGCGCACCTATTACAGCGATTTTGGTGAAACCGCTGTACGGAGGTACCTATTACAGTGGTTTTGTAAAAATCGTTGTAATAGGGCTTCTCGGTTCGGACCTATTACAGCGGTTCATTTCTAAACTGTTGTAATAGGCGGTCCGTTAAAATATATATAAAAAAATGGGCTATTACAGCGGTTCACCCTGAACTGATGTAATAGCCCAATCTAGGTTCGGACAGAACCGCTATAATAGGGGTACCGAAAAAAAATCGGCCTATTAGCCCCGAACCGCTGTAATAGCTCAATCTCGGTTCAGACCTATTACAGCAGTTTGGACAGAACCACTGTAATAGGGGTACCGAAAATTAAAAAAAAAAAAATCGGCCTATTACAGCGGTTCGGACAGAACCGCTGTAATAGACTTTTTAAAAAAAAAATAATAAGAAACCCTATTACAACAGTTTTTATGTGAACCGCTTTAATAGGCCGAAACCAAAAATTTAAAATCGGTTTCCCGCTTCTCTCTCTAAAATTTAACCGCTGTAATCGAAACCAAATTTAAAACCATCTCCCGCTTCTCTTTCCCCGCTCTCTCTCTCTCTACTCTCTCGATCTCTCTCTCTATAGCATCGCCGCTGCGGCCGCCACCACCTTTAGCACCGCCGCCGCCACCACCACCATCGTATGTGAGGGTGTATGTGTGGGTGGGTGTATGTATATTTGTGTATATGCTGGTGTATGTATATTTGTGTATGTATGGGTGGGTGTATGTATATTTGTGTATATGTTGGTGTATGTATATTTGTGTATGTGTGGGTGTATGTATATTTGCGGGTGTATGTATATTTGTGTATGTGTGTGTGGGTGTATTATTTGTGTATTTGCGAAAATACGGGCTGTAATTTTACGGTGTCGGAATGACACGAAATTCGTACGGTCATAGTGAAATGGCATTCTGAAATCCCAATTGGGCATTGAAAATCATAGACTTGTATGATATGAGTTTTGACGAGAGAAGTGCCCGTCAATCGCTAGGAAGTAGTAAAGAACTCATATCATAGGTGCACTGATGAAGATCATGGCACTCAGACATGACTCGCATCGATTCTGTGACATGGGTTTTCACTCTTTGACAGTCAATGACAGAATTGATTAATTGTAATAGGTGTGTCTGAACTTTAGACTTGAGGAATCGAATTGAATAAATACTTGTGACATTAGGTTTGAAATTAGAGTGGTTAGACCTAATTCACCCTTTGGTGGGGTCAACCTCGAACTCCAACCTAATGGGCAAGTAGTAGTCTTAACTGATATCCAAGATGGAATTACTTCTCTCAGAAGTGAATGAGAAATTATCCTATGCGTTTATAAGTAAGTTAGATCTTAAGGCTCCTTATGATTGTGTTTTCGGAATTGAATTTTGAATTTTTTTTTTGGGAAATGTGTATTATATATAAAAATTCATGTAAAAATGTTGACTTTATTTGTTTGTTTGGATGTGTTTTTAGAATTTGATTGAAAGTAGTGCAGATATGAAATAAAGTTGATTTTTATTGGGATTTGATATATGAAATGATTGAGTTGGTCATGAATGTGATGATGATGGGGAAAAAGATGTTAAAATAATATTTTTTGAATAATGTTATGAGTTTTGTATAAAGTAATATATATATATATATGTGTGTGTGTGTGTGTGTGTACACATAATATAATATCTATTTTATACAATAGAATGAAAAAAAATTAAAAATGAGAGATCGTGGGGGTGCGTTTATGGGTTGGGAAGGGGGGGCGTGTATGGGTTTGGGGAGGGGGGGGCGTGTAAGTGGGAGGTTTCTAAAGTGATGGCGGAGGAGGAAACCAAGAAGGTTGAGCCAGAGGCTTGCTTCAATCCTCCACCTCCGGCGGAGCCGGTCGAAGCTCCGAAGGACCTATCCGAGGAGAAAACAGTCATTCCACCACCTCCTGCTGAAGAGAAAGCCGATGATAGCAAAGCTCTTGTCATAGTTGAAAGTAATTTACTTTTAAATTTATGTATTATTCCTTTTATTGATAAATTTTTAGGTCTATAAATCTATAGAGATAAAGGTTCCGTTATATACATATGTAAAGGATTATTTATTTTTATTTTTCGAATTGGAAATTTAAAATCTTTATTTAAGTCTAATTTTATTTTAAATTTGTTTTGTGTTAATTGAAAAGAGCCAAAAGTTGAAGAGGAGAAGAAATCTCAGGGCTCTATAGATAGAGGTAATTTAGACTATAATTTAAAGTTTCTATTTAATTATATATATATGTGTGTGTGTGTGTGTGTGTGTGTTGAATTTTTTAGAAATAAATGAATTAATACATAATTTTTCTTCAATATTTATCGTGTATATGTTGCTCTTGCTCGGGTAGGGTGGGGGTAGGGGTGGGGGTGGGGGTGGGGGTGGGGGTGGGGGTGGGGGTGGGCTCGGGGGAAGGGGGGTTGGGCAGGCCTGCAGGGGAATGAATATTGGAAGGATAGTGGGAATTATATTTTTTTTCAAATTATATATTATTAAATATTATTTAATAATAATAATTGGAATATTTGGAAAATTGAATAGGAATTTTTATTATATAAAATATGAAAAAGTAAGAAAGATAATGAGTTGGATAGTGGGATAGTGTAATTAATAATTAAAAATTGTGAAAAGATTGAAATGATTGGTTGTTATATAGGGGAATGTGTAGTGTATTTAAAATTTGACCATTTTTTGTAGAATTTGGCTTGGACTGTGTATTTTCATTTTTTAGTGATCCAAAAATGAAAATAATTTTGAGATTCACAACCATACATAGCCTAAGTCTTTGGCCAAAGCATATGAGATAATTTGAGAAAGAATTAATTATAAATATAGCATATAGTCAAGTTTATGAGTTTGACCTAAATCATAACTCTTACTTGATCGGGATAAGGAAACGAAGAGTTTGTATTCACACGGGAATTACAATAGGAAAGGTAAACAATGATCTAATCATTTCATCTTATTTGGGATACAATGTGGGCCACTTGACTGGCTAGGTGTTACTCACATTCAATGGAATCCTCTCATTGACAAATAAAGATGAACCTAAAGAGTGATACCTAAGAAGAAAAAATCGAACGAAATTATGGAGTATTTCTTGTAGCAATATTTTAAGTATTGGATACTTAAAATTAATTAAATTGAATAATTATTTAGAGGAATAAGTTAATTCATTTATATTAATTAATGTATTATTTCTTAGACAAATAAAATTAATTAATTGTCCCATCTATCATTTAATTAGATTAATTAATTGGATTGAATTGAATTAATTTAATTAAATAAAAGATTGGACTGAGCTTAAAATTGGTGTACCATGAGGTGCACCATGCTTGTGTATGGGGCGACCTATAGGCGTCGTACATGGGCTAAATTTAAGCCCAAGATTGTAACTTAAGTGATATAAATATATCACTTAATTAAACTTAAGTCATAACACAAGTCACAATACACTCGAGCTACAAGAAAACAAAAACCCTCCCTTTCCTCTCTACTAGCCAAAGAGGAAGAGATTTTTCATTCAAGTTTTCCGGCGAAATAATTTAAAGGCGGCATCTTTGTACTGCTCAGGTCATTAATCAGTCAGTCAGATTAAATCGCGAAAAGCTTATAGAATTCAAGAATTTGAGATTCTCCAACCACTTCGCTACAACGGGTAATGTATCAAAAACCTTATAGTACGATAAACCCCCGGGTTGATCCTGAATTGGAAAAACTGAAAAATTTAAATTACACCGTTTTCGCTGCGTTTCTGTTATCTTTCCCAACATTGGTATCAGAGTCAAACCACGAGGTTCGGCGTATGTAATTTACATGTAAATATGTGATTAGATACATGATTTACAGTTTTTCACGATCCATGATTAGATATGTAGACTTCACATTTTTGTGTTCTTGAGGTATTATTAGTTTATTTTATTATTTAGAAATTAATAAAATTAGATATTATGTAATTTTGATGTGATAAAATAATCAAGAAAAGATGGGGGATTGAAAATTCTCATCTCCGGTAGCAAAACCCGTCGCCGCGGTGGCGGCGGAAATAACCGGCGGTGTAGTAGTCGGCTGTTGGGCTGGCACACGAGCTGACTGGGTCTGCCGTTTACGACTGTGCCCGTGTGTTTTTAACACATGGGCCGGTCAATCCGGCCCAGGTTGATCCGTGGGTAACCCAATTATATTTTTAATACTTTAATACGTTTAGTTTTTGATTAAAATTAGATTTAATGCAAAAATAAATAATATTGTTTATTAAAATAGGATTTTAAATTCCTAGTTATCTAATTTTGTTAAAGTTGGACTTTAAATGAAATTGGATATTTTCTATTATAAAATTAGTTTTAATAAACTTAGAAGTTAATTTTTATTAAAATTAGATTTTAATATAAAATTAATTGGAGTTTATTATATTTGATTTTCTAATAGAACTAAATCAAATTTATTTTCCTCAAGAATTTGAATTCAATAATTAAATTTGGAATTAATTAGAAACTAAAATATATATATTTTAGTGTGTTATATGATATATCATGTTTGATATGTTATGTGATGGGAGACATGATTTATGGACTTGGGCTCCTTTTTTTTTAACTTTGTATTTCTTTTTATGGGTTGTAAAGGCTATTTTGAGCATATGTTTATTTTCTTTCTATAGAATTTTGTATAGGTTGATTATATTAAATTTGTAATGTTAGAAGTATAATATGTCCAAAGAAGAAATTCAAATCGAGCCGAGGAGATACATGAAGATGCTTTGGAAGCTTTAGTATAGTTTCTTTTTAATGAGTGATTGAGGCATTGGCTTGGCTCAATCTAGGATTAAGATCCATGAATCATGTATAGTTAGCTTTCTAGGATTGCTTTCATTTATTTATTGATCCATGTTTATGTGCTTAGTGTAAAATGGATTAATGAGCAAAGTGAGACCTATTAAATAATTAAATTCTCCCATAATGAAAAATATTAAGATGGTAAAGGGTATTAGGTGTCCTGTTCTCCACTGAACTTAGGAAAAGTTAAAATGATATTTAATATATAATATCGTCCCTAAGCAATGGAGGTTATATATGTTAGGCTAATGTCCTCAAATACCATTAGAGGATTAGTAAATGATAAGACATTATCAAATTGTAATTGTTCATTAAATAAATCAACAAAAGGCATTTTAGTTGTTTACATTTATATTGGCATTTATATATTGTAATCATCTATAAGTCCATGAATACAAGAGTTAACTCTCTAAGGCACTAGAAGAGTCTGATACTTGTGTACTAAAATAGTCTGCAAGTCAAAGATTTTCAATTGGGCATTGGAAATCATGAAAACTTGTATGATGTGAGTTTTGATGAGAAACGTGCCCGTCAATCACAAGGAAGGTGAAGAACTCATATCATAGATGCGCTAATAGACATAGTGGCACTCGGACATGACTCGTATCGATTCTGTCACATGGGTTTAAACTCTTTGACAATCAATGATAGAATTGATTAAATTGTTATAGGTGTGTCTGAACTTTAGACTTGAGGAATCAAGTTAAGGATATACTTGTGACGTTAGGTTCGTCATTAAAGTAGTTAGGCCCAATTCACCTATTGGTGGGGTCAACCTCGAACTGCAACGTGATGGGCAAGTAGTATTCGTAACTGATATCTAAGAAAGGATTCGTTTCCTTGTAAGTGAACGAGGAATTATCCTATGCATTTATAAGTAAGTTAGATCTCAATGTCTTTGGCCAAAGCATCATTGATCTGAACTTATTATAAATAAAGTATAGTGTTAAGTTAGTGAGTTTGACCAAAATTATGACTCTCACTTAACCGGGATAAGGAAACGAAGAGTTTGTATTCACACGACATTTACAAGTGGAAAGGTATAAATGATCTAATTATTTCATCTTATTTGGGTTAAAATATGGACCACTTAACTGGCTAGGTGGGACCCATATTCAATGGAATTCTCTCATTGCCAAATATAGATGAACCTAAAGAGTCACGCTTAAAAAGAAAAATTGATGAAATATGGAATATTTCTTGTGATAATATTTTAAGTATTGGAGTTGTCACTCAACTGTACACCGACCATAAGTTAGGCTAAGGACTTTGCCCCTCCACCTCGAAGCAAAAGACCTTACCCATTCGCGATAGAGGCTAAAGACTTTGCCCCTCACCTAGAGGCAAAAGACCTTGCCCATTCGCGAAAGAGGCTAAAGACTTTGCCCCTCACCTAGAGGCAAAAGACTTTGCCCATTCGCGATAGAGGCTAAGGACTTTGCCCCTCCACCTCGAAGCAAAAGACATTGCCCATTCGCGATAGAGGCTGATGATTTTACCCCTCCACCTCGAAGCAAAAGACCTTGCCCATTCGCGATAGAAGCTGAGGACTTTGTCCCTCCACCTCGAGCCAAAAAACCTTGCCCATTCACAATAGAGGTTGAGGACTTTGCCCCTCCACCTTGAGGCAAAAGACCTTGCCCATTTACAATAAAGGCTGAGGACTTTACCCCTCCACCTCGAGGCAAAAGACCTTGCCCATTTGTGATAGAGGCTGAGGACTTTGACCCTCCACCTCGAGGCAAAAGACCTTGCCCATTCACGATAGAGGTTGAGGACTTTGCCCCTCTATCTCGAGGAAAAAGACCTTGCCCATTCGCGATAGAGGCTAAGGACTTTGCCCCTTCACCTCTAGGTAAAAGACCTTGCCCATTCGCAATAGAGGCTGAGGACTTTGCCCCTCCACCTCGAGGCAAAAGACTTTGCCCATTCGCGATAGAGGCTGAGGACTTTGCCTCTCAACCTCGATGCAAACGATCTTGCCCATTCGCGATAAAGGCTAAGGACTTTGCCCCTCCACGACCTTGCCCATTCAAGATAGAGGCTGAGGACTTTGCCTCTCCACCTCGAGGCAAAAGACCATGCCCATTCGCGATAGAGGCTAAGAACTTTGCCCCTCCTCGAGGAAAAAGACCTTGCCCATTTGCAATAGAGACTGAGGACTTTGCCCCTCCACCTCGAGGCAAAAGACTTTGCCCATTCGCAATAGAGGCTAAGGACTTTGCCCCTTCACCTCGAGGTAAAAAACCTTGCCCATTCGCAATAGAGGCTGAGGACTTTGTCCCTCCACCTTGCCCATTCGCGATAGAGGCTGAGGACTTTGCCCCTCTACCTCGAGGCAAAAAACCTTGCCCATTCGCGATAGAGGCTAAGGACTTTGCCCCTTCACCTCTAGGTAAAAGACCTTGCCCATTCGCAATAGAGGCTGAGGACTTTGCCCCTCCACCTCGAGGCAAAAGACTTTGCCCATTCGCAATAGAGGCTGAGGACTTTGCCCCTCCACCTCGAGGCAAAAGACCTTGCTCATTTGCGATAAAGGCTAAGGACTTTGCCCCTCCACCTCGAGGCAAAAGACCTTGCCCATTTGCAATACACAACACCACAAGAAAAGAACTCCTCTCCCTCTCTCTCTCTCTCATAGTCGTCGGTTTCAACACCAAGAACGAGGAAGAAAATTTCATCAAGTATTTTCCGACGAGACGATTTAGAGGCAGAACAATTGGACTGCTTGGATCAACATTAATTCAGCTGGAGAAATTTTGCGAAGAATTGAAGAATTCAAGTTCGTAGAAATTATCAACCACTTCGCTACAACGGGTAAAGTTTATTTTACCACCCTATCATACATACGTGTGATTAAACCCCGGGATTGACCCTGCGAAGGGAAAATCCAAAAATTCTAAAATTTTGTTTTCCACTGCGTTTGGTTAATTTTTCCCAACAATATATTTTAGATTTTTCTAAGTGCATGAATTGCCATTAGTCGAAACAAGTTTCACCCTACATACCAGCAAAAGGTTGCAAGGTGAAATTCAATTGTTAGACTAATAGATATGCAAGGTGAGATGTCCTCAAATGCTGTTAGAGGATTGGAGAAAGAAAAGACATTATAAAATTGTAATTGTTATTATTCTTTTCAATAAAGGCATTTTAGTTGTTTACTCTATTATTGACATTTATATTTTGTAATCATCTATATGTTCATAAATACAAGAGTTAACTCTCAAAGACACTAGAGGAGTTTAATACTTGTATACTAAATTAGTCTACAAGTCGAGGATTCCCAATTGGGCATTGGAAATCATATGACTTGTATGATATGAGTTTTGAAGAGAGAAGTGTCCGTCAATCACTAGGAAGTAGTGAAGAACTCATATCATAGGTGCACTGATCAAGGTCATGGCATTCAAACATGACTCCCATTGATTCTGTCACATGGGTTTTCACTCTTTGACAGTCAATGACAGAATTAATTAATTGTAATAGGTGTGTCTGAACTTTAGACCTAGGAATCGAGTTGAAAACATACTTGTGACATTAGGTTTGTCATTAAAGTGGTTAGACCCAATTCACCATTTGGGTGGGTCAACTTCGAACTGCAACCTAATAGGGAAGTAGTAGTCTTAATTGATATCCAAGATGAAATTATTTCCCTCAGAAGTGAATGAGAAATTATCCTATGCGTTCATTGGTAAGTCAAATCTTAAGTCTTTGGCCACAGCGTATGGGCTAATTTGAGAAAGAATCAAATTGGAAAGCTCACTAATCTAGACTTGTTATAAATTTTGGGGTTAATTACATTGGGAGTTCTGAGGTATAGCCTAATTATAAAAAATAATCCCTAGTTCAATAAATTATATCACATCCCAAATTTTCATGTTTTGATGTAAAAATGGATGAAAACTGTAAAAAGACTAAATAGCACTTACGGAATATTTTAAAAAAAAGAAAGAAAAACATTTAAAAAATTTAAAAAGCTGAATTACAATATTACTGCTTTACATCTCTAGATTTACTTCTAATACCAATTTTAAAATAAAAAATTAAACATAAAAAAATGCTTATATATATGTATATGTATATATGTACATATGTATGTAATATCTTACAAATTGCGTATGCGCAACTCTGTGTGTGTGTGTTTTCGCATGTGTTTGTGTTTGTGTGTGTGTGACTATGTGCGTGTGTGTGTGTAATTATATGTGTGTGCGTGGGGGTGGGGTGGGGGGTGGGGGGTTGGGGAAGACGACACTGTTCCCCACCTTTTTTTTTCTTTTTCTTTTTTTTTATTTATAAAATAATATAATAATAAGTAATTATTTTAGAAATTAAATTTATTAAAATACAATTTTTAAATTTATTATAAATTTCATAAATTAATTTAAAATATAATTTATTAAATTATATAATCTATTATATAATCTAAACTATTATATACTAATTTCATTAAAAGATTAAAATGATATTTTACACATAATCTTTTTATTTTATAATTTTAGTAATTTAGAATTTTTTATTTTGTTACGTAAAGTATATAAATAATTATTTATAATTAAAAATTATAAATTCTAAATTATTAAATATTACAAATAACACCAAAAGGGTATAACTGTCTGAGAAAAGTTTGGTTTTCTAGTCCAAAAAAAGTTAGGAGTATTTTTCAAAGTTCACCTAAAAATTTAACAGAACCCTAACGGAAGGTGTTCAATGTTAGATGGAATAAACGAAATAGATGTTAGATGTAATTTATTAAATTAGGTTTTTTTTTTGTAATTTAGCAATACCTCAGGGGTGCCCAGTCTAATATCCCTATAAATGTAGCATAGAGTTAAGTTTATGAGTTTGCCCTAAATCATGAGTCTTACTTGACCGGGATATGAAAACTAAGGATGGCAATGGGGCCAGGTCTAACGAGTACCCACCTCGGACCCGCCCTATTGGGGTGGGTATGAGTCCAAAAAAATGGGGCCGGGTCCGAGTCCGGATATCGAAATTCAAGACCCGGCCGGGTCCAAGGCGGGTAATGAGTCTAGTCAATACCCGTCTCGGACCCGGACCCGCCCCGGTTTATTAACATAATATTATTTTTAATTTTATATATCGAATTATTATTAATATTTATTATTATTTATAAATTAAATTAAAAAAAATACTCTCAATCATTCTACCTTTCAACAACAAACCCTCAATCATTATATATCTAATTTTTTTGAACTTTGTACTTGTTTAGTCGTTTTGAATTTTTTTTGCATTTAAGTATCAAATGACTTGTAGTGGATTTGTTTACGTTGAATCATCAATTCGATGTTATTTACTTATTTTATATGTTTTGAATGCGTTTTTTGATAATAAGATAGACTAAAAAATGTCCAAAAAAAAAAAAGATTTCGGCCGGATCTAACGGGTAGGACCCGAACTCGCCGGGTACCCGCCGGATCCGGGGCGAGGCGAGTAATGACCGGGTCCGAGTATTGAAATTTCTTAACAGGCTGGGTAATGAGTCCTGCTGTACCCGCCCCGTTGTCATCCCTAATGGAAACAAAGAGTTTGTATTCACACAGGAATTACAATAGGAAAGGTAAACATTGATCTAATAATTTCATCTTATTTGAGAGAAGATGTGGGCCACTTAACTGGTTAAGTGTTACTCACATTCGGTGGAATCCTCTCATTGACAAATAAAGATGAACCTAAAGAGTCATACTTAAAAAAGAAAAATCAAACGAAATTATGGAGTGTTTCTTGTAGCAATGTTTGTACTGCTCAGATCATTAATCAGTCTGTTGGATTAGATCGCGAAAAGCTTGAAGAATTTAAGAAGTTAAGATTCTCCAACCACTTCACTACAACGGGTAATGTATTGAAAACCTTACTGTACATATGCATGATAAACCCCCAGGTTGATCCTGAATTGGGAAATCTGAAAAAATTTAAATTACATCGTTTTGCTGCATTTTCGTTATTTTTCCCAACATTTTCTTTGCTCAATTCCTTGAAAGGCGACTCTCTAGGTTCGTCTCAATTGGCATTGGGAGGAAACTAAGGATGTGAGTGTCACCTAGCCAATCTCGTGGACTCATACCGAAACCCAATTGAGATCAAATCTACTAGATCAAATACGAACCTTTAGGTCATACACACCCTATGAGTATAAGTCCTCCACTGTAACATTCTGATCGAGTGAGAGTCATGGTTTGTGCCATACTCACAGGAATAGTAAGGTGAAATTACTAAATTACCCTTGTGTTCCATACACAAGTTAGTTATCCTGCTTTGGCCAAAAACTCATAATTTCATTTACCTATGATCGCACAGGACGTTACCTCGTTTACTACTCGAGATAGTGAATCTTATATTGACAATCACCGAACAATTGCTACTTATCCATCTAGACCGCATTTCGAGGTTGATCCCATCTAAAGGTGAATTGGATTTAATTACATTAATAACTCGTTCAGTGTCACAAGTACAATTTTTGTGAATTCTCAGGTCTAAGGCTCACGTACACTACTGTGACGAGTAGCTCAATCATTTACAGTCACCGAGTAATTACCCATGTGATTGAATTACGGCGAATCGTGTTCTATATCAATTCCATTGATATATCTATGGCATAAGCTCCCACCATTTCAAAGTGGCCGACTGACACTCCTTGTCAAAACTTGCGTCATACAAGTCTGATCATAATACCCAATTAAGACTCTTCGACTTGCGAACTCTAATTTAAGTAATCAAGGAACCAACACTTCTAGTGTCGATCTCCTCGAACCATGAGGAGTAGAAACTCCCTCTTGATTACTCGAGACTTATTTGTTCAATACTTTATTAATGTCATTAAGATTGATATGAACAAAACAAATTTTTTTTGTTAATTTAAATAAAGTTTGTACAACATAAAATTAAATGCCCTAAATAGTCTAATTCCTCTATAGCATTGAAGGCATAGTCTTAACATGTATATCAACAAATAAAGCAATTACGCGTGTATTTGCACAACTTATGTATTAATTAAATTAAGATGGCGTTAGCTAAGATTAGCTGTGAGAGTTTATAAGATATTTTAGAGCTTGTAAGCCTTTAAATCTTATTTATTTAAAAATAACCTTTCAAATTATTTGAATACTATAAGATTTTATGGGTGTAAGTCGTTGTGTGTTGGTGAAAACATGTGCTTAATTATAAGCTGCTTATTTTAAGTGGGGCAATAATAGCAAGTATACAATTTGACACAAGTAGAGTTATAAAGAACGGCAAAGAAGAAAAAGGAAAAAGTATTATATGAAGGTTAAACTTTACAACAGATGATTTAGGGGGTTATTAATGTATCATAAATTATAGGTATATATAATACCGAATTGAAAATTCAGGATCCAATGAATGCGAAATCAAATTTATAAATCAATATTTATGAATAGAAAATATTAGTAACTTCTAAAATTGTAGATCATGCTTTTCAAATTATATAATTAAATGAAATAGATTCATTTTTCAATGCATTTTTCTCTTTTATATACATGTAATAAAATTAAGGACGCTCATTTTAAGTTTTATATCATATATATTTCAAAATATGCGTTTACTTTAAATATATAAAAGGTAATATGAACTTTTTGTCTTTTTTGAGTAAATGTGACTTGGACTTTAATTTTGATCTTTGACTTATTATCAAAAACAATTCATTTCAAGAATCAAGTTTCTTTTCAATAATTTTGAAATAACACGTTGTTTCTCCATGTTATAAAATTGAATATCCTTTTACTTTTAATTTGTTTTATGAAAAGTCACTTGTATATAATTTTATAAATTGATTTTGATATCGAAAGTTTACCTATTTATACTGTCTTAATAAAAACGTAGGATACTAAATTAAAATTTACTATTGAAAGTTAAGTATTTTCAATAAAAATAGATATAAGGGTGTTTTGGTCTTTTAATAAGATTTTATCAGAATCTTTAATCAACAAATAATTATAAGGGAGATATTTGCCAAAAAATCAAACAACAGGAGAGGTGGATGTAAATAATTCGACAAAAATGGTATATGAGACATATTATTTGGAAAGGACGAAGTGCATTTTTTTCCCTTCAAACCAACAATTTTTTTTTATCTATTTTTACTTGTCACTCGTTCCTCGCCATTGCCTCCGTTCTGAACACTTTTTCATGTTTCTTTTATTCTCGTCTCCCCTCGTGTTAGCCTCTCCTTGTGGTCGTCGTCTTCAACACCACCATAATATACCAAAATGCTACTAATTATTACTTGACATAAAGTCAACCACTTCAAAATTTCTTGAATTTGATAATTATCTTTCTCATCAACAAGAATATTTTATTGAACGATAACACAATTTACGACACTTAAAGATTCTACAGAAACATAAATTGATAAAACCTTAAATCAATGAAACTTCAATTGTAACTACTAATCGAGCCTCATTGTCACACTCGGCATATCTGTAAATTATAGGTATCACAAATTTAGTCGGACAATTGGCGTAGCCAGACTAGGCAAAATTTATCTTCGTGAGATGAAATCAATAAAATCGAAACGGCATGAACATATCTTTTTTACCATGTTTGCAATAATTTGTCGATGCTCTTCATATCCACTTAATCAAAGAAAACAAAGTCATTGTATGAAATGAGACTAATGAAGTCGGTCCATCATATACTATCGGAGTAAAGTGACCGAAGTGATTTATATAAAGAAACAAGTTCCGTTCCACAAGTTCCATGGAACACCAAAATCGTGTTTCTCTGCATCGAGGAAACTAAAGTCGCAGCGGTAAGCGAACTAATCGGGCACGCGCACACACACACACACATATATATATATATTTATATATATAAAACAAATCCAGACCTTAGTGTGCGAAGATAAGCGGCGAGGAGAGTAACTGAAGCTGAGCGGCGCGAGGCGAGGCTAGCGGGGAGAGAGAGAAGAGGGAGAGCGCGAGCGAAGGGAATTAGGGTTTTGAAATCCCAATCGAATCGAAAGGTCAGTTAATCAGTGAGCGTCCAGGGCTATTCTGCAATAATTTTATCGCATCTATTGTGAATTTCTTTTTCCGTCTTTTTCGTGTTCGAATTCTGAGAAAAAATGGTGAGTTTTCTTTGGTATGTGACGATGATGATGATGATTATTGTGCGTTGTGAGAAAGAGTTGGTGTGCATATTGTTGTTATCTGCAGGAAGAGTGCGTGAGCGATTGAGAGTGGTTGTGTGTGAGAGAGAGAGAGAGAGTGAAGATAATCGAGAGAGCAGCCGTGATTCGCCATTTTCGAAGTCGCAAGATCGTCTTTGATCATGTCTGACAGGAAGCTTGTCGTAAGTTTTAACCTTTTTTGTAGAATTTATGTCAATTTTGCGAAAAAGATTGTTATTTTAGTTTTATGATTACGTGTGTATCGATGTTAGGTTTTGGGAATCCCATGGGATGTGGAGACTGAAGGATTGAGAGAATACATGAGCAAATTTGGGGATTTGGAAGACTGTATTGTGATGAAGGTCAGTTCTTTTCTATTTTCTTTGTCACAGCTGCTTTGTTATCCAAATAACTAATGAATGTACCTGTTAATAATGTCTATGGTATTGAGCCTTCTTTATATTGGTTCTTTAGTACATCAGAATACGACAGTGTTCCAGGCTTTATCTTTTTCCTTTTGGAGGCCTGAGGCTGACGGAACCAGAGGAAAAAAATTATATATGGTCACTACTAATATATAAATATGGATTATCGTGATTTTAGGTTCTCTTTCATTGCCCATCATTGGCACCAGACTGAAGTATTTTTTGTATTGGTGAAAATTGTTATCTTGTAATCAAAAGTCAATACCTATGTGAAAACCGGGGTTTTCATGGGGTTAAGACATCTTATGAAAGAAAATAAGCAATTAATCATTTTTGCTATGTTTTTGAAATGCAGACTATGAAGCTAATTCTTGTGAGAATTTTCACGACTGTAGATATATTTACTTTTATGTTTAATACGCTAATTTAGAATCTTATACTTATCTGTGAGAAGTGTTTTCTGATTTTTCCTGTCTGCTTATTGGAATTGGGTAGTTTCATTTTGCGGACTCGATGCAAGTTCTTAAGAAAACTCTTTATGATACTTTTCATCATTTTCACAATTAAGAAGCGTGAATGTAATAATTCTTTCTGGGAATCTTAAGGTCGTTACTTTTTACTTGAGTGAATGTATCGTCATTCTCATCTTCATTATTCTCTATACCACCTGAAAGGTAAGGGAAATTTGAAGTGCATCTGATATTGAATCTTATATGTAGCTTTTACGTCAGTTGAATTCCCGCTGCGTGTTTTGCTAAATATATTGTGACTTTGCTGTGATATTTATTTCCCGCTATCTAGTATGCATTTGGTTTTCCATCTATCTGTTTTTAAAGCATATACATGCGGGTGAAATATCAAAGAGATCACTTATCTTCTGTGCTATGGTGATTTAGGAGCGTTCCACTGGTCGTTCTCGTGGTTTTGGATATGTAACATTTGCAGCAGTTGAGGATGCAAAGGTGATATACATGTTGGACACATCATTGTTCACTTCTGATTTCAATTAAGAGTTTTGCTCGGCATACGTTGAGAGCCAAGTTTCCTGCTGATACATTATGAATCATTATTTTTGTCTGCCTTTGCATGTCACAGGCTGCATTAACAAGTGAGCATTTCCTTGGCAGTAGAATGTTGGAAGTCAAAATAGCCACGCCAAAGGTAACCTTCTTTAATAATATTACTGCTTAATTATTTCGTTTTGTGTCTTAGTGGTTGCTTTCCTGATATTGTCTTCCTGTTTTGCTTCTACTTGGGCATTTACTGTTAGAAGCTGTAGAGGTTCTTTGAAAAAATCTCTCTTTTATACTCTTTTAGAGCCTTCTACCCAATACTTGCAGGAGGAGATGAGAACATCATCCAAGAAAATCACCAGGATTTTTGTAGCAAGGATTCCACCATCCGTGACTGAAGCTCAATTCAGAAGGTTGCTTTCCCTTCTTTTGTTTTTCTTGTGCTGAAGTCTTCCATGCAATTTTTTTTTTCAATCTGCAACATTGTTTAATCGGTTGATCAGTTGTGGTGGGGTGGCACTTGCGCACTGTTAAGTCTAAATGTGATATGCGGTATCTTGTTGTGCAGTCATTTCGAGAAATATGGTGACATAACAGATCTATACATGCCAAAGGTTCATACTTTCTCCCGTTTTCTATGACAAAAGGATTGCCTTTTATTATATTACACTAATTGATTCCACTCATTTTCTCAGGATCCAACTACTAAAGGCCATCGTGGAATTGGATTTATCACTTTTGCAAATGCTGGTAATTCCTTTTATTGCTTTTCTTGGAATTTTAATTTCTATTGGTCTTTCCAACCATTTTCTGTCTCAGACATCCTTGTCTTTTTTCAGATTTGATACAACTAATTTGACAGGCAGCCTCTAATGTGTAGATTCTTAATTTCAATACCTTTATCAGCGGGGTGAATGTTTTGTGTCTGTGTTTCCATATATGCACATAAAACTTCACATGCATGCAATATGTACAGCATCAGACCAAGATATCTTTCATGTGCCTTTTTGAAGAACACGTATTGATTATGCCATTCCATCCCATTGTTTGCTCTTTCTCTTTATTTATTGTCTTTGAAATAAGTGTCTTTGAAGCTCTTCTATGTCTTCCTGTACACGCATATCTGATTTGGCCGATGATCTATATTGGCAAAGTTGAAATATTGTTTACTTTATGGGTACAGTTCCATCCCCCTGTTCCTGTCAAATTGCATCCAAGTTTGAAGTCGGGGACTTCGGTCATGATTTTGGAGATTACAATGTGCATTAAGTAAATGGGTTCGAAGGGATGAGCTCTTCAGTGAATACTTCATATACTGCTTTGTAGTGCACTGACGGTTTAATCTTTTTCTGAAGTAACCAAACTTTTGGTGATCTACTGTTCATATTTTGTACTTTGATGTTGCAAGATACGCATGATTCCACAATTACTTATGTTCGTTTGTGAGTCGCATTATGTGTGCATGGCAGTGCCATCTTGACTAGGTAATTTATATCACTTTCTATGAAAACTAATTCTTCATATTGCATGATCTGTTAACAGAAGCGGTGGATGATCTGATGGTTGAAACTCATGAATTGGGAGGTTCAACTGTAGTGGTCGACAGAGCAACCCCAAAGGTAGCTTTCAGCATATGATCATATTTTCTAGTCTATTTTAATTTCACGCGGCAGCTCTCCTGCATGAGTTGCTCACTTAATCTTTTAAATTTCTGCCATGGCTGTCTCCCAAGTTTTTGTACGCCATCACATGCAAAGAAGTCAAACAAATATAAGTTTTTGTACGCCATCACATGCTCTCTCGTGCATGTTGATGTGCATACACATACGTGCAAAGATCCCAAAGGATTTTATGCATTTTAATAGTGTCCTGGAATTTTTGTAGTTAATAGAATGGATGTATATATTTAAATCTCTGGTTTAATGTAGGAGGACGATTTCAGACCAATTAGTCGGATGCCCCATCCCCAGCAGGGTGGGGGTGGCTATGGTGCTTATAATGCTTATATTAGTTCTGCAACTAGATATGCTGCACTTGGTGCTCCAACCATGTATGATCATCCCGGTCCTGTGTATGGAAGTGAGTTAATTGCTGAAAGCACATTCCTGTTACCTTTTTAACTATTTTGTATATTATCCCTATCTGAAAATTGTATTTAACTAGGAGGCGAAGCACCTCGTGGAATGGGCAAAAAGATTTTTGTTGGTAGGCTTCCTCAGGAGGCAAGTGTGGAAGACCTTCGTCAGTATTTTGGGAGATTTGGTCGTATATTAGATGTTTATGTTCCGAAGGTGAGAAATAGCTGTAATTTACTGCATTTAAGAAAATAAACATTTTGATATATTGCCATGCTACTTTTGTTAGGACCCCAAGAGAACAGGTCATCGGGGATTTGGTTTTGTTACTTTTGCTGATGATGGCGTTGCAGATCGTGTAGCTCGAAGATCTCATGAAATATGCGGACACCAGGTTTGACTCCTCATGTGTACTACCATAAAATAACTAATTGCAAATATTCTACTTAAATTTTCAAAAATCTTCCAGGATGTAGGTCTTAACTGGAGATCACATGCTAACCGATTAATGAAGCTGTAAATTGCTTGCCTCATATCCAATCTGAACCACCTTCTGGCCAATAAATTTTAAATGCAACTTCGATTTTTCAAAACGAGGCATATAACTGCACATACATTTTCCATTTCTTATAAAACACTAGTTAATAACTTTTATTTCGTGAATAAAATGAGTGACTGTAATGTTAAAAAGGTTCTAATTTTTTATGTCTTACAGGTTGCCATAGATTCAGCTACGCCAGTTGATGATGCTGGCCCTAGTGGTAATTTCATGATGAATAATCCTGAACCCTTTGGTTATGGTCCACCAATGCGCGCTTATGGCAGAATGTATGGGAGCCCCGATTTTGATGATGTGAGTACAGATGTACAATTTTTTGCATGCTTCTCACAAGAGAAATTGTCTCAATGGTTCTGCTTTGTGCATCACCAAGAATATGTCGACTTTCCCGTGCCTCTTCTTTTCTTCATGGCGTCTGATTTTTTTGTGTGGTTCCATATATGTGCAACGAGGCTTCAGTTTTTACTCATTGATCAATTGGCTTTTCTTGGGCTGAAAATTACCTTTATAGCCTCTATTCATCATTTCTATTAGCTCCATCTTTTTAAAACTTACAAAAAGACTTTAAAAGGAGAGCGTCTATTCATCATTTGTATTAGCTCCATCTTTTTAAAACTTACCAAAAGACTTTAAAAGGAGATTATAATGGCAAACACGTGTTTGCATGCAGAATTTTCTATTCTTGAAGTTGTCTTTGCTTTATTGTAGTCTCGCTTCGACTTTGTGAGACTATTTTCTGTGGTAAATATATTTCAATTTGCTTTTGAGAGATTGTCAATGTGATTCCTCGACTTTGTGAGACTATTTTCTGTGGTAAATATATTTCAATTTGCTTTTGAGAGATTGTCAATGTGATTCCTCGCATTTCTCTCCTCCAAAATTGGAAAAAGCATGATAATCAGGATCTGGTCCTTTATTTCTAAACATATATTATGGATCAAATGCTAGCGATTATGCACATATGATGTTATTATGTGCTATTGTCCACACATCCCTGTGTTGATACAGTTGTACTAACTGTTGCTATTGTATTGCTTGGCAGTGGGGTTATGGTGTGGGTGGCAGTATGGGTGGTGGCAGTATGAGTGGTGGCAGTGGCAGGCCTTCTCGTGCAGATTACAGGTACAGGCCTTACTAGGGGTCTGAAGGATATATGCCACAGTATCTTATGTTCTATTTGGACGATGACGACTCTGATTCCTTGGCAGATATTAGCGACAATTGAGGTATCTAGTAAATTGTTCCGAATTAACTTAATGGTCTTGTACTATGAATTAAAGATTGACTTTGAGTTATCGATTAGTTGGTAAAGTAACTTTTAATGAGAATGCTGTCAACGTTGTGTATTGTGGTGTAAGACGGAAAGAAGGCAGATCAATGCTTCTATGTGATCGTATAAACTTGTCGGCACATTGTTGTCTAGTCATATCATTTTCTGATTTAGTATGGTATTTGTTCCTGTTTCCCCGTTTGGTTTCCTACTATCCGGTTCAATGTTTTCTTGTTTAGTTCACGGTGGATGATGTGGTGTTTAGCAGTTTTATTTCTGGCTGTTGGGCGATGTATAAACATCATCGCTTGCCCATTCTTGTTAGAGTCGTATTTTGAAGTGCTTGGACGGTTGGACCTCTCAAAGTCAGGGTGATCACCTCCTAGGGATGTTCATTGGTTCGGTCCGAAACCGAACTGAAACTTCGGTCGAACCGAATTTCCAGGAACAAGCAAATTTGAATTTTGACTCCCGCCTTTTTTCATACAAGGTTCAAAATGATTAATATAAATTATGAAGTGATCGAGACAACTAATCAGTTATATAGGAGCATGCAATTCAATTGTGTTTTTAAACATTTAAAAAAAATGAAAACTAGATAGAAATAATTGGATTTAGTTATGATTAATTTTAATTTGTTTTCTTATAAAATGTCAGGAAACACTTTTTATAGTTTTTGGTAAAAAAAAATAAAAAAGTTTGTTTTACGGTTAGCCAAAAACTGAATTTTTGTAAAAAGATAATCCGAGAATCAAATTGAATTTGGTAAAAAAAATAAAAAAGTTCGTTTTACGGTTAACCAAATTTTGAATTTTTGTAAAAAGATAATCCGAGAATCAAATTGAATTTTTCCGTTTTTTTTTGCGGTCAGGACTGAAATTTTGCTTTTAGGTCGGTGTGGGCGGTTTAGCCATTCCGTAAACACTCCTACGATCACCTCTGTTCTGTGGACCCCGCATTTGGGAGGGTACAAGTCACCCGGTGACATTGTTCAAAAAAAAATAAAAAAAAATCACCCGGTTATATGGGTTAAAAATGCCCATAGAACTGGGCCCAACATACTCGAAGACCCAATATGGAGATGGGTTATTCAAGGGTGCACTTGGGCACGCGACGATCATTACATGGCCCAGAGCAAGGGATAATAACCCTATACCTGTAAAGAGTCCCAACATTCTTACAAACGACACCGTATAGCATATACTAACTCGGATTTGTAATTACTGAAAAAACAAGTATACTGTCCTGGATTTGAAGTTATTATAGATCCAAACACGCCAGAAAATGAGATATAGATGCACATTGGTGATCTTATATAATATACAAGCTGGATAGGAACCAAAAAGCTTGGTAAGATAAGATGATGGAGATCCAAGGTTAACATAACTGGATGTCTGTGGCCACTGTCGAGACGACTTCGATTGACAACCAAATCAACCAAGGAAGACAAAAGACTAGAGACAAATGGTATGAACAATATTGCAAGCCATTAAGAATATAACTTGTTTCACTGAATGGTGAACCAGAAACATATTATTCTAGGAGCTAATTTCTGTGTCGAGAAAAGCAGCTACCGAGAGAGTGAATCCTAACACGCATACAGCACGAAATCCTTCTTTGAGAAGTTGTAGGAGCTCGGTCCGACAGCGAGTCTCTCATGTCTCGGGATTTCATCTGTGCAGCTCTCAGCTTGTTCGTGATTTTGTCCATGGATGCTGATCTCTTCTTTTCTAGCTTCATCTGATTAAAACAACTTGTTAGATGATGGCACATAAAATCCCGGCTGTCCAAGCAATTTCAAAGATTAAGCTAAGTGAAGCAAAGTAGCCTAAGAGGGTGTTTGGCTAGCTTATAAGCTCCTTGAGACAACTTATAAGTTGTTTGATATCTAATACGCTTTTATAAAATGTTTGGCAAACATTTTGGTAAAACAGCTTCTAAGCTCTCAAAATAAGCTTCAAGAGCTTATAAGCTCCTGAAAAATTAGTAAGGGAACCCTAACTTATAATTTAAGAGTTTATAAGCTCCAAAAACATCTTGTAAGCACTAAAAGCTAATAAGCTATTCCAAACACCTTCTAAGAAAGAGAACAGCTGAGATTCATAACTTCAAGGGTTAATTACAAGCACATCCCTTAATTATTGGGTGACTACCATGAGCCCCATGAGGTTTTGCAAATTACCAAGACACCCAATGCCGATGCCGGATCTGATAAGTGGCAACTCGAAAAATAGGGGGTCAAATTGTAATATGTTTTTTATTGACAGGGTAAATTATGTCAATTGCTCAAACATCATGGTGTTTTTCGCAATTACGGTATCATGCGGTGGTGTCTAGATAATCTAACTTAAGTTAATTGTCAGCCTTTTCTGTCATGAACATGTGTAAGTTCAGAATACACATACTTTTTGAGTTTTCATGCTAGAAAACATATGAATGCTATACGAACCTCAAGTTTCCGAATTGCAGCTTCAGCTTTTGCCTTCTGCAAGTTCTCCCAAGCTGTGATCTTTGCTTCCTCCCTTTGCAACCTGCAGAAAACAATGATAAAAATATCCATGAGACCTTTTATTCTTTAAACCGATTAGTCTCTCCAAATTCCTTAATACTAAACTAGAAGACACAGAAAAGTGATCATATGTGAGGCAATTCGCAATATCACAATAAGTTTTTAGTACACGGGTTGAAAATGTTTTGCTCCGCTGAATCATGTCAAGCCATTCTATTCTTTTACCTAATAAGAGGGGGTTCCCAAACATATCTCAGTATAAATTTCTTGAATGTTTCTACTTCATGATTTAATAATCCTTAAACTCTTGGAAATCCCAACAAACAAAAAGGTTCCAGTGAATTCGAGGATTTGGGAGCTAAGGATTTCATATCCGTAACTTTTAGGGACAATTAAATACATACACCCCCATCACTTATTGGATAATTACCACGAGTATCCTGAGGTTTAGCAAATTACCAGGACACTTCGTGTGACAACTCATATACGGGTGAAACTGTAATATGCTTTGTATTGATGGGGTAAAGTTATAATATGTTTTATTGATAGGGGAAATCATGATAATTTCTCAAATCACATTGTGCTCTTCGTACTTAGGATTTCACACAGGAGTGTCTATTTAATTTACCCTAATTTGAATGGATTTCAAATCCTTGTGGAACCATCTTGAGTCGTTTTTTCCATCATCGTGATGCATTTGAAATCCAGTCAATACCAGCCATTTAAAATCATTAGCTCCAAATCCTTCCATAAAAAACAAAGCCTTAATTCAACATAAACTTTTCCTATCATATTGTCCATAAAATTTGAAAACCATATACATACTTGGATGTGTTTTTTGATGCCTCATTAACATTCCAAGTTGCAGGTGATTCTTCAACATTCGTTGAGTCCTTCTTCATTTTTCTTAGTCCTTGTTTCTTGGACTGCCTGGCTGTAGTGGTTCCTTTATCTACCTGGACGTCTCTGATTTCATCTTTCATAGCATGATTGCCATCTGTACGCACAGAAGTAGGGATCGATGAAGGTAAATTAGAAAACGATAACCTTCCTTTGGAAGATGAATGAGTGCTTCCTTCCGGGCTCATTTGAGTTGCCATATCCCTGCGTGAAACAACCCGTGAAACTACACCTTCTTCCTCGCCCCCTTCAAGTTTATCATCTGGCCACTCAACATCATCAATTGAAAAATTAATCAACATGGTGCAATAAATGAAGTAAAAGGTTTTATTATATACAATATTGGTACAAAGAACATGACAAGGAGTGCCAAATATTCAGTAAAAAATCAAAGAACGAGAAATGTAAATTCATAGGAAAATTGGCAACGTTTTAGAAAAATACAGCCACCTAAGAAAGCAATAACCGGGATGATTTCAATTTACAATCAATTTCAAAGGCCTTGGTTCTCATTCTGAGCTAATTTTTCAATCAGTATGGCAGATTTCAGATTCACTTAATTTAAAGTCTATTTAAAATCCTTCCTTCAAATCCATTCCTCAAATCCAAAACTACCAATCCGAACACAACCTAAGTTTAGTCTTATACAGAAATTGACTCAATAAAGCACTCGGGAGAAACTAGCTCCGTTTCAAATCCCGCCAAAATCAATCTGAATTTTACATTTCTCAACACATTCGATGGTCTTCATACTTGCCTACAACAGATATTAAAAATCCCACCAAGAAGCCTAGAAGTTTCTTTTACCAAAGAGTAATAGGCAAAACAAAAAAATTATCCCACTTACACTTCATCTTTTCTCAGCCTAAAGGATTTTCATCAATGCAAAATTTCATTCAATTAAGCAATGTATGAACAGTCAATACTCAAAAATCAGGAATTATTACAAAGAATCATACCTTGAGAACTCGGACCCGACGTTTCACTGAGCAAATCTGACAAGCCAGGCACACTAGTACACCTCATCATACTATTTTCATCATACAAAGAACTATTAGCCTTTCCAGCATCATAATGAACAGATAAACCATCCGGGACCAATACCCCAGTCGTAAGTGGCGAATTCGCCATAAAATTCCTCATTTTCCCACTTTCAGGCATAGTAGGAGAATAGTTTGATAAATAAACGAGCCCCGTGGGGCCCAACGGCCCACTCTTTGACTTAGGCCGTCTTTGAGGCTGAGCAATCGATGAAGTTTTAAAGGGGCCATAACCAGAAACCGGACTAGTAATCCATCTCTCAGCATCATCCCATTTTGAAGGCAAAGCTCTTCCACTATTAAAGGGAATCAAAGCAGTAGAACTAACATACCTTCTACTGCTAGTACTACTCGTTGGCAACGGGACCCGCTCTGAGCTCCAAGTCTTCGGCATTTCTCCCACATTGTTGTTGTTGTATTCTGGCGTCCCCGGGCTAGTATAGGCACCGGAATTTCTAAAAGACTCTGAATTTCTCCTCATTATATTCAGTTGAAAAGCCCAAATGTAACCCACATTGCTTCCATAAATATCCAAAAATTTTGCAATATTCTTACAACCTGATGAATTTAGATTTGAAACAATCAAAACCCATATGCTCAAAAAATTTAAAATTCAAATTGCCAAAATTTGGTGGGTTTTTTTTTTTTTTTTTCTGTATATTGATTATCAACAAAATCTTGTACAAACTAAATGCCCATATTTTTTGTAAAAATATTATCTTTATCTACCTAGGCTATCACCACACAGAAATAATGATGTTTTTTATGTTATATAAGTACAAATATTTCAAAGATATATGGTCCATTGTCACCAGTTTGAATGTTTATGGGGCGTAGAGCCTGGACCACGAGAAGGCTTCCATAAAGCCAAACGTATTGCCGGATCAAATCAAGCATCATTCTTACAAGATGTTGACATTTTTTACAAAAATAACAAAAACCTCTACCAAAAACCCTGTTTTTTGGTTCTCAAAGCACAAACACTTTACATAAGCAAATGGGAACAAAAAATGAAAAGGTAAAAAGGGAGTAAACAGAAAATAAAAGGTGCTTTAAATAACTTTAAAAAAAAAAAAAACTTACCTTTGATTGGATGAAAACAGAGGAAATGGAGGGTAGATGATTATGAAAAAGGAGTTGCTTTTTTTGTCTTTCTTCTAAAACTTTTCGATGATTTGCAGTCTACACTTTGAGGAACATATATATTATATTAGTTCAGAATAATGAGAAAAGGGCCAACAGGGATGGCGAAATTCTATTAAATTTGTTTTGAATGGGTAGAGAGAGAGAGACAGAGAGAATAGATTAATCAGGGGAAGATGGATAGATAGTTCGAGTGTGAAAGCACATAGTTGAATAGAGGGAATAATATATTGTATATGTATATATGTATGTATAGATATTTGACGAAGTAGTTCAGTGACTGAGTTTGTGTGTTGAAAAGGGGGGAAATTAATGGCGGAAGGAAAGGGAGGGGTCAGGGTTGAGTTGGCAGAGGTTGTCTGCATCTAAAATGCACTCCATGTGACCATCACACCAAAATATGCAAGGGGTCCGGGTAAATCGTGTTTGGATTGTTTTTGGGGGAAAATGTGTCTTGACATTTTTCAAATTATTTTTCTTTTTTGTACAAATAAATTTTGGTTGTCATAACTTTAAATATTATTTTGATTCTTTTGATTTTTAGTGAGACGATTACATTTACAATAAATTAAGAATTATTACAATCAGTTAATAACTATTATAAAAGTATTGAAAGCACATACACAGATGAGAGTACAGCTCAAAACCTCTAATATATTTGAGTTTCAAGTTCGCTACTAGAACTAGACTTTGTCACGAATGTTATTCTGATTCAAGTTACATAAGTTTGCTTCATTGCATGGACCCCCAACTTAAAAAAAGATATTATAAGGTAAAACCAATTATGAATTAATTCTCATGGATTTTCGTGCAAATGACGAGACCATTTCAATTTTTAAGTTTATAAAAATTAAAATAGAGTGTAAATTCAAAATTCTTCGTATGTGATAAATGTTTTTTTATAAACTTTTTGTTTTTGAAATTTTTCTGAGGGGAAGTCTTATTTATGAATGATTGTATTAATTCTTAGAATCACGCATTATTACAAATTTAATCATAATTGACAATACTATTGATATACGTGGAATTTACACTAATAATATTTGTTTATTATTGTGCGAGAAATTGAGTATAAAAGCAATAAACTATAAGAAAAATATAGAGTAAAATGTGTAAAGATGCAAAAGTTGTAAGAGTTGTTTTATTGATCATCAATCATGGATATTTATACAATGACTTCTATATAATTTTGGTAAGCTAATCCTGCTGATTTCCTTCCTGCCTCTATTTATGGTAGCTGGAGCTATTTTTGGAAACTTTAGGTGTCCTGAAATCATGCTGAACCGCGTCCTGTCAAGTCATATTTTAGGGAGGCTGAATCTTCCTGATTTGGTAAGAGTTTGACTGATTTTCCTTGATTGATATTTGATTGGATATTAATTGGATATTGTCTCTTGATTAATTCTTTTCCTTCTAAAGTTTTGACTTGGGTTCCACTCATTTTAGTCAAATGAGGCTGAAAACATAAGAAAATTGGGCCGAAATATAACAATAATATAGGAAGAATATAAAATATTCCTTGGGCTTATCAGCTTGACCCAATGGATAATATCTACCCACATCAATAGTCCCCTCAAAACTAAAGTTTTACTTATCAAGCTGAAAGAGTTGTAAAGATTATTTCATGGAAGACAAGCTGATAACTAAAGAATTCATCTTGGATTCCTGCTAAGATTTCCAGCTAAAAATGCTTCTGGATTTCCTCCTTACCAGCATGCTAAAAGAACTCCTAATTTTCCTTCTGCGCAGCATGCTGAAAAGGTTGTTTTGTACTGAACATCCAAGAACAAGAATTCCATGCTGCTTCTGGTTATCCTCCTGTTGGAAGTGATACTTCCTTCCTTGATGTTGCTGTCGCGATGGATATTGCTCTGTTGAAACCTCCTACCCTACCAGCTGAAAATGTTCCTAAGACAATTTCTCATGCAGCTGCGCAAGAGACTGGTCCCGACCCTGGCCAGAAGGCTGGGCCTCTATCTGCGCCTCCAGCTGAAGATCCTGCTGGCGCGGTGGAAAATGTGGGTGACAATGCTCCAGCAGCTGCAGAATGAATTTTATGCTTTATTTGAAAAGAATTACCTTATTTTGATTAGGCTGTGATGTAGCCTTTGGACAAATGTTTTTCTTTTATGGTTGTCGTTTTGTTGCCTTTAAGGGCAGGAAGTGTTTATTTTTTGGGATGCTTTGTGGATGTTCTACTTAGGTTTTCATCGTATTTATCTACGCTTTATTGAAATCATATGCATGTATTTATGTTGTCTGAGAATGGATGTTTACTTGGTAACCCATATATAAAGTGATGAGAAATAACTTAATGTTAAATTGAGCACATGATGTGGCAGTTTTTCAGCTAGCTGGGTAGCAAGATCATTTAGCCTGTGATTTTAAACATAAAAAGTACACACATGTTATGCAAATAAGATGTGGCAAAAATTTGCGTATATTAAAGGTGTATCATCCTTTTAACTCCCAATGATTCTTCACTCCGTACCACAATATCATCCACGGGCTCGCATCTGGCCAGTATGCTATCGGGGGTTTTCCTTCATTGTTTCTGCTTTTTCTCCTGAATTATGCCCCCTTATATCACCATGGAGTACGAGTGGACTAGAATGTCTCACCCCATCCTGGGGATCATCCCGGAGGATGTCCCCCTACCTTATCACTCCAGTTTATTCTTATCTCTCCTGATTTAAGAAGTAGACTAAGAAGTTTTAGACTGAGAAGTCTCTAGCCTTATTTCTTCTTTGACCATCCTTATATCTTTTTCTTGAGCGGGGCCAGATGGGTCTGCAACCGACTTTTCCTTGACTGGACGAACCTAGGTTACCCATCCAACTTTCCTAAACACCATCTACTTCGCATCACCAACTCCCCTTTGTCTTCAGTATGCATGTAATGTTTGTAATGAAAAAGATGTATTGCATAAGACACATATTCTAATAAACAAGTCATACCATTTCACAGAAAGTAAATCAGGAGATAATTTTAATAAAAGGCAATAATATTATTACTTAACTCATGTTGCATGTTTTTGCCTTGCAAAGTTGGCTCATATTTTTCCTGGAATTTGTGGCTCCCCAGAGCAAAATTCAGTTCCGAGAAACAGCATGGGTTGCTTCTCACCCTAGAATCCTTATCTCAATCAAGCTGTATGGGTTGTTTCTTGCCCTGGAAACTTCATCTTTCTAAAGAATCATAGGTTGTTATCCCTCTGGAATATTCCAACATTCTTAGAGCTAGATCAGCTCTGTGAACCAGCAAGGGCGGTTTCTCACCCTCAAAACTTCCTCATTTTTCTTATGCAGAGTAAGATCAGCTATGCAAACCAACATGGGTGACTTCCCGCCCTGGAATCTCCTTAACTTTCCTCCTGCAAAGCTAGAGCAGCTCCACGAACCAGCAAGGGCAGCACCTCGCCCTCAAAACTTCCTGATTTTTCTCCTGTAGAGCTAGAGCAGCTCCACGAACCATCTAGGGCAGCACTTCGCCCTTGAAACCTCCCGATTTTTCTCCTATAAAGCTAGACCAGCTCTACAAACTAGCAAGGGTGGTTCCTCGCCCTGGAATCTTCCTGACTTTTCTAGATCTTCCTAATCCTCTTCCTGAAGCTCTTCCTCTTCCTCGACTTGGATACCAAGATGTCCCTCTTCCTCTGAAAGAGGATCCATTATTATTGCGATTTTCTGCTGGATTATTATTTATCAAAAACTCTCTTACGCCTCCTGCTTTGACTAAATGTTCAAGCTCCAGAGCTACCGCTCTACAATCATCCTTGTGGTGACTAGTTTCCCGGTGGTATCGATAATAAGGTCTATTTAAAATATTTTGAGAGTTATTTCCTGCACTAGCTGGCCATCGTACTAGGCTTTTATTTTCCACCTCCATCAGTTGTTGCGTAAAACTCCTTGTTGCAGGAAATGGAGGTCAAAATGATCCTCGACCTCCAGTCACGGGTCCTTGAGAATGTCATCTCCTCGATCCACCCTGCTTAAGATTCTCCTGGTTTTCTTCTTCCTTCCTTTCCTTTTTTTTATTTCAGCTCTCCTCGTCAATTGAGTATACTCCATGTTAGCATACTTTTTCGCTCGACTAAGCAACTCATCGAAATTTCTAGCTGGTTTTTTAGTTAAGAATTTAAACAAATTTCCCTCACGCAAGCCTTGCGTGAATGCACTTGTTTTTAGATTTTGGCAGTAGCTAATGGCACTTCCAGAGTAGCAGTTTTAAATCTTTTCACGTAAGATCGTAAAGTTTCCTCGCCCTTTTGTTTTATATTAAAGAGGCTTAGTGGGGTATTTTCATGCCTTTTGCTGCTAGCAAACTGGTGGAGGAATTTCTGCTGAATTCCAAAAAAGATCCAATGGATCCTTTAGGCAGCTGATTAAACCATAATTGTGCTGACTTAGAGAGTATTGTCAGGAACACCCGACATTTAATAACGTTCGAGTATCTGTGCAATAGAGCATAATTCCTGAAGGTATACAGGTGATCCTCGGGGTCTGACGTACCATCATTGGTTATCATAGAGTGAATTTTAAAATCTCGTGGCAATTTCTCCTGCATTATGGAACTAGTAAATGGGATTTCTCATTCCGCTCGTATCTTTCCTCCAGCTATCCTTCTTTCCATTTCCTCCATCCTTCTTGCCATGAGATCCCATTGGTTTGTCACTTTTTTAGTTTTTGCACGTCCTTCTGGATTTCCTCCTGAGGAACGAACTGATTCGTAGCTGTTGACCTCCTCGTCGAGATCCTTTTTTCCTCCCTATCCTGGGCTAGGGCCCCAATTTTTCCTACCATATTTTTTCTCCTGCCTAGGGGGTAGTTCTTCTCTCTGGAAATTTTCCTGAGGGCCTGCGTTGAGTGGGATCCCATCGTCCTAGATTCCATCCTCATGAAAATCAATGTGTCGCATCTGACGGTCTTCCGAAGCAGGATATTTCCTTGGGGGGGGGGGGGTTTCCCCTCTCCTCGTATATTCATCTGCTCAGCAAATTCCGTCCTACCAGCACGCTTTCTTAAGCCATTTTCTGAAGTGAATTCCAGATCGACAAGAGTATTGACATTTTTGAGTACTTGCTGTACCGGACTTCCTTCCATCCTACCCGGACCATGTGGATCCGGGTTTTCCTTCGCGGCCAGTACAGCTACGCTAATTAGCTCTTGCAATTGTTCCTTAGTTAAGTGATAGGATGGCGCGACCTGCAGAGAGTTTTCCATCACTACAACTTATGCTCCTAACGATGAAGAAATTCCATTTACGCCAATTGAGATTCCACCCCCAGGTGCTATGGGGGTCTCTTGCATCTCGCCGATCAAACGCCTAGCCAAGATGGCTGGGGTTTTAGGAGCGTTGTTACCTCCAGTCGCCGGGAGCAACGCCTCCTTGTTCCCCACCACATCCAACGTTCCGTTCATGTTCTTAGTGTTGAGACCTGCCATCAAGCTTGCTAAAAAGGAAAGAAAATTGATAAAAACACGAAAAATGTTACCTCACGCCTTGAAGCTCAATTTTCCATAGACGGGGCCAATTGATGTACGTGGGATTTACACCAATAATATTTTTATATTATTGTGCGAGAAATTGAGTATAAAAGCAATAAACTATAAGAAAAATATAGAGTAAAATGTGTAAAGATGCAAAAGTTGTAAGAGTTGTTTTATTGATCGTCAATCATGGATATTTATACAAGCTAGATGACTTCTATATAATTTTGGTAAGCTAATCCTACTGATTTCCTTCCTGCCTCTATTTATGGTAGCTGGAGCTATTTTTGGAAGCTTTATGTGTCCCGAAATCATGCTGAACCGCGTCCTGTCAAGTCATATTTTAGGAAGGCCGAATCTTCCTGGTTTGATAAGAGTTTGACTGATTTTCCTTGATTGATATTTGATTGGATATTGTCTCTTGGTTGATTCCTTTCCTTCTAAAGCTTTGACTTGGGCTCCACTCCTTTTAGTCAAATGAGGCCGAAAACATAAGAAAATTGGGCCGAAATATAACAATAATATAGGAAGAGTCTAAAATATTCTTTGGGCTTATCAGCTTGACCCAATGGATAATATCTACCCACATCAATTACTATAAAATTTTAAATGTATGATATTTGTGTCTGTTTATATAAGGTATTATGTTTATGTATAGTCGATTTAAATATTTGGACAATTGAATAAAATCCCTCTGTGATAAGCGAAACCTACGGCAAACCCCCTGTGGTAGGTTTTTTGCGTAGCGCCCCATTGTATTCCAATTTATTCTGCATACTCTCTCTTTTTGGTTTTTTTTTTTTAAGTTTTTTCATCATAAAAAAAGAACCGAAAAAGGGAGAGTATGCAAAATATATTGGAACACAAAAGGGCGCTACGCAAAAAATCTAACATAGTTGGTCCAGGTTTCGCTTATCACATAGGAATCTTATGCAATTATCCCTTTAAATATTATCGCATAGCTTCTTGTTGGAATTGAAAGTCCTACCTCTGGCTCCGATCATAACTTTGAATATTAGCATCAAAATATTTAGAAATAGCTCACTAATTGACTTAGAAATTGAAACTATACTAGATTTGTTCAAATTCTATAAGTAATCTATAATAATAATAATAATTATTATTATTATTATTATTATTAATTATTATTAATAATAGTTATTATTATTATTACCATTTTCAGTTTCTTTTTGCCTTTATTCACTTTTACAAGTATAAATAAAATTTAAAAATAAAAATAATCTCTATTTGGGTCACTTTTAGACAGTTAATATGACTGTTGCTCACAAATAAGCATAAAGTTAACTTATTTATTGGTTTATGTTACATGTTCCAAGTGCAGCTCTAAGAGGTGATTCCCACTAATTAACAATTACCAAAGCATAAGTATTTTACTCTTTAAAAATAATGAATCCATTAGATTTATAGCAACTATGTCTAATGTTTTAGTTACCATATAAAAATAAAATTTGCTAATAAATTATAGTTCAAGAAAATAAAAAAGAATCCACAATATGAAAAACACAACAATTCATTTTTTTCAATAATTAGTTATGAGGAAAAACATAGTTCATATGACACAATCATATATTCTTGGTGAAAAAAAAAACTAAAATTGGCCAAAAAGTGGGACTCATAAAATTATGTAACTTTGGCAAATACTCTAATACACGAATAAACATGTACCATAATATCAATTTATTCAAACAACAACCACATAAAGCACCAAAAAAATTAAAAATCATAGGAAAATAGACAAATATATAAAAATGTTTTTTCATAAGGGCTAAGCAATGAGAATTTGCCATGAAATATGATCGTTCACATATATAATATCGAAATGACAAGCTAATCCATGTGTGGATAGCATCGTAACTCCACTCATATCACAAATTACAAACTTTTATTTGGACTTGTATTGATCAAGACGCTCCCTAAAATACATCTTGATTTTATTCTACATCAAAGAAGTGCAATGTAAATGATATCTTAAACTATAAATTTAAAAAATATACTATATTATATGTGTACAATATCTTTCACCGACATTAGGTGGGACTGTATTAAAATTCCACGAACTACTACCTGTTTTTTGCATCAAATTGTGCCAAATACTTTCATATTAAAATTTATTTCCTTAAAAGAAAAAAAAAACATAAACAGTATGTCCACCAAGAAGATCTTTGAGTATCTTTTCGAATTACGAACTCGTGTGGATGAGATTACCATGAAAATGAAATTATTAAAGTGGAAACTGTTCGAGGTGGTTCAATTTTGTTGCCTTCATTTAAAGAATGGATTTTGGTTAGTACGAGGATATATGTATAATATATATTGTAATGTTCAAGCAATATTTATGAATGATTTTGTTTTCTTTTAGGAGAAGCTGTTTTTTGATTTTAAATAAGTTTGGCAGAAATTGATTCAATTCAAATTTTTGATTAGACAAAATTATTTTTAGTTGGGACATTCTAGTCTGGATTTGAACAAATATAATTCACTCGTCGGGTAAATTATTCGTGGATTTAATTAGACCTAGATCAAGTTTGGTCTAAAAATTTTCAGTAAAGAGGTTGGATTCTGGCTCAAACTGGAAAATGGAGGATATATGTAGATTGTTTTGAAACCTTTTCTTAGATGAAAAAAAGTAAAATTATGGAGCCAATTATGAATGATATGAAATCAAGGAAAAAAGATCCTATTTGTTTTAAGTCACATCATCTGATCTGATTTTGATTGTTTTAACAAATAATTACAAGAATTCGTCACCTTTTGTACAAGAGTTGTTTTGTAGTTTTATTTGGTCTTTGCACTTAGAAATCACTTTCAAATTTGTTATCTCGAATAAACTTTATGATTTGTGTCTCAACGGTCATTTATGTTGTATTGTGTTCTAAAAAACAATAATTGAATGAAATTAAATGATAGATTTGATAAATACGAAAAACGGTTGTATACAATTTTATCTGTATTTTTTAATGAATCGATTATATGGGAAATGTAATGAATATCAAATTGCAACAGAATACAACCAAATACCAATCAACAACTATTATAATCAATTAACAATTAATATAAAAATTGAGAAAAGCCACACGTTTTCGCAACGGTAGTAGAGGTTAGAACCCAAGACCTCTAACTATTATCTTTAGTTGAAGTGTAAAATAAATTTTCATTTGCACATTGATAATTATTCCAATTGGGTTGTACACTTGTACTTTCAGTTAGATCCAATTATATTCCAGATAACCATATCAAGCCCACGGAAGTACTAAACCGGGTACATGGGTTTCATGTCTATAGAGTATGGGCCAGGAAGCCTGAGCCCAGCTCATAGTCCCAAAAGTATAAATTACAATAATTAGATAAAATAAAAATAATAATTACGAAAGGGAGAAAAAGACCCAATTTTGGTCCACATATAAGTCTAGGAAGTATCTCGGATATTTTCATGGAACATTATTATTTATTGGTCCACTAACTATTACTTGCTCAATTTAGTATCTCTATGATAATGACTATTAATGTTAATTTAAACGAAAGATGTGAAATAAAGGAGTTGCATTTTTCTCCTTTTTTTTTTAAAAAAAAAAAGGATTTTCCGAATGTAGGAGAGAGGAAAAAAAATTAGAAGTTAAATGATTTAAAACCAATGATATTTTTCTCCTTTTTTGTAATTTTAGAAAAATAGAATCATAAGTCAAAAAGTTGGTCATTTTCTCTGCGTGGGCTATTCTTGATGGTTTTTTTGTTTTGTTTCTCTCCTTCTTTGTGACCGTGATTCAAACACGGTTAATATTCCAAATTTCCAATGAACCTCAAAGAAATAAATGGCAATTTTCGTGACGGGCGTAAGTTGCTTCTTGGTATTATATATATATATATATGTGTGTGTGTGTGACATTAGGAAAGTAAGATTAAAAAAAAATGAAATGAAAGCCGACCTTGTTAACGCGTTTTTAAATTTGACCAACAAACAAATAACTCGAGCCCAAGTATATCTTAACATTATAGTTGAAATAAATGTTATATTATTATTCAACATTACACACACACATATATATATATATATAATCCTCTAAAATATTCATTTAAAATACACTTGATTGAATTATGCACATTTAGAATGTATCCATAATGCAAAATATAAAATTAAGAATAAAGGATTGGAAGCATAAAAATAATCAGTATTAGAAAATGGGATAAAATTAATCTATATTTGGATAGTAAATGCGTGTACGATTTTAAGGTTTATTGGAGACTTTTACTTTTTGTTCAACCAATAACCTCGTTCCACTTGCCCCATTGCATAGTCAAATTAAAGATCATCCACCGACCTAATTGCACCCCACTAATTGTGATTATTCAATTAAATAAAACCTTTATTTCGATAGATAATAATTGTTTAATATTGCTTTAGTTTATTTTATTTATTAGCGAAGAAAGTAGGACTTAGATTAGCACTAGCACTAATTAAATGGGGTTGACTACGGATGCCGGAGAGCAAACATCACAATAAGAACATAATTAACTGAATTAGAGTATTTGTTGTGTTCTTGATTATTATTTGTAGATTATCTTATAATAAATGATAGATATGTATTAGGTATTCAAGAAAATAAAATTATAATAATCACATTGATTTACTAGTCATGTAAATTATCCAATTTGATTTTGCCCCGCGATAATTTGAAATTCCTACTGATAAATACATTAAACTATAATCCTAAAAAACTGAAAATAATCGTCTTCGCCACTTCATCCACCTAACTCAATATAAAAAAGAAGTTGCTTTTAAGCCCCATGATTTTGTACTATGTAACAATATTCAATTAAATTTTACTATATTACATCCATAAAATAATTAATACACAATCCAAATATTCAAATTTGAGTTATGGTACCCTCTGTTGTGGAACTCAGAGTCATATTCCACCAAATATAGAAATAGCGAGGGAAATATTGTACTAGAAAACCACACTAGATTTAATTCCCATGAAAGATTGGAGGCGTCACAACGGTCGCGCTTAAAACCCAACTTCCTCGACAGAATTAACTAGACGAATTTAATAGCACAATATAACACTACAACTATAACTAACAATGGCTACTTGAAGAATAGCACAAAATAAAGAACACCAAATTTAACGAGGTTCGGCTAATTTAGCCTACGTCCTCGGACCCCACCAAAATATTTCACTAAAGGACCAAAGTGAAAATATTACAAACTATAGAGGAAGAAAGAAGAAATTGCTAAAAGACTTAGGCAATTTGGGATGTTTTTCAAAGTGAAGAGGTGGTCTCCTTTTATACAACAAATGAGCCCACCCTTTACAAATTCTATCTATGTGGGATATTTTCCTCTTTCAAAAATGAGCCACACTTCAACAAATCTCCACCTTGGCGAATTTCAAAATCTTCAATCTCCTCGTCAAACGGGTCACCAAAACCAATCTTCAAATTTTGACAATGTTGATCAAGTCCAAACAAAATTTGAACTTGATTGCAGTCACAACTTTTGTCAACATATCAGCAGGATTCTCAGTAGTATGGATCTTCTCGATTCTGACTCCACCTTCTTCAAGTATCTCTCTTATGAAGTGATACCGAACATCAATGTGCTTCGTCCTTGCATGATAAACTTGGTTCTTTGCTAAATGGATAGCACTTTGACTATCACAATGTATTTTCACATACTTTTGTCCAATCCCCAGTTCACCAAGCAACCCTTGAAGCCAAATTGCTTCCTTTACAGCCTCTGAAATTGCCATATACTCTGCTTCCGTAGTAGACAGAGCAACCGTTGACTGTAAGGTAGACTTCCAACTGACTGGTGCTTTAGCAAGAGAAATACGTAGCCTGTAGTTGATCTACGCTTATCTAAATCACCAGCATAGTCTGAATCGCAATATCCGACTACATACTGACTATGTTCCCGCTCAAATATCAAACCAACATCAGCTGTGTCATGGATGTATCGCAAAATCCATTTCACAGCTTGCCAATGTTCCTTTCCAGGATCATGCATATACCTGCTCACAACCCCCACTGCTTGGGAAATATCAGGCCTCGTACACACCATAGCATACATCAAGCTACCAACAGCATTTGCATACGGTACTTTTGACATGTATTCCCGTTCTGCATCAGATTTCGGTGACAAAGCGGCGCTAAGCTTAAAATGAGGAGCAAGCGGAGTACTAACTGGTTTTGACTTTTCATCAATGCCAAACGCCTCAACATCCTACTCAGATATTGTTTCTGAGTCAAACAAAGCCTCCTCAATTTTCTATCTCTGAAAATCTCCATGCCGAGAATCTTCTTCGCCTCACCTAGATCCTTCATCTCGAACTCCCTTTTCAAATGAGTCTTCAACTTTCAATTTCTATTAGACTCGGGGAGGCAATCAACATATCATCAACATACAGAAGAAGATATATGAAGGATCCATCTTGTAGCTTGTGCAAATACACACAATGATCGTATTTGCTTCTTATGTACCCAATTCCCATCATAAACTTGTCAAATCGCTTGTACCACTGCCTCGGAGATTGCTTCAATCCGTACAACGATTTTTGAAGTTTACAAACCAAATTTTCATTTTCAGCAACTTTGAATCCCTCTGGCTGAGTCATATAGATTTCCTCTTCCAAGTCTCCATGTAAAAATGCAGTTTTTACATCCAACTGAACTAGTTCAAAATCCAACTGTGCTACCAAAGCCAACAAAATTCTAATGGAGGAGTGTTTTACAACTGGAGAAAACACCTCATTATAATCAATGCCCTCCTTCTGAGCGTAACCTTTGGCCACCAATCTGGCTTTGTAGCGAACATCACCTTGGCTAGGAAACCCATCTTTCTTTGCAAATACCCATTTACATCCAATTGCCTTCTTTCCCTTCGGGAGACTGGCCAGTTCCCATGTTTGATTCTTATGAAGGGACTGCATTTCTTCACTCATGGCAATCCTCCACTTATCTTTCTCTGGTCCTTTGACTGCTTCAATATAAGTGGTAGGAACATCAGCAGCAGCAATTGCAGATGCACAAGCCACCATATCATCAAAGCGAGCAGGCTTTCTGATTGTCCTCTTTGGCTTGCTAGTTGCAATTGATTCAAGTTGCTGTGGAAGTTCTTGGGGTTGAACTTCCTCTTCTTCAAAATCTCCTTCTACCGTAGGAGAATGATCAAGAGTTTCTTGATCTGCTGGGCCAACAAACTTTTCAAACTCCACCTGTTTGGGAGTACCATCCTGCTGTTCTGCATTCATCTTTTCCAACACGGTAGATTCATCAAAGGTGACATCCCTGCTAAAGATTATTTTCTTTGTTTCTGGACACCAAAGGCAATAGCCTTTTATACCAGAGGTGATCCCCATGAGCACAGCTTTCTTTGCTCTAGGATCCAACTTTGATTCCTTAACATGATAATATGCAGCGGAACCAAACACATGTAAGGAATCATAATCAGCAGCAGGCTTTCCAAACCATTTCTCCAATGGTGTTTTTCCATCAATAGCAGTAGATGGTAGACGATTAACGAGATGACACGCATATGTCACAGCCTCAGCCCAAAATTCTTTACCCAACCCAGCATTGGATAACAAACACCGAACTTTCTCCAGCAAAGCCCGGTTCATGCGTTCTGCCACTCCGTTCTGTTGTGGTGTATGTCTAACAGTAAAGTGTCTGACAATGCCTTCATCCTCACAAAATTTTTGAAATGGACCACTCCTAAATTCTCCACCATTGTCTGTACGGAGACGTTTGACCTTTTTATCAGTCTGAGTTTCCACCATCTTTTTCCATTTGAGGAATACCTCAAACACTTCATCCTTCGTCTTCATAGTATACACCCAAACTCTCCGGGAAAAATCATCAACAAAGGTTACAAAATAGTGTTTCCCTCCCAAAGAACTCGTTTTTGAGGGACCCCATACATCCGAATGAACATAATCCAAGATACCTTCAGTATTATGGATTGCTGTTCCAAATTTAACCCTTGTCTGTTTCCCACGAACACAATGTTCACAAAACTCTAATTTGGAGTATTTCACTCCTTTCAACAATCCTTGATTTATGAGGAGATTCAAGGATTTTCCACCTGCATGTCCCAAGCGCATATGCCATAGCCTAATTGCTTCTGAATTCCGATCATCAACAGTAACTGCTGCTACTGCACCCACAACTGTACCACCCATGTAGTGATACGTATTGTTGTTCTTCCGAATTCCCTTCATTACCACGAGTGCACCAGAGATGATCTTCATCACCCCATCCTTAGCTCTTACTTCAAAACCTTTCGATTCTAAAGTTCCAACGAAATAAGGTTTTTCCTCACTTCTGGTGCATACCGAACACCCTTTAGGGTTATGATTGATCCATCGTGATTCTTTAAGCGAACTGAACCAATCCCAAGTGTAGTAAGAGGAGCTTCATTTGCTGTGAAGACAACGTCATTTTGTTCTTTGAAATCAAAGAACCAATCCAAATGTGGTGTCATATGATGACTACATGCTGAATCCAGCATCCATACTTCAGAAGCACCGCTGGATGATGTCGCCAATGAGAAGTCCGATTCGGCATCATCACACGCGGTTACATTTGATTCCGCCACGGCCTTAGAATTGCCCTTAGTTGTCAGCTTTGGGCAATCTCTCTTCCAGTGTCCTGTTTCTCGACAATAGGCACACTCGTCTTTGCTTAGTTTATGCCTGGACTTGAATCTCCCTTTCTTTCCTTTGTTTTTGTTTTGTGAACGACCTCTGACGAACAAAACCTCTGCATCTCCGCCTGAACTAACTTGCTTGTCCTTCTTTCTCAGTTCATAACTGTACAGGGCAGCACAAACTTCGCTAAGAGATACAACAACCTTCCCGTGAAGTAGAGTTGTTTCAAGAAACTCAAACTCCTCAGGAAGGGATCCCAGCAACATCAGAGCCAAATCCTCGTCTTTAAAAGTCTCATCCAAATTGATCAAATCGGTAACCAGTTGATTAAAACTGGTAATGTGACTATTCATAGTGGAACCCGAAACAAATGTGAAACGAAAGAGCCGCTTCTTCAAATGGAGCTTATTCTGACAGCTTTTCTTCAGAAATTTCTCCTCCAGTGCCATCCACAATTTATATGCCGAGTTTTCTTTCGAAAACGCATATCTCTGCTCTCTGGATAGACACGAACGAATTGTTCCACATGCCAACCGATTCATCATACTCCAATCTTTTTCCTCCATATCATTTGGTTTCTTTTCTTCAATAGCTAAGTATAGACCTTGTTGAAAGAGTGCGTCTACAACTTCGCTTTGCCACATACCAAAATGGCCTGTGCCATTAAAAGACTCCACTGCCAATCGCGTATTCGCCACAGTGGTTCTCGCCCAAATGGACGACAACGATGCTTTTGAGCTGCCTTCCATTTTTGGTTACAAATTATTCTTCAAGAGCCCTCCAAATGCGAAAGCCAAATAGCCCGGGAAAACTTTTCTGATGTGGAAGATCAGATTAAACTGCGACCACAGAGCATACTCAGAATACCCGAGCTCTGATACCACTTGTTGTGGAACTCAGAGTCATATTCCACCAAATATAGAAATAGCGAGGGAAATATTGTACTAGACAACCACACTAGATTTAATTCCCAGGAAAGATTGGAGGCGTCACAACGGTCGCGCTTAAAACCCAACCTCCTCGACAGAATTAACTAGACGAATTTAATAGCACAATATAACACTACAACTATAACTAACAATGGCTACTTGAAGAATAGCACAAAATAAAGAACACCAAATTTAACGAGGTTCGGCTAATTTAGTCTACGTCCTCGGACCCCACCAAAATATTTCACTAAAGGACCAAAGTGAAAATATTACAAACTATAGAGGAAGAAAGAAGAAATTGCTAAAAGACTTAGGCAATTTGGGATGTTTTTCAAAGTGAAGAGGTGGTCTCCTTTTATACAACAAATGAGCCCACCCTTTACAAATTCTATCTATGTGGGATATTTTCCTCTTTAAAAAATGAGCCACACTTCAACACCCTCACCTTTTAAATTAGTATGCCTTATTCCCTCCAGTTACCTCCTTTACAAACCAAAGTATCCTCCCTACTCAATTAAGGTCAGCTGATTTAGAGGGTGTTTGGCTAAACTTATTTTAAAGAGTTTATAAGTTCTTAAAAAATAAGTTGGGGTTCCCTTACTTATTTTTTAAGAGTTTATAAGCTCCTACCATCTTATTTTAAGAGTTTATAAGTTGTTTCACTAAAAAATTTACCAAACACTTTGTAAGAGGTTATAAGCTCAGAAACATCTTATAAAATGTTTTAAAGAGCTTATAAACTTAGCCAAACACTCTCTTAATAATATCATATCAATAATAACATAATTATCATGCTAATGTGATATCATCTGAGATAATTACGACATGATCCATATAAAAAAAAAAAGTACTTCTTTAGAATTTTATGCTTTGCTCACAAATTAGAGAAAAACACACAGACCAGCTCACTTATTGGGTAATTACCAAAAAAACCCCTCACCTTTTTCACAATTACATAAAATCCCCTCGTATTAAGGACTTATTACATTTACACCATTTCTTTTTTTTTTTTAAATTTCCTATAATTTTGCCTCTATAATTTTACAAATAAATCTCTTGAAGGGTGTATTGTTAATTTTATAAAATAAAAAGAGTTGGTATTTATATCATAAGTGAAGCGTCTATAACTTTTCCTACAAATTATCTTTAAATTTTTACACAGTAATGAAAAAGAAAAGAAAGTTTATGTGGGATAAATATAGGAGAAGCAAGGGGGTGTGGCCTAGCGATTATAAGGCTTTTGGCCGTAAGAACCCACCTGAGTTCGAAACCCAAGTGTGGAGATTGTGGATATTTCCTCTATATTCTCCCATAGAAGCCCGTGACGAAAATTTACCCTGATCTCCAAAAAAAATATAGGAGCAACAATCTCATTCCACTGTAATATTTTCCGACAAACATGATATTGTAATATGAATTTATGATTCATCGGATATAATAAAAAATAGAAAAAGGCATAGGGAATATAAGTAATGGACCAAACCACACACACATGAACATGTGTATAGATATTTGCAATCTCATCACACAGGCAACATGAGCGTGCCACGTGTCCACGAAAATCTCCTCCATTGGAGCTCCTTCATGTATTTGGATTGGCCACCAATTGTTCCAGCCCCACCGCCACCACACCCTCGCTTTCTCTCTCTCTCTCTCTATATCTCTCTCTTTCTCTCTCTATATCTATCTCTCATACACTCTCAGTTTCACCTGCTCCGGTTGTTAATATAGTTACTTGAATTGAACACTTAGAAAGGGAAAAAAACATAATTATTGTGAAACAAATTTCAAACATTTTTGCCATTAAAAGGCCATTCCAATATCAATTGCTGTTCAATAGCAGCAAAATAAAAATACAAAAAATGAGTGCAACTGTGTTATACAATCCGATTAACCCATCAACAGCCGTGTTATCAACGACCCATTTTCCATTTTTAATACCAAAAGAGTTTGAAATTAACCAAAAATCAATTTTGAAAAAATCAGTAAATGGGCAATTTAAAAGAGTGATTAAAGTGAAGGCTAGTGGTGTGGCTGAAGCTGCAAGGGGTGAAAGTGATGGGAATTTGAAGGTACAAGAGAAGAAGCTGAGAGTACTGGTGGCTGGGGGCGGAATCGGGGGGCTGGTTTTCGCGCTTGCGGCGAAGAAGAGAGGGTTCGAGGTGGTGGTGTTTGAGAGGGACTTGAGTGCAATTAGAGGGGAGGGGCAATATAGGGGTCCGATTCAAGTGCAGAGCAATGCTTTGGCTGCTTTGGAAGCCATTGATATGGATGTTGCTGAAGAGGTTATGGCGTCTGGATGTATTACCGGTGATCGGATTAATGGCTTGGTTGATGGGATCTCTGGTACTTGGTAAGTTCTTGCCTTATATGTGTGTGTCTATATATATATATATATATATGTGCGTGTGTGTCGGATGATGCCCAGCTTACTGGCAAGCTCAAAATATCAGAGGACTTGAGTTTTCTGTAATTTATTAATAGTTATTGTGATTTAGTATTAGTGTTATATATGCTGATTGATAATTCATATTCATAATGTAATTGATATATATATATATATATATATAACTGATTGTCACGGAAAAAAAATATACGTGTGTGTGTGGATTTGCTAATTGAAGAATCGATTTTGTTATTTGAATGTGGATTTGGTTTTGCCTTGTTAATTTTTGGTATACCATATAAGGTGGGGGTATTATTGATTTTATAGATTTTTTTAAGAGAATATGTCGCAACGTATCAGTTATATTATGAATATTAATTAGCATATAATAATAACTAATACTAATTTACAAGACAAATGCCATAATTATCAATAAATAAGAGAAAGACCCACACTTTGCTATGGCTAGGCCTCGTCGCCATTGATTTTTTAGATTTAATTAGACTGATATATAGAAGGGAAGACGGATTTTGGTGCCGTTAAAAAACTTACAAATTTTAATGGAATGAAGAAGTTGAATTTTGCAGCCAAAAGAGGAATTTTAAATGATAAAATATGAATTAAAAAATTATTCCGTAGGAAAAAGAAAGAAAAATAATGAATGGAGTAAATGATTTTGATTGATGATCGTGTGAAATGATAGATATAGTGAGTGATTGGTAGTTATATAAGGGATTGAAAAAGTTAAGTTGAAAAAATGTGAATTGAAATGAAAATAGTTTGTGTAATGGTTTTTTAGAATTTTGTGATTCAGGATATTGAAAATGGAATTTGAAAACATAAACAAACAAGATAGTATTCTTTTTACTCGGTTTTCGATTTTCTTATTATTGAACATATGAAACGCTTTTAACTGGAGATATCAGAATAGGGATGGCAATGGATCCGATTTTAATCAGATTCAATATTATTGAATTTGTGTAATAAAAAAAACTTGGACTTGTAATTCCAGTTTTGGCTATTAGATATATGTAAATGTGCATATATAAAACGATAGAGTTGATGATCAGGTACGTGAAGTTTGATACATTCACTCCTGCAGCAGAACGAGGACTTCCAGTGACTAGAGTCATTAGTCGTATGACTCTGCAACAAATTCTTGCTCGTGCAGTCGGGTCGGAGATCATTATGAATGAAAGTAACGTAGTCGAATTTAATGATAACGGTGAAAAGGTACTCTCTTGCTTTACAAAATTTCGATGAACTCCCATTCGGACTTCATATATTTAGAAATTGAGTTCTTAATGACCTTTTTTTTTCATTTTGTCATCTTTGTACTCATGGATTCTATAAATTCAGGTAACTGTAAAACTTGAAAATGGACAGTGTTTTGAAGGTGATCTTCTTGTCGGTGCTGACGGGATATGGTCGAAGGTATTTCCTTATTTTGTATTTGCAATATATATTTCTTTTTTTAAAAAAAAATAAGAAGAAAGTTGTTGCATATTTGAGTCGGCATTCAATTTACCTTTATGTTTCTGCTGAAAAACTATTTAACAATTGCTGCATGATCATGAACCTATTGTTTCGCTAAAATTGAGGTACTTGTCGAAAATCATTAAGAAAACTCTGTAAATTTCCCTTGTGGTATTCATTATGCAATTGATGATCGGTCTAATATAGGTGAGGAAGAACTTGTTTGGGCCAAGTGAAGCTGTATACTCTGGCTACACTTGTTACACTGGAATTGCAGATTTTGTTCCTGCTGATATCGAGACAGTTGGGTACGTTATATACGCTAGTTTCATCACATCTATATTCAAGTTTTCTCAAGAAGAGGCTTACATATAACAATTATTTTGAAGGTACCGGGTGTTCTTGGGCCACAAACAATACTTCGTTTCTTCAGACGTGGGCGGAGGAAAGATGCAGTGGTACGCGTTCCACAACGAATCGCCCGGTGGTGAAGATCCTCCCAAATGTAAATAATCTTCACACTTTTGTTAAAATTACAATGAAATACTAATTACGAAAAATACCCCGAATTTTCAGAAATTAGTATAATTCCCCTGCCAGTAAAAATATATTACAATTTCAACCCCTGTCAATAAAAAATGCAGAGGTGAAGAATACGATTTTCTCGGGTATAGTCTATGATTCTCTTGGTTTTGCAGGTAAAAAGGAGAGATTGCTTAAATTGTTCGACGGTTGGTGTGATAATGTTATAGATTTATTGCTAGCCACCGACGAAGATGCCATTCTTAGACGTGACATATATGATCGGACTCCAACCTTGTCGTGGGGAAAGGGTCGAGTTACATTGCTCGGTGATTCTGTTCATGCAATGCAGCCAAATTTAGGTCAAGGAGGATGCATGGCCATTGAGGTACAATTTATTTTATTTTGTATTTTCCGCTACTCTATTTTATTTTTTTTGGTGATCTAAAAGAAGTTATTTCAGGATGGATATCAACTAGCATTGGAGCTTGATAAAGAGTGGAAGAAAAGTGTCGAATCAGGAAGCCCTATTGATGTAATCTCTTCTTTAAAGAGGTAAAAAATTATTACCTTCAACTATTTTTTCAAGAAAAATTCTGATAAAAAGTGATTTTTTTCAGATATGAGAATGCTCGAAAATTACGAGTTGCAATAATTCATGGACTAGCGAGAATGGCTGCAATAATGGCATCAACTTATAAAGCATATCTCGGTGTTGGACTTGGCCCCTTGTCGGTAAGAATTTGTCACAATATCCATCCTCAAAACATAAAAAAAATGAGAATAATGCTAGAAATTCATTATAGTTTGCATAATTTTATATAATCTGTGTTGTAGTTCTTGACAAAGTTCAGAATACCACATCCTGGAAGAGTTGGAGGGAGATTTTTCGTCGATATTGCTATGCCTTTAATGCTAAGTTGGGTTCTCGGTGGTAATGGGTGAGATTTTATATGCTTAAAAATTATTATTATCATCATTTGGTTCCAAGAGCATTTTTCGATCTTTTCTCAACCCATACTATAATGGAATTATTGATTAATTTTAGTAATAAATTGTATCTTCTGCAGATCGAAACTCGAAGGAAGATATCTTCAGTGTAGACTTTCTGACAAAGTATGCCACTTTTGACAACTAAACAAGCCATGCCGTTTATATAGTTTTGAAGTAAAACTTGTCTTAAAATATTCTTTAACTTTTATATTGGTTTCTACTTATGAATTAGGCCAACGACCAGTTACGAACATGGTTTACAGATGATGATGCACTCGAGCGAGCTCTTGATGCAGAGTGAGCAAAACCATCCTCTGATGAATACTTATGCCATATTTGACAGTTGTCTAATTTTCTCAACTTTTTAATCTTCGTTTGCAGTTGGTTTCTATTTCCCGTTGGAGATTCAACTGATGCATCTGAAACTATATTCCTAAGCCGAGATGAGCAGAACCCGTTCGTGATTGGGTACATTCTTACTTAGCCTAATTTGCTACCTTTTTGCATGAAAAAAGAAGTAATACATTTTCATTTTTCGCCAAACGACATATCTATATACTAAAAACTTAAAAAAAGATATAAATTAAAAGAAAGAATTGGTAGCTCGTATCAAGGGGCACTTACGGTAGAACTTTTTCTTATCCTAGGAGTGTATCACATGCAAATTTTCCCGGAGTATCGATAGTTGTACCTTCACCACTGGTGAGACAGGCTGATTCTTTTTATTTTTGTTTCTTTCCTTAAGTTGAAATATTATTTTTACTTTTGCTTTTCATTTATTCTAAGAAAGGTTTATGGTGTGTCGTCTTAGGTTTCAAAAATGCACGCTCGAATAAGTTACAAAGATGGAGCCTTTTTCGTCACCGATTTAAGGAGCGAACATGGCACCTATATCACTGAGTAAGTCATAAAAAGATTATATTCTCTCTTTTTTTTTTTCTCCTTTCGTTTACTTTACATTAATTTGGGACAATCTTAAATTCTGCATTCTAAAATGAAGAGATTTTTTGCAGTAATGAAGGAAAGCGTTATCGTGTGTCCCCCAACTTTCCTACTCGTTTCCGTCCCACAGATGTGATTGAGTTTGGTTCTGATAAAAAGGTTACTATCGAACACTTATCCGTTAGAGTTATGGCTTATAGTTTTCGGTTGTGGAAATTGATTTCTAACGGGGGAAATTTTTGCAGGTAGCGTTCCGTGTGAAGGCAATGAAGTTGCCACCTAAGACGACGAACAAGAAGGATGAGAAAGAAGCTCTACAGGCTGTGTAGAAATACTATAAATTGAGATAAAGAAAAGGGAAGTTGTACAGAATTTTGTTGTTTGGCTGCTGCGTTTTGTTTATAGTTCAGGATAAGAACTCAGGAGATTTTATATATATATACACATGAAATGACTAATTCCTAGTATTGTTTGGAGAGATGTCATTTTTCAAATTATGATTAGTTATAGAAATACATTGTGTATATTTATTTACTAATGTTTAAGAAGATAAATTGTATTAATATATATTTCCTAGAATCAATTTAGTCTGAGTTGCCAGAAAATCACTACTATTTTCTCTAGCTGAGAAATGTCATTTTTCAGATTAGTTAAATGTGTTTTTTTTTTTTTTTATTATTCTGATTATACATTTGTGTTGGTTAATAGATGTATGTAGGGTGTATGCGAGTCGAGTTTGGTGAAATTGTTCCACTTTAGTTTTAGCTCGAGCCACTTATTTTGAGCTCGACGAGCCAAAAAGAAAAGGATCTGAGTTCAAACTTAAAAATGTATATATTAATATATATGAAAACATGTAATAAATAATTTTATTTATTTATTTAATAATTTGCAAGCCTGTATCAAGCTTCGGATTAAAAAACTGGAGCTTGAGTTGAACTCCAATCAGGGCCGCTCGTAAGCGGTTGGTATCCTGCAAGAAAATCACTAATCTTTTTCTCTAGCTGCCATCTGATCTCAGTTCAAGGTATAATGGGTCGGATCAACAAAACCCAGCCCAATATCGTCCCAAATTACTGATCACATGGGCTTGGGCCAGTCCTGTGTGATGTGCTGGTTCACAATTGGGCACAATCCTTTTTATTATTAATGCCTCGCCCCAGACCCGACTTGACTGCATCCCACCAATCACATTGCAAATCTAACGTGTTTGTTTTGTGATTAGTCATTTGCTTTAAAGTTTACATCTATCAGATAGCATGTGCAATGCATTCGTCTTGTGAATGCCTTGAGTGCAGCCAGACTAGATTTAGATTAAACTTCTCCTATCAAATTAGATCACCCATGCAAACGAATTTTACAAAAAAGACGCTCCTACAATATCATAATATCCAAACAAGAAGCAAGATATCCTCTTATTTGAACATTCCAAATTAAACATGTAAGCATTTAATCCTAAACAAATTTGTGGTTTCAAATAAACTGGAGAGCCAGAGATTCAAAGTCATGAACGTTGACACTAATCCCTATATTTTTCCGACAATTATCGAATTCAAATCTAAGGCTTAGATTTCCTTGTTGACAATCTTAATCAAAACCAACAAATATTCAAATTCCATCACCCTCACCCTACCTATTAATTGCCAGAAAATGTTACAGAAAAAGCAATGATTGACTTGTGATACAATTGGACCCTACACCAATAATATTGGGTTAGAAAAAATTTACGTTACCAAATAATTTGCAATAAGTCTGAACAAGCTCAAGCCTTCAATTAAATGTGAAGGTGTAGTCACCATCCAAATTCCTCAAACCCATTACAAAATGAAAGGCCCCCACACCTCAGTACATTGTATTTGTATATGAACTACAATACATGAAAATATATGAGAATTTAACTCAGTCCCATATATATATATATATATATATATATATATAAGTGGAAATCATGTTTGGTTGCCTGACCATACACAAACAACCTCACCTGTAATAATAAGAATCCGCCACCCTATCGGCGGACACGTTAGGAAACCGCCGCCGCCACCCCCGGCCGCAGACAGAGGACAAATATGCATTAATTCTCCACCTCCATGCATGTGGTGAATATTTGTTTTATACTTTATAACGTGCAAGTTTCTCTTGGTGCAGATATATGTGTGCGTATACATATAATTTATATGATTGTAAAATTTATTTATTTATTTATTTTGGTGACATATGATTGTAAAATTTATTTGTTAAGAGTATATGCTGATACTAGATATGTAACTTTATGTTTTTTTACACGTGGCAGCACAGAATATCATCCAAAGCGACCCTCAACAGTAACGTGGTTGTGTATGGGTCGGGCTATTAGTCCTCGGTCGATTACATTCTCTCGAGTCAAAGGATGATGCTGACAATAAATGCCAACAACACAGCCCCCGACACTAGCCATTGAGACTGAAACTCAAACTCATGACCTCGCATTGTTACTAGGGTCAGACACCACTAAAAGGTGTAGCTGATAGCAGAAGCGCAACTTTATTTCCTTTACGCATGGCAGTGCTAAACATCATCCTAAGCGACAATCGTCAATGAGATAGTGACGCTCTCATAAATGCCATGGGTCGTACAATTAGTTCTTGACGGTTATATTTTCGCGAGTCAAAAGATGATGCTGACAATAAATACCAACGTATTCATTCAAAACTTGACTAATAGATGTTAATAATCTAATATTATTATCTACTTTAATTTTCTTATAATCCTATTGTGTCCTATATTTTTAAAGAATTGACATATCATATACTTCAACTCTATATCCCCAATATGATCCATAATATATCCATGCACCATACGCTTACATTGGGTGACTTATCTAACAAATTTTGAGCAAGCCCACACATGTTGATAAATGGGTTACATTACAAGGGAAAATTCTATGCTGGAGACCAATGGTCTCGGCCCAGCGAGGGCCGTTGGATCCCTCCACATGGAGGGTTAAATGGCAATTTGACCCCCCTGTTGGGGAATCCAACGATTGAGCTGGGCCGAGACCATTATAGAACAGCTCATTACAAGGCTAATTATGTGGTTTATTTCTTCTTGAGAGACTCACAAAATATTAATACAACTTTGACATAGGTCCCATAACTTCTATTAAGTCCCATCCACTCAAAACCCATCAGCCACGTACATCTCTAACTGAAATTTTCTTGTTAGAAGTATTTTTCAAATATTCCTTCTTTTTTTTCTTTTGAGGTGGGGAAGATGAGAATATATATATATATATATATATATATATATAAAATGGAGAGAGAGAGAGAGGACGCGCCAACGGTCAGTTCAGTTGGTGGGCAAATTGACCGTTACACCATTTAATCATTTTTTGGTCAATGTTTTGTTTAACCATTTAATATTTTAGTAAATAAATTGTACTGTTCTTTTGTCTTATTGTTTTCTGAAACTTCTAACGAATTCTTCATAGTTCTCCTTTGATTCTCTTTAGAGCTGAAAAGACAGATTCCAGATTAATTTCGTTCCTTGTAAGATCAATGGTCAACTTATTCCATCCCAACGTAGGATTAAAAAAACACCTAAAAAAACCACTAATACTAATAATTAAAAGTTCATTTGAATTCACATAGTTAAATATAACGTCTTTTCTCGTTTTACAAAATTTAGAAAAGATAATTTAAAACTCCCTAAAATAAAATTTTATACTAAAAATATTCATGAAAATATTTTTCAATCTCAAAAACTCATTTTTGAAACTTCTTATTCGAAAAAACCCAAAAGTTAAGATCAAAAACTTTTTGGACTAAATTACCTTTAACAATGCCTTAAGTTAAGAATTGATCAATCGACTTTATTTTCAAAACCTTTTCGTTTTGGAATCGTTAGATTGATAAATTGTATAAAGACAAATTTTAGTATTAATATTAAATATTTTGTACATTTTTCATATAAGTTTTTTTTTAATTTTTTACTTTAACATAGTAATCATCTAAGAATACCCTTTTTCAATTTCTAGAAAGATTCAAAAAATCTAAAAATTTAAAATTTAAATAATAATTAATATTAACTATCAATACAAAAGTTCTAAAGAAATAAATTTCTCTACAAAAGCACAATTGATTAATTCTTCATTTAGAAGGCTAAAGGCAATAAAGTCCATAATTTTATTAACCCTAAATGCAGGGTTTTTTGGAATAAAAATTTGGTGAAATCGATTTTTTGGAATGAAAAATATTATCACGAATTTTTTGAACTTAAAAATTTATTTTAGGAGGATTTTTTACTAATCTTCCGTAAAAATTTAAGCTTCAACCTAAATTCAACTCGATTAATTAAAAAATAATAAAATATGTGTAAAAAGATTAAGCTATTTGAGTCCAATTCATCATGTCTATCTCATTAAAACTTTGATTTGATTAACACTCAAGCTAATTTCAGTCATAAGTATTTAAGCTCCGTAAAATTCAAACAATAATTTATTATTTTATTCGACTCAATTTATTTTAATCCGTAACAAGATATGTTAATTTGGCTCTACGACTATAAAATGTGTGTGCACGCTTGTATATCTTTTAACTAGAAACCACTACAACAAAAAGTAATAATAGTGACAAATTTTAAAGTGACAATGTAATTGTTGTCACTAAATATATAAAATTAGTGAGTACAACTTTTATTTGTCACAATAATAATTTTTAGTAGCTTCTTTTAAATTGTCACTATAGATAATCAGTGACATGTGTTTAATAACAACTTAGTAACAATATAAATAGAGTGACAACTATACTCGTTGATATTAAAGTTATCACTAAATATCAATAGTACTTATCACTAACTATCAAAAGTGACAATTCGCATACAATTCTTATCACTATTAAACTTGTATGAGCTATTTTTTAGACAAAACCAGTATTCTTGTCACTTAATGTTTATAATAAGTGACAATTTTGTCATTTGTCACTTGATATTTTATCGCTAATGTTCCATTTTTTTGGTAGTAAACGACAAACAATTATAATAAAGTTTACATATTTGATCAACAAACAAAAAAAGTACAGGGTAAGTATTGGAAATAATTGTGTAAGAAACTTAGTTCAAAAAGAATTTTAAGCTTCATCTGTATATAAGCAAGAAAATTATGATGATGATGATTCAAAAGAGCACAATAATTATAGCTTAAAATGTGTTTGAAGAAATGATTAGGAGTAGCAACTTGTCCTGCCCAGTAGGCTTCTCTCTCAAGCAAAGAGGAGACAGATAGAGATGACAAAAATCATTATTCCTGAAATAGGAGTGCCAGTTTTCCTAGGAGTTAAAAATGATCATGTCAAAATTAACCAACCGTCATAAAATCCTTTTTTTTTTTTTTTTAATCAGGAAGGCTTCTCTTTGAGCGACCCGACTACCCGATTGAAGAAATTAAATTTTCTCGCTTAACCTTTTTTTTTTTTGTTATCTGCAAAGCATATATGGCTTTTGGACTTTTGGTACTTGGATGCTTGGAAGCGGCACCCACATCTTCTTTGCTTTTGGTTCCAAGATCTTGGTTAATATAGGAGCTAACTGTCCCCTGATCTACACCGTTGGATCATATAGGGTTACTTACAGCTAACATCTCTATAAAATAGGATAATTACTCACTGTACTACTTTCTTTTCTTTTTTTTTTGACAAAGTACAACTTTCATTTCTGAAATACAAATATCTCCTTATTGACCTTCCTGTTTTGACTTAATTACCAGTATCCTCGGGAAAATATTTGGGTGCACCCGGTGTAGTCCTATTTGGGTGCACCCACACACATAAAAATATAATAAAAAATTATATAACTTATTATTATATTATATATTATTTTATTATATTTTTTATGTTTGTGAGTGCATCCAAGTGTAACCACACCGTACTGATACCAAATAGAGTTGGTTGAGGAAGTATATGCTTCAATTATCTTAATCAGAGGTCTTGAGTTCGAGTATTGGATATGGAAAGAATTCTCATTAGGAGAGTTAGTCCCACTTTCTGTGGATATTCTCGGCTCAAGCAACTTTAGACGGGTCCATAGGATTAGGACAACTCTGGAAAAAAAAAACAGAAGGAAAATCTATAATATAATGATCGAAACTAGAGCATTTGGGGAAGTGTTGAGTTATAATATGAACAAGACAAGGACAAAATGACGAAAAGGATCATTTGTGATTGCAAATGTTGATAATTGATAGAGCAATGTGATAGTCAATCTTGGAGGATTATAACGAGTATAGCCCACGTGCAAATAGTTCTTGGTTACAGGAAGCACAATGAGACGTGAGTAGAGATATTCATGGATTGACGAACCGACCAAAATGGAATCGAAAAATTTGATTTGATTTTCGTTTTTTTTTTTAAATTTGATTTTCGGTTCAGTTTCGGTTTTGAGTTTCGATTAACCGAAAACTAAAATTTTAATTTTTTTATTATTTTATAAAGTATAATATAAAATAAAAACTATAAAAAAGTGTGTTCTCTAGTAACAACTTATAGGAAAATAAAGAAAATAAATTAAAATTAGTTATAATTAAATTAATTATTTATTTATATCTTTGTTTTTTTTAAGAATTTCGGTTCGACCGAAAAATCGAATCAAGCCGAACCTAACCTTTTTATTCGGTTCAAAAACTGACCGAGGAACACCCCTAGACATGAGAGTTGAGACGTTTCAACAAAGATGGGAGGTGCTCGGTTTAGGACTAAAACTCAATCTCTTATATAATGACATGAATGCACATGGATCACGACTTGTATCATTTCCCTGTTTGTACAATTGCATAATGATGCAATAAAATACTCTCTTTAGTATTTGAAAAAATGGTGATAATTAAAGTTTTCAATTAGCCCCTAGTGATTTAATGTGGAGTAAATAGCTACACCTAATTATCTATCAAAAAAGTCCACTACTCTCATAAAACTGTTTAAGTAGGACAATGTCCACAAGGTTCTATCGTGGATAGTTCCCACCCAAACTTCAGTATGCTAGACTAAGTTCATTGGTTATAGTGTCAATTTCTGTCACACAGTAAGATATATTATATGTGACCTCCACACACACTTATACGAAAGAAATAGACACAAAATATGTTCTCTGACCATTGCGCTTGGTTAGAATTACCCAATTTAGCTTGGGTCTCAAACCGACCAAGCGATCATCTAACAGTGCCACATGTCACCATTAACATCTTGACACATGGTACATAGAAGACGCACCGATATACCCAAAACATATAAGTCACCCATGATTTAATGCCATAAACTATGTAATCTTAGACCTTGCAGATTTATTAAATGTATATTTTTTTCGTTTCTTTTACTCATGCAATTGTAACCTAATGAATGTAACAAATTTGTGATTTCAAATCGATCTGTACTTAATTAAAAGGTACGCTACTCCCTAATGTTAATTTTGAAGGGGAAAAAATAGCATAGCAAAGAGTGTGAAAAGAAATGAATAATCGCTTTCAAACTCCAAAAACAGCCTCGTTGTTTTGTCTCGCAAAAGCTAAACCCCAAGAGAGCTTTGGTTTGGATGTCAGGTTTTTTTTGCTCCCCTCTCCTCTCGAATCTTAATTTCAATTACCAAGATAAATACATACATGATACATACAAACATACATACATCCCTTTCTCATTTTTCTATCTCTCTCTCTCAAAAGACTAAATACACATTTTTCTTTTCACCTGTCCATTTTCGCAATTTCCACGCTTTTAAAGTTTGAAAAAAATACAGAACAGTTTTCTTTCCCAATATCCTTTTTTTTCCTTTTCTTTTTCTGCCAGTGAAACAGAGCCTGAACGGGGAGCCTTCAGTCCCCACCAAGCAATGCGTACGACACCGTATTGGTGACTCAAAATATGGTGTGATCGCAGGGGTTAAGAACGAAACGACGCCGTGGGGTGTCGCTTAGCTAGAAAGCAATATCAGGGTGCGTCCCCACGGGGGCCAGCGCACCGAGCTTGGGTTCATTTCAAAACTATCAGGTTCGGGTGGGGTGGGACCCATCCTTGCCTCTTTTTGTTTTTCGAAAAGGCACACACGTGCGCCCCCTGGTTCGATACCTGTGCCAGTTCACCCCCTTGAGTCCCAACTATTATAGATTTCTTTCTGTTTCGGAACGGGCAAATTATCACAATTGGTAGCCGAGGTACACTTGGGTCACCTATCGAGTCGGGAGTGATCTAGAATTTTCTGCAGAGATTGGTTCTGGAACGGGTTGGGATCGAATTGTATTGAGTTTAAAGTTGCCTTTTGGTGATAGCCACTAAGTACGAGAGATGGGTCGTGGGGCCTGGTTGATTGGATTGTGTTCGATCGGATTCTGTATGAAGGAAAAGAATAAAAAAGTATTTGCATCATAAGGACTCAAAATTGAGTCAAGAAACACGGATGGATATTTCTATGATGTACTCATTAATTAAGATTAATTGTGACCAGCTCATTTTTTTATATAATGCAAATAAATTAGTTATAAACTTAAATGTGGTAATGTTGTGTGATACAAGGGTTGGTGACGCAAATCTTAAAAAGAATGAGATTATTTAATTGAACTCAAGAATAACTGATTTGAGTTCGACCCGTTGGTACCAACCTATCTTGCCACCTCTAAATAGTTGACTATTCTTATCAACTCTTCTTTTTACAAAAGATAAATAAATTATTGAAGTGGTTATGTTAGAAACAATTTAGTACAATTATCAATCAACTATTACAAATTACTATAAGTAAAGAAAAACTCACAAATCTAACGGGATTGATCCCATTAACTCTACGTCATGAAGCCATTAGGCCAAGACCTCATTGGCGATTATACTTGTCAACTTAAGATTGCATTCATCAACAATTGAATACATAATTCACAATATTCATAAATAAAAAAGAATACATAATCCAAAAAAATAATTAAATTAAACATGAATTACATACATATAATAGTTATTAAGAATACATAAATTACATACACAGGCAAAAATTAAAGTTCAATAAACATCTTTAAATTAGGAAACTGAAGCAGATCAACAATTAGACAAATAACCTAAATTAGTAAGAGTGTACGATTATTGATCAATTCATTTCATTACATTACAAGTATATTAATTATTTTTTCTTTTTTTTTTCCATAGCATTTTCTGCAATTCTATACCGTCCGATTTTTCCTTTTTTTCACAGTACAACATCAAAAGCGTGTTTCTTTTCCGATTACTTAAAATCAAAGTTTTGTAGGCAAGAAAGCAAAACCCGAGGCTTCGAAAAACTTTAAAAAACAAAAAAAACAAAAGTGAAAAAGGAATCTCGATGTTTGCCGGTTGCCGGTTACAAACACTATGATGATGACGCGGACGACGACGATGACCGGTTCACTGACTCAGCCAGTTTCCCGATCCTCTCCACCAGCTCAGGCGACAGCTTCTTAACCGGTTTCTTCTCCTTCTCCCGTCTAAAATCAAACCCCAAAGCATCCGAAACCTCTTCGGAGCTCCACCCGGCTTTCCGGAGCATATCCGAGAACCGATCCGCTTTCAAAAGCAAAGCATCCAGCACCGCTTGATTATCCAACATCACCATCTCACCGTCGAAAAACCCCGACGCAGACACGTGAACAATCTCCGACACGTCCGATTCCGCCCACCCGCCTTCCTTCAAAACCGACCCGATTTGACCCACATACTCATCAACCCATTTAGGCATTTCGGATCTCCGCATGTCGAAGTACCTATCCGGCGACGAAGAAGACGACGACGACGAATTCGAATTCCTCCGGCGGCGATCCACGGCGGCGTCGCTCCAGAACTCCACCCACCGCGGCGTACGCCCCCCGGAAATCGTATCCAAACTTCTCCGCGAAAAATTACTCGACGAGGCTGACTTATCACAAACTGATCGTTGCCTTGCTAGCAAACCCGGGTCGGGGCATTTTCGGAAAAGCGAAGATTCACGATCGAAAAAGTCCGACAAGTCGAACCCACAGCAGAAAATCCTATTCTCATCGACGTAAAAAATAGGGTTTCCAGCAAGGCAAGGGTTGCAGGGTATATAACAATGGTTGAAAACGGGTATCAAAAGCGGGGCCCGTTTAAGAGCGTTTCGGGCTATTTTAAGAGCCTTTTCGGGGTCCGAGGGTCGTGGGCCCCACGACTTCGACCATAGGGCGTTTCGAGCTATGTGGAACGAAATCGAAGCGATGGGGAGGTCAATGGACGCGCGGAGGTGGAGCCGAGCCGATCCGGATGAGCGCCAGTCGGGGAAGCCGGCTCCGAGGGGCAAGCCCGCTGACAGGACGGCTTTGAGGTCCGGCGGGAAGGCGAAGCCGAACTCGGCTTCGGCTACGGCGAATTCGGACTCGGTCAACCCGGATTGTACGGGTATACCCGAATCTTTTAAGTGGGTGATTACTTTGTCTGCTAGGGAGGAGAATGAGAAGAGGCTGTTGCGCGGCGGGAGGGGGGTGGAGGGGGCGGAGGCGGCGGCGCGTGCGGAGAGGCGGCGGAGGCCGGCCACGTGGGCCTTGTTCAGACCGGTCATCCTCCGGTCCACGTCGACCATTCTTGTTATAATTAAAAATTACAGTTTTGAGCTTTAACGATGAGACAGGAAAAAGAAGAGATAAAAATATGCTTTTCTTGCTTTCGGTTCTTGATCTTGAAATCTTTTTAATGGCGGATAGATAATTGTATGTATAGGTTTTTTTTTTTTTTTGTGTGTAGGGTTTTAGAGAGAGAAAGTGAGAAAGGTGGAGAGAGATAGAGTGAAGCTGATACTGAAGTGAAAATGGGGTAAAGAGAAAGAAAAAGAGAAGGATTTATAGCAGAGGTGTGTGGTGTGGGGGCCCACTTCAGATTTTGATGGGATTAAAATAATATAAAAAAACAAACCTATTTGGTTTGGCCTTTTTCTCTCGTTTTCTAATTTTAGCCAGATTTAATGGTGGTGACAGATAAATATTTATTAGTTAAGTTCAAATGTGAGATTTGTTTTATTATTTTATTATATATAGATTTGTGAGATGGTTTCAACGGTAATGTAATGTGATAAGAAAGTAGTAGGAGTCAAGGGGTGAAAGCGAATTCGTATTTACTTAATTGAAATTAGAGTAACAAAATCAGGTATTTTTTTCCTATTGAATAAATCGATAACATGGTGTGTATATATATATATACATATATTATGAAAGTAAAATTGAATAAATTACAATCAACTGACAGCTTGACAATTGTTACAATCGGCAAATAATTACTATAAAAATAGAGAAAGACTCGTACAATTAATGGGAGTAGTACTTAAAACTTTTAATTTCTTGAATCACCAGTAAAATTAGGTTCCATCGACAACAAAATCAGGTATTAAGAGTTGATTAGTTGTGTGTTTTTAGTGTTGAAAAGAATTAGGGAAAGTAGTTGAATGAGTTGTGTTGCTCGGTAAGGGCCAGCAGGGAGAATTATGATTTATGCTGGGCTGCGCCGGATCCACCCCCCACCCTATCCCCCTCCCTAAAGGAAAATAAAGAGAAATATCTTATCTTAAAGGATATAATTAACTAAATCTGGTAGACCATTAACTGATTTTCTTAATTATATTTTCTATGTTTCCTTTAATGGTCTAAATTGTAATCAAATCTTTGGTCTCTAATTTAACAAAAGTGGTAATATTAGCGTTCTTTAGACCATTTCAAATTTTTTATTCAAAAAAAGTATATTATCTTGTATTTTATGGTAATATGCTTATGTTTATCTTTGTACATTTGGTATACATATTTAAAACAGAATATTAAATAAAATGCTACTTTGTCACGCAAAATCTAGACCAGCTGTAAACTGCTCCATTTGAGGATTCAAAGAATTAATTAGCTCCCAAGTTAGCAAATAAAGTGGGCTTAATTATATAGAGAAACATGCATTAATAATATAGTAATATTTTTCTCCACTTTGGGAAAGATAAGGATCCTTTTTCTTGCTAAATCATTTTCTTTTAAATGAGACAATTACATCAATTAAATCGAATATCGAATTAATTATCATCAATCAACAATTTGTTATCACAAATTAGAACTACTAAATTAATATATAAGTAGAGAAACAACTCATATATTGGTGGGATCGAACTCATAACCTCTGAATATCGCAATATACGCGAGATTTCATTTTAGTTATGAAGTAGGAAACACTTTAATGATTCAAATTATAAATATTTCTTCATGTCTTTTTAGAAATTCAGATAAATGTGGACTATAAGAAAGGTAAATAGTCATTTTCTTCCATGGTTGACGAATATCAATCACTAATTTCACCAAGTTGAGTAACATATCTGACTGATACCTAACAATTTAAATGTCAAAGAGCAGCAGACATGGAGAGAATCTTTCTACCAATTATTTAGTAATTATTTGAATTATTGCATTTCTTCGTTTTATTTAATTTGTTGATGATCAGAGTTATGTTAGACGTGATAAATATGGAATTAACTCATACCAATAACGGTGAGTGATATTATACATTAATTAAAACGAAAATCATATTGAAATACGAGAGTATTAGTTAATAACATGAAGTAAAAAACTAGATTGTATATAGTTAATAATTCATCTGGAAATAAATAGTTGATTAACTTTAATATAATGAAAAAATTTAATTTGCTTTGTGGAAAACGATTACATCATTACGTCAATTATATCAATCGCAAAAAAATAATTAGAAATTTATAACCATCAACAATCAAACTAATTAATATGCCCGATTTCAACATGATTATTAAATGACCAAAATACACTCAACACTTGCTAAAAATTATGAGTAAACCTAACGGCCATGTGTTTTAATTAAGATATATAGATCCAAGCCAACACAGCCCCACAACCTAATTCACGGCATAGATTGAATCCAATTGTCATCATCCCGTATACCATGAAAAACTCTATAAGTATCTTAATCAGAGTGTTTATGAGGTAATATATTGATATTCGACTCTTCACTTAGCATCGCATTCGAACATTTATTGTTTTGCTGACTTGATCATTGAAGGACTACTTTTAGAAAAATCGCAATTTATTCTTAGTGTCGGTGATCCTTTGATTTTAGTTAGTTCCCACTCCAAAGCTAAGATCAACCCCAAACCTAACTTTTATTAACAAAATTGGCCTTATAAAGTCGACCCAGATTCACAAGAACTCATTGGCCTTGCTTCTTTTTTTTTTTTTTTTTTAATATTGAGATATTTTTAGGACTTGTTAAGATCTGAAGTCTTAAAATAATTACTATCGTTCATGTTGTGCACAGTCTCGCCAGATTCTCTATTTAGATGGTTGTACTTGTAACTATATCAAAACGTAAAGTCTCAAAACTCTCTATTAAATTATTAATGTGCCCTATACATCAATAAGAATAAGAAAAAAGTATGTGGAAAAAGAAGAAGAAAATAAATGGCCTGCATTTATGATTCAACTTCTTGTTTAATTTTGGAGTCACATAAAGGACTCTTTTCACATGTTAGCACCTATAAAATGATAAAAATCCTTAATACCACCGCCATTTCCAAGAAAGAAAACATCTATATATATATATATATACAGACGGTCTATGATATAATTCAAGTATTCACATGCCACTTTCAAGAAATGCACCAAGAATTCACATGCCACTCGAGAGCCCAATCTTTGAATATATAATTTTGTACCAATTATTTCACAATTTCAGATAACTTTATTCAACTTCTAAAATTGTTGGCTTACTACAAGTCGGTATATTAATTAATTCATGAAGCATTTCATTTATTTGCTCATTCACGAATATAATTGTTTGACCGGTGTTTAGGTGTGGATGGAGTAGGGATGCTCAACGATTTGAGCCGGCTCCAAAAAGCTCAATTCGAGCTCCTGATTTTTTGAGCTCCAGTTGAACCTTAGAGCTCGAGCTCGTTTGTATGCGTCGGAGAGCTTGAGAGCTAGCTCGGAGCTCCCTTTTATCTGATATATACTTATTATATTAATATAAAATTTGAGCCCTTGAGATCGAGCCCGAGCCGAAGCTCGAGTTTTGGCTTGAGCTCAACATACACGGCTCAATCAAACTTGAGCTTGAGTTTGAGCCTGGAAATAAAAATTCATCAGGCTCGATTCACGCTCGACTCGTCAACACACTTAGGATTGAGGCACAATTGAATATTTAAATTTTTATGAAGTTCGAATTTGAGTTGCATTGTTATTAAATATTATAATTTTCGTCTCCTCATTTATAATTAATTGAAAAAATAAAGATTGCTTAATTCAAACTAACCACGTGATACAAAAACTGACAACTTACAGACAAATGTATTTATATCTATTAATTTACCAGAGAAAGTAGTTTGTATTTTTGAATTGTGATTATTTGACTTTGATCGACCGGGGGTGTCACATGCGGGCATGACCTTAAAATTCGTTCCTTTTATTAAGAAGATATATAAAATATTAGAGAGTTAATTGACTTATGGGGGGAAAAAATATCCGAGACTTAAACTATGGTGATTCTTTTAATCTAATAATCATTAAGTCGGTATATCGGGTCAACGGCATTTGATTTAATTTTGTTTTAATTGTTGTGAGGTTATTTTAATTTTAATTATTTTTTTGGTAAATAATCGTTGTGAGTTCAAGTTTCTATAGTTGTAATTTGACTTTATTATGAAATCACCAATTCCTTTATTTATACTAAATTAAACCAAGTTGAGATATTATTCTTCTGTTAATTGTTACTCATGAATATGGGTTATAATGCGAATTAACCATTTTATTAGTACTACAACACAGGAGGCTAACATTATTTCACCATTGATAATGGGCAATACAATACGCATGCAGTATATGCACAACTCATTCTCAAGACAATAATTAGATAAAAAAAAAATCAATATATTATCCACTTCGGGTCCAACGCCCAATAAAAACAAGTTACAAAGTCCCAGATTCTGACTACCATGGAACATGAGAAAATCTAGGGAAAATACAATAACTCGAATACAATGAGCTAATTCGGTATTATAGTTTGATCACACAACTCATAAACAGATCTCAACACTTGTCACATCTGAGCGGGATCACGTGCTCTTCTTAAGTGGTGCACATGAGGTCAGGTCCATCAGGGATCTTGGGCTCGAACAGGTCTTCTAGCTTGGGCTCGATCAAGTCTTCGTGGGTTGTGTTGTGAATTTTGTGATTTGTGTTTACATAAATATAAATTACTTAAATAATCTCATAAAGTATGCTATTCGTACATCATGATATAATACTATAAATCTTTGGAATAATACATATTAAACAACATAAAAACATAAAACAAGATACTGCACCGATGGAGAGTCACGCCACATGACGCTGTCCTAAAGCCATGATTGCCTCCCTACGTGCAGGTTCTGACGGCTGATCACGACTCCAAGATAAAACCCCATTAGCTCACAGCGGTGTCTCATCCTATGTGCACGACCACAAGGAGACGAGGAACCAATCCTTTAGTCACGTTGCCAAAACACTCTTGTAGGGAGTAAATAAATCATCTCACAAAACTCTATATTAACTCTATATAAAAGTATAAGTTTAGGCCTCTTATATAGTGATGAATAACTAGGTTGTTACAATGAAATAATGACCCAAATAAATTGTGTAATAAAGTTATAATAAAATGGTCATAAACACAAAGAAAGTGGGTCATAAAGATATAAAATATAACAACCCTATGCATATAAAGAGTCACAAAATATTATCAAATGAGGCCATAAACTTCTATAAAATTAATAACATGGAAATTAAGAAAAATAAAAAATTTTAAAGCTTAATTTCCAACAGGTTGAACGGGTCAACTTGCACTCGATGTCGGATCCACTCGACCCGGATCCATAATCCTCTCTTGGCGGTATTATGGCCATTTGTCCAGGTATTATATTTTATCCCATGTCAACCATCTTTTCAATTGAAATGCAATTTGTGATACATGAACAAGTGGGTGCACACCCAAAAACTCACCAAAAAGAGAAGATTGGATTTGTCATTTGCTAGATATTGTACACGAAGAAAGCAATTCTAATCATGACAAAAATATCCAGCACATTAAGGCTGGAAAAAGAAAGGTTATACAATAATAGATACCTTGCAAATATGAAGTTCAATAAATATGATGTCACATTCAATTATTATATTCATCCATCAAGAAGCAAAAACATCTCCGAAAATGAATATAACTATAGAGAAAGAGACAAAAACTTTGAGAAAAATGGAAACATGGTTACTTAACCACACTATATAATAGATGAAGGGAAGTAGGACAAAGAGATTAGATTTTGTAGGGGTGTGAGGAGATCAATGGACCCTTACAGCATGGCTATTAACATACACAATGTTGGGCTAAGTACAAAAACCCATCGAAATGTCAAAAAGTAATTTACTAGATGAGCTGGTTTTGTTGAACTCTCAATCCTAGGTCCTACGTGATAAAGTGGTATCAGAGCTCGTCTGAGCATTACTATCAACATAAAAAACTTAACTGAGCATGTACAAGAAGTATATCCTAATCGTGGAATGAAAGCAATGAAGGTATGTACGTCTTCAATTGAACTGAGGTAATTGTGTTATAGCAGATGGAGTGTAAGTGAAGATTTTGCTCAAATCCTAAGATAAAATAGCCGAATACTCCATTTTACTAGCTAGCATTCCTAAATTTGAAATCTTAAATAAACAAGTCAAAGAGATGTGAATTGTGGAACCAACACAATGAAGACATATGTCTTATGTTGAAATTAAATGAGGTAATTGTTCTAGGTGAAAATTTGCTCAAACCCTAAAAAAATTAGCCGAATACTCCATGCTATAATCTAGCATTTCTAAATCTTAAATCTTAATTAAACTAGTCAAAAATTGGTGATTGAATTGTAACCTCAAAATTCCTAAACCCTATGTACCAAAAATTTAAAACCCTAAAAAAAATATTTGTCGTATAACATTCCGAAATTTAAAACCTTAATTACCATAGTAGGAGATGAACTACTTTATATAGCGTAAAATTAAGGCATGTCACTTGAAATTAACCATTTTTCACAAAACGACGTGAGAAGTAATTGCTAAAGGAGCCCATTGCATCAAATGAGGTGACCGTACGTAGGGAAAAACTCCATATGAGGCGACAAACACGATGGATAAGGTGCGATTTTGTTGTCAATATATAGAACCACTAGACAAGGTGGGACTCAATGTCAAACAACCATGACAACCGGTTTGATACGGTGATGGGCAGCATCACTTTCTTGTCCTCCGCCACCCTACCATCCATGTTCCCTTAAACTCTCATCAGTCGTCATTCTATCACCCCAAACAAATATGTTACAAAGATAGTGATTACTCACTTTGATTGCATGTTTTCACATTTAATTCTGTTGGGTGAGATTGTATACTACACATACATGCACACACACACACACGTAAGTCTATATATACAATATTATATATACATATATATATATATGTAAGTATATTGTTGGTTGAAGAAATATATTTGGATATATCTATGAGCAAATTGACAACCATATATGATTCATTTATCTAATTGTTAATTCATAATAATGTTGTACCTCTTTCTAGTGGTATAATTAACGACAAATAAGTTTTAGATTAATTATCATGAAACCCAATCTCCAATTTGAATATAACTAAATTTATTAATTCTTGCCAAGGACAACTTGTACCTTGTAGAGATAAAATTCATCACTGCTGCTAAGAAATTAATTTTCTTAGTGCGATTTCCCGGATTCATATAAGTTATAGTATCGAATTCATTTTTGTTGTGCCTAACAAATGGCTATGTTCTTTTTGTTGAAAAGATTTTGCTATAAATTTGCTTTTTAATTAACTTTTTTTAATTTTTGTTAAGTAATTAAAAAAATTTATCCATCGATAAGATCTAGTTGTTCTTATATGTGACACGATGCCGGGAGGTTTAGGGCAATAATAAATTGCAGAAAATTGTCAAAATCACACATCATTAGTACATATTATGAAAATCAATTTAATTTGCATTTACCCATCACTTTATTATCTTCAACCAGATTCTATCTAGTTCAACCTTAAATAAAGTTAATCTTCTAGCAAACTCATCAATTAGCTTAACAATGGCGTCAGCATGACATGACAAGTGAAATAAAGATACAGTAAGGTTAATTATTTTTCATGATAATATAATACTATAATGGCAAGTGAAATTATATCTATAAATCAAGCATGTTCATGATAGAGACTAGTGTCATCTGGTAAGATATGGCCTTAGCTTGCATGATGTCTCATCATATATATATATATATATATATATATATATACACACAATTAGTAAATAAAATCAACACATGTTGGTACAGTTGGTAAGAACGAGCCACTTCATCTCAAAAGATTGTGTGTTCGATTCTCTCTGCTAACATGAGGACTGTGTTGGTGGGTGATCTGTAAATCCTAAGGTAGACAAACCTAAATGGCACGATTATTGAGATATGCCCTGACCCTGGTAGGGGACCCGTGTCGATCCTACATAAACTTTGAAAGCCAAAAAAAAAAAAGTAAATACAAAAATTATATTATAAGCTAATTAGTTTAATCAAGAGAGATTCACCACCCATGTGCTTCATCAATCTTCTAATAATTAAAAATTGATTAGGAAAATATCTCGTAGGTTAGTAGGAATAATGGGTCGTTAAAGCCTAATCGAAGGTGGTTTCCGAAAATAAGGATTGCGGTTCGTTACTTCATTTTTTATAACCATGGATAAAGTTGAGATTTAATTAATTCATTATTTTAACAAGTTTTGTAGAAAAAGTAATGATAGATTAAATTCTTTATGAAAATGCATGCATCAAAGAATCAAGAGTTTGGATTAGTAGGGCATTAGACTCCATTAAAAACATGATGCCTACTACTTGGTACAAAGACAAATATTAAAATTTTAACACGCTTTTGATTAAGGGAATATAATTACATAGATATAAGAAATAATCCAATCATTTCATGCATAAATAAATAATTGCCGTCAACCTCTAATCTTTGATGTATTAGCACACTGTGGAACCCAATTCGTAGGTGCAAGCAATATAAATGGACAATATATATTATTCAGAAAAATTATAAATATATTGGCATGCGATATACATAGGTCTACCTTCCATGGGACAACTTGTGAAATATGGATCAATAATCTTGTCAATATTCTCGAGCTACGCACACAAGCTCTTCATTGTGAGCTGTGCATGTAGTATAATTCTTGTTTTCTTTGTCCCCTTTTCTTTCTAATAATTTAAGTTGTTAGATGAAAAAACAATTCAATATAGGTCTATATATGAAATTCCCCGTGTTCGCTAAGGGCGGCCCACATGTTGCATAATTAATTATGAAATAACTGATTATTGAATAATTAATTATGATAGAAGATTGAATATTCAACCTTGACAAGAAATCATTTTTCAGCATAAAACAGTCCACTTGGGATTATATCAAAAGGGCAAGTACTCATCGAATTCGCATTTAAAGTTCAAACACAAAATTTTGATTTCTCAATCGAAGGGCCTAAAAAAGAACCAAGTGGTTGCACCTAAAGGGGTTTGTTGAATTTTTGATTATTTCCCTTTTTCAACAACTTTAGACTTTTAAATGAGGAGGAAATATTGTGACTCATATAAATACTATATCAAGAGAGTTTATGTTAGATAATTTCATCTTTATAAAATAAATTAACAAGCATGCTGATCTGTTCCAATCTTATTGAGTCGAAACTTTTAACAAGAGTTACAAAAGTGCAAGTCTTGTGTACCTTTGAAATATTATTTTTGAAAATAATATGTAAGAATTGGCGGTGAATTTATAAAACTCCCCAAAAAGAAATTAGAACAATAAATTTGGGCCGACGAAGTATCTATCACATAAGGTACGGACGTATTCCTTACTAACTTTATTCAATCCCCTCACTACGTAGCCTTTGATTTGGTGACTCTACAAGCAAGTGAAATTGCACTTTATATCATAGACATAAAGTTGAAAGCTCCCACTAAGAGATAAAGGTGAGTTCCAAAGCAAATAAGAAGGCTCTCCCCGTGTGCGTTCTCATTGCATATTGATATCTATGTGTAAACAAGATAGGTTATATATATATATATACATATATATATATATATATATATATATATATAGCCTATAAGTAAAGGTTGTAGGAGATAGGTTTCAACTCAAAAAGGAAGTGGGGAATAATTGAATAGAAGGGTTTACATTAGAAAAGGGAATCTCTTTTGTGGGTCATTGGATTGACATGCGTGTGATGAAGATGGAATAAAGCAAAGTATTAGGTGTTAAGTCTCTATGGCTTATACAATTTAGATAAAAGTTGAGAGCACAAAAGGACCCGTGTGGTACAAGGGATTCTTAGGAAATGAGAAGCTAAGATCATGCCGTTGTGTAGAATAAATCATTCACTTGTCAAAAGATTCTATGGTTTTTCGATTTTTAGGGATAATTATGGACATACCCCGTCTTAATGTGTAATTACCAAACAAATCACTCATGTATTTGAAATTACCAACACCCCACAGGAACCTAATTGTAAGGTTTTTAAGATTTAAATTGTAAAACAATTTAAATATAGGTGGGATAATTGTAAAAAATGTCTTACGTGCGAGGGTTTTTGTGTAATTTCAAAATAGGAGGGAGTAATTGAGTAATTATGCATTACACAAAGGGAGGTTTGTGTAATTTTCCATTCTTTTATGTACTTGCTATGGTTCCAACGAATAGTCAATATTGTAGCTACTAAATTTATCACAATCTTGGTTGTATAAGAGTGGGGTTAAAAGACGAATCAAACTAGTTGATACTTAATTCGAGATCTATGGTGAGAAACTCATTCGAACTCCATTTGTTAAAATAACAAACAAAATTTAAAAATATTTTTCTTTATATCAATAAATTTGAAAGTTCCGCTCAAACTCAGCTCTTTAAAAATAATAGACATGTGGAAACAAGTCAAATGACTTGTATTCCGCTCGACTAAGGGTCATTGCAGCTTGACTTCGACTAAGGCTCATTGCAGCTCGACTAAATTAACAGTCAAAGTAAGCTCAAACACAAGTTACACACATAAAAATTCAAACAATCCTGAATAATTAATCATTCAACTCGGCTAGATTCGTGTTCAATCCTCCTAGTTGTAAGTATATATGTCACAGTGAAATACTGCCGTCTTCAACTTACTTTAAGCCATCCTGGTGACTGTAACTCCACTTGAATAGGATTGTCTTATTCAATGAATTTTACCTTGGGTTAGATGCTCACGAGTACCAAAAAAGAAAACAGTAACAAAAATTTAATCATCAATATAATTAGCAAAACCATTCTACACGATTGATGTAATTGTGCAACAACCGCAAAGCTAATCCAATCCAGGTTTATTTTTTGTCTTTTTTCCTCAATAAGCCCCATACGCATCTTATCTTTCTAAACAAAGAACTCAAGGGTCGACAACCATCCGGGATGAATTTTACATTTTTTATCTTAAATTAATATTCACCGAATAATCCCGAAATTCCAATAATTTTACAACGACAATCCGCAGCGGGAAACCACTCAAAAATGATAAATAATGCAATTTATTCTTTCTAAAGTGGTCTTACGAACAACAAACACAGGTCTTTTACGGATTATAGGCAATTCCATAATGTAGTAAGGAAACAATGAACAACAGCACACGAATATATTCTCGGTTATTGAACTGGAACAAACCTGAGAGCATGAGAATGAGCTTTAGTTCTATCTCAGCGAACTGAGCTTGTTCTTACACTCTTGTAGCAACATCACTTTTCAGTACCTCGACCGCCTTGTTCCCCTGAAAATGTTAGAAATGATAAAGTTACCTGAGTTATGATAATGAAGATATTTAACAATCCAAGACAATGGCAGATTTTACCTAGGAGAGCGAGAGCGGGAATAGGATCGAGAACTAGAGTATGAGCGAGAAGGGGAGCGAGATTTTATAGGAGACCGAGATCGAGATCTTGAACGGTATCTTCGCGAACTCCTACTCCTGCTTCGACTCCGGCTCCTTCTGTATCTTCTGAAGCAAGCATTTAATATATCAATAGAAGATAATAACCATAAAAATTTAAATAAATAAACAAATAGAAGGCAGTAAACATTGTTCATTAGCTCCACCATAATCCAAGTTGTAACAGTGATGTGATCAATACAAGTTTCTATGTTTACTCTGTCTTAATCAAATCGCTGAACTCTAAGAAATGTAAATACATTTACTGTAACACACTATGGAGCAAAATGACTGTATCTCTTTTATCCAAAAATTTGACAAGCAATGGGCATCTAATTAATTTAAGCAGCAGTAGCCCTGTTTTTGTGAATTAAAGCATCCTATGACATCCAGTTTTCAGCTCCCTACATACCAACCCTTAAAAATTTAATTAATTTAAGAAAAAAGAGTCAAAATTCCAGTCATTACAAAATCCACCCTCATGCTAATACACCTGAGTCATTCAAAAACGAGGGGCGGAAATAAAACTCATGCAAACAAAAGTAATGTGGTTCTGCAGAACAAATGTGAAATAGAGGCAACAAAATGTGAAGCGGTATCACCGTAAAGAAAGGAAAATTTAAATCAAACACAGGAATCAGGGACGATATAGCTCAAAACAAATCCATCTAAAAAGAAAAGTCAAATATACTGTTTATCCGTCTTCATGATAACACTCCAAACAGTGTAGTGTGTATACAAGAAACAACAAAGTACTGCAATAGACCCAAATATAAATATGAGATCCAAGCTATGGTCAGATTAAACCAATGAACACTATAAATACCTAGGAGAGCGGCTGTAACTTCTACTTCGGCTTCGACGCTGATATCGGCTTGTTCGACTAGTTTCTGCAAGTTTTTGAAGCCTCTGCCGCTCCTGTTCCCGTTTCTTAGCCATTTCAATTGCTGTGTCTTTTTTAACTGCCAAAAGACAAAAAGAAAAATCAATGGTGCAACATTATGCATCACTAATCACGAAGCCACCCAGTGTGGAAAAGAAAACCAATTCTCCTCTTTTTGACAACAAATGGCAGAGCATATGATAGTGGATTGAGTGCTTCGCTTCTAGAACCAATATCAAGCAAAATATACTTTGTTTATTTAGTTGTTTGTCCATGATCCGTTTGAGTCGTTCTTGAGGTGTTTCCTTCTTCTCCCCCTGTTGCTTAGAGAGATTACCACTGCTAGTTGCTTTGCTCAACTTTGCTAGTGCGGATGACGTGCTGCAATAAAAGCCATGTTAGTGAAGCAAGAAGAAAACGATCCACAAATACAGAGATTCAAATATAATAAAACACAAGGCGTGTAAAAAATATCCTATAAGAAATACCTTGGTGTTGTTTTCAACTGCTTGGTATTTTTATCTTTGTCAAGGGATACTCCAGACGCAGGATCCACATGGAGGGCCTCAAGTATGCGACCAGATGATGATGGTCTGCAGGAAAGCAGAAGCATTAGATACACACTTTACGTGACTTACAGCTGCTGGGATGCAATCATATCACGTCCAACTCAGGGGCTTCAAAAGGAAGCTTCCTTCCTAATCCCCCGGGAAATTTTGTAACCTAGGCATGATATATTATAAACCACAAAAGTTTGGCCCAGGTAACAAAAATGAGCTAAGCTGCAGCAGGGTAAAAAGTCTGTCCAAACTATCTTTGCAAGAATTAAAGGTCAAGTGCTCCGACCGGTTCAAAGCATCAGCCCGAGATGGAGGAGATGGTGGTGGAGAATATCCTTCAAGCTTTGGCTCATCCCCATTGCCCGAGCCCCCAAATTCAGTGATATACTCTATTTTAGGACCACTATCTTTGCTTCGATGATTATCACCAGAATGCACTCCCCGTGAATAGCGCCTTGATTGTGACGGAGAGTATGATCGAGACCTAGACCTTGATCTATCCATAAAAGAATGTTAGTTTGGTAGTCATCCGGACGGTTTTTTGAAGGTTAAGATGGCTAAGAAGTTTACCTTCTCGAACGTGAGTAAGCTTCATAAGTAGGACTTCGCCTGGAGTCCCTGCAAATTATCAAAGAAAACTATGCAAGTAAAGCCAAATATCTTCTCCTATTATAAATCTTGACTTGCATGTATGTGCTAGCAAATGAACCAAAACGAGACTCATAGGAGTTACCGGTATGGATCATTATGAAGGACCCTCGTTCCAGTAAACCTGGAAGCTTCTCTTTCCCTTTCTCTTTCCATCTGAGAAGCTTTCCTTCTCTCTTTGCGGCTCAGCTTCCTCTGTAACATTCACCATAGTACATGACATGATAAATTGAATAACCTCATTAAGCCATAATTCTAATTCAATATCTACAGGAACTTACAATTGAAGGATCTCCCTTGATGACTTCTTTCTGCCTTCTCTCTTCCTCTTTAGCCTTTTTGTCCATATATACAAGCCATCCATACCTCTTCACTCCAAATTCTTTAGCAATTGACTCCATTGCTTCATCATTGCTGTCATCACTGTTAAAATCTTCCTCCTCGTCCTCATCTTCGTCATCCTCTTCCTCAACATCTGAGTACGGAGTATCATCTTTTCCATCTCCATCATATGAGAAACCAACTTGCGAATATGACCCTTTGACTGGTGGAGGCTGAGACACATGTGATCTACTGCCATTTCATTTGCCAACAATTGTTTAAAAGACAAAAGTTGCTATAAATTAATTAACAATTGCTACTAAGTTAAAAGAATCATCCAAAAGAGAAATCACCAACAATGGAAATTGAGGTTTGAATCTCCTGGCACAAATAAAAATAAGATGCAAAATACACCAAACTCCAAACTGAACATTATGGACATATCATTCTCGTGTCACACATATGGCATGAAATAATGCCTAAGAGTCTAAGTACGTCCAATTGTTTGTAACTAAACTATTGTATATTTAACAAGTTCATAAGATTTAAACTTTAGCCATATTGTTATAGAAGAACTTTTACCTGTCTGATGCAAGAGCTGCAGTGATCTTAGCTTCCATCTCTTGATCAATATGTTGTAGACCTTCCTCATCAGTAACTGCCGATTCTTTAGTTAGTACTTAAAAGGTGTAGCTAAATTCTTAGATACCACTAACAAGGTCATCACTGTCTAAGAAATCAATGTTACCATAACAGACAGTAAATATTCACAATTCAAATTGATGATTTGTTTAAAACAAAAAAGTACCGACATCCTCTACGGCGATGCTTAATTAAATCCCGGAAACGCTCAAAATTAACAAACTCTTCTAACTCTTCTTCTTCCTCAGTTTTTTCAGGAACACGAAAACGTCGAGAACTACTATCGCGAATAAAGTCAAGAAGAGCCCGACCATCAAATCTGCAAAGAGAATAGGCTATCAGTCAACCGTCACACAAGCTCCTTGGTCAAGACTCAAGAGCTATATATTGCACCCATCTTTCACATTGGTAGGCAACAAAAATCTGAATTACCTGTCAATCAAAATATCTTGCTTCCCATTCCAAGGTATCCTGATTGAAGCCAAAATAGTTAGCTCCAATGTTGATGAGATAATGCGACAAATAATCTTTAAGAGACATGAATATGCATATAGTTTATTGACAATAAGAATATTGAAAAATCATTGTATATTCAATATAAAAAGAAAATCTTATCTATACTTACATTCAAAGACAAATCAATAATGAACTTTCCATGAAAACACTGTTTCTGGTCAATAAAAATAGAGTTTGTACTATTTTAACGTGGTATGGATAACCAAAACCCTAGCTGTGACTAAAAGATAGATGTATGGTATACTTAGTCCTAACATCTAGCAAAAAGATAAAATGAATTTTGTATGCAATCTCCTGGTTTTGGCAATAAACTCGAGCAAAATATGCAATCAGGCAAACATAAAGGAAAAACCTACAAATGAAGGCATGAATCACAAAGCAAGATAAAAAACAAACATTTGAATTTTGAGCAAACATTACCCATCCCAAGTCCCACCATCTAATATTATGCTAACAACCACCTCTCTGCCTCAATGCTCAGCAAAAGACACCCGAAATCAGACAAGAAATTCCACGGTAAACAACAGGCCGGTTTTTCCTTTCCGAATGCCTCCTATTATTCAAAATGATTGTCCATTCAATGACAGTTGCTACCACTTCAAATCCTAATCAATATAATCAATAATACACAGACACACAACAAAATGACTTGAACATGGACAAAATGTAACAACACTGAAAAGGAGAAAAAGTCGGGACCGTGGCAGAGTTATAAACCAAACAAGCAAACACACATATAGAAAAGCAACCATTATTGAATCATCTAAAACGCAGCTACAATATGAACATGTTTACTATAACCAGGTGTACAAATACAACCTTGAACAATTTCATAACCTAATACAAATCAATTTCTAAAACTAGAATCCATAATTAACGGGAATTTCTCTTAATTAAAATCGGGAGGGGGAAATGGAAAATCATACAGGCCCTGCTGATCTTGAGTAGCTTGGTAGAGGGCGTCATCGCGGTAGATGCGGCAACGTGATCCTACGGCCTGGATGGACTGCTGGGGGTCACCGCGCCGCTTAGCAAGGTATATGGCTCGGCGCTGAGCCCGCTTACGAGCCGCGTCCATCATATCGTGCACCTTCTTCTCCGACCGCCGTGCCTCATGCCACATATTTTTACTGATCGATTCAGTATTGATTTCCGATCAATTTTTCAGATTGAAGTATGGTTTTCGACACCGTCGAAACCCTAGCGGAGTTGGAAGCAAATTCTGATTTTCGCGGGTGGCAATATATGCGACTCTATTGGTTACAGATATAACATAACAGCGCTTTTAGTTTGTTTTAAGCTTACTATATTGTGAATAACGGATACGGATACGGACACAGGATATATACACGATACGAACACGTGAATTATTAAAAAAATTAGTGTAGAGACATAGTTTGGACACGACTAACCATGAGTATCTTTTTCTTTCTCTTAATAGCTGGACATGGGCATAGCGCGTATCCGACATTGTAAGTTTTATTTATAACTATAATTTAATTATAAAATTGTGATACTTAATTATATGTCCAAGTAGTAAATATACTCATCAGATGTGGTATCTAATAGACCTGTAATATTTGTATGACGTCTTGTATCTATTTTTCTTATGACGTATTATTTTAGACAACAATATGTTATCTCTATAACTTATTAATCGGAGACGCATGTTTGATGTATATTCAAAGAGTAAAAATTCATAAGAAATTTTTTGAATTAAAAGTGGGAAAAGAAGGTAAAACTAGAAGAAGAAAAATGATAGTGAATAAAATAAAATAAGGGAAAAAATCAATATACCCTATAATTATACCGTAAACATCAGTTACCCTCCTGACATATCAAAATATCATTTACCCCCCTTATTTTTAAATCTGTTAGTTATCTTTTTAACATCGTTAGGTGTGTTAGAAATTATCATTTTTATTTTTGTCAAGTGGAAGATTTTGATTTTCTTTTCTCTTTTTTTAATTTTTCAAAATTTTTGTTCTCTAAATTTATTTGATTTTTCTAATTATTTTCTATTTCTTTCTAATTTTTCTTATTTTTTTACTATTTTTAATTTGTTTTTTTTTTTTTGAGTTTTTAACATCTATTTTTTGTCAATTGAAATTTTGCCACCAATAAAAAAAAATTTATTTAAATTTAAAAATTAGTTTAAGATATAATTTTTATATTTCCTAATTTTTTAAAAAAATTAAAGTTTTTATTTTTCAAGTTTTTTTAATAAATTGATTTTATTTTATTTTTCTATTTTTTTGAACTTTTTATTTATTTTTATTTTTTTAACTTTTTAAATTTATTTATTTTCTTAATAAAAAAAAAAGATTTTTTCCATTAAAGATAAAGTTTTATATTTTCTTATTTTTTTTAAATTTTTTGTAATGGTTTTAATATATATTTTAGATAAGTTTTGAATATTTGGTAACTATATTTGCATTTATGTAAATATATATTATTCTATTTTTTTAATGAATAACTTTTTTCAAACTACAAATTAGTTTGAAATATACAATTCCAATAGTTTGTAAAAAAATTAGATTTTTTTATATTTAGTTTATCAATTTTCACATGGGAGTTGGAGGTAATATTGATTTTTCCCCCTCATCTTCACATTTTGGTGCCACATAGGGAATTTTCCAACCACATGCCAAAATTCCCAAACTTGGTGCCACGTAGATATTTTTCGAAAAAATTTGTACTAAAATTGCCAAATTTCTCATCGGATTGTATCCAAATTGCCAACATGCTACTTTTTTGGTCGAAAAAAAACGTGTACGGTCCTGTAGTGCAAAAATTTACAATTTTCCCCTTAGTGATTTTTGTACTGTTATTTAGTTAAAGAGAGGGGATTCTAACCAGTGTACTGTTCTGTCATCTATGACTAAGTGATTTTTCTAAGTATTGTTTTTCCAAACTAATATCAATAGATTGTAATAGTAATTATAGAACATAAATTGATATTGGTAAGAAATTGAAGAAAAAAGAGGAAAAAGGAAAGAGAAGAAGAAGTTGCTTAATTATATGGTATTTTTTTTTTTACCATAATACATTAGTTAATAGTATTTTTGGGTTTACAAAAAGACATATTCCACTTGACATAAATAAAAATGATAATTTTTAACTCACCTAACGTTGTTAAAAGATAACTGACGGATTTGAAAACTAGGGGATGGGTGATGTTCTGATAGTTCAGGGGGTAACTGATGTTTAAGATATAGTTTGGGGGTATATTGAAAAGGAGTTGATAAAGGCACTCCACATAATATCTAAATTAACTAAGTTGACTATAATACCCCTCAATGTATCATAGAGTATTCTTATTGATATTAAAAGGTAAACATAATAATCTCTTCTAAATAAACTTTGAAGAATATATTTTAATTCTTTTTTGTGAAAATAATACCAAATAAAATTGCGTTTTTTCTCAAGCATCCTTTTAAAACAAAAAAAAATTATTTTTCATCAGTGCAATAAGACTAATCATTTTGCCATGGATATCAACTTTGATATGATTTTATCGAACTCGTAAATAATATGTGTCGCTCATTTGCTCCATAATAAATAATAGAATTTCTTTTTTGAATATTGAAAATTAATATAATATCAAGTGCCTAAAAACTACAAAAAAAAGTAAAAATAATCATCAGATCATATCACTCTGAGTGAGTATGGGTGAACTGAATATGTCCACCGAGAATAATAGCTAACTTTATTTTTTGTTAAATTTAAGAAAAAAAAAATTATCAGTTTTATCCAAGATAAAGTAACATTTATCCTAATTTGGTTCTAAATAAATAAGTATATTTTTAGTCATATCTACGAACTTTTTTTTTACTTATTATTTACGACAGTTATCCGTCACATTTAAAATTTAAAACTATGAACTATCTGTTGGGAAATATACATGTAGCCCGATTAAGCACAATAAAAAATTAAAAAAATTAGTTTATAGGATTTAAACATGCGAGTTTATAATCCTAAGGGCTTATCACGTATGATAGGCTTGCGCATCTCTACACTAGTTATTTAAAACTAAATAAAGAAGATTTTACCTTATTCGATTTTTCGTAAAAATCGAAGAGTTTCTTCTTCCTTAACGTAAGCTCCCTAGCTTGCTCCTCGTTCCTTGAATCAACTCCTTCGTTTTTCCCTTCGAATTCCTCCACCAAAAACATCTTTGATCGGATTCTTAATTCACTTCAGAGACCCAAATGTTTCTCCTCTAAAGTTGATCCACACCCCCGGATACTCACTCGTTTATAATCTTTAGCTAGGTTGATCTATAAACGTTTATTCTAACTCTAAGGAATATTGTATGAGATTAAGGTGAAAGCAAAAAATTACTTCTCTAAGTATTTTGGAAGAATTCTTAAATTCAAGATCTTGATGAATAATCAAGAACACAAGAACACTTATATGTGGGGAGAGAAAGAACGATTTTCTTGCAATAGGAATGAAAAATTTTTGCTTCCAAAAGTCATCATCTTATTTTCGTTCCATACTAGTCCTAAATATAGAACTAGGTTCTTACAATTATTTCTCATGTAGAACTCTTCTACATTAATCCTTTTTCTTGTAGGACTAGAAGATTAATTAATTCCCAAATAGAACTCTTCTATTTTAATTAGTTTTCTTTCTCTCCAAGAAATCTTATTTCCTTCTAGAAGAAAATTAATTAAACTGTTTAATTATTTTCCTCCACCAAATTTTCGACCAAGGCTATAACATAAGCCTTTTAATAATTAATCCACCACACTAGATTAATTAAAAGTCACTTCTAATTAATTAAATGTTTTTTAGACTTAAGCTTAATTAAATTGATCTTATCAACTTAATTAATTCATTTATCCAACACTTGAATAAATAAAAGTCTTAATTAATTAATCTAATTAATTAATATATTAATTCAATTACTTTGAATTAAATTCCCTTAGTTAAGAAATTGATTTGTCCGAGTATTGTGTGTGACCCTTTAGGTTCACTAACATACCAGTAATGGGTGCATAACCTTTATGAGTTAATTTGGACAATTAAATTATCTCGATTAACTGAACACTTTTAATTAACCATCTTATTATGTAATCTCCATTAAATATAAGTTATCCATAAATCAAAGAAAAGTTCCTAGCTAATTATCTTGAAGACCTAGATGTAGGCGATTCAAAGTGAACCTTTCCAATTGCGCATTTCATGTAAGTGAGATTCTTCCATCAACTAATTTCTCAATTGAATTAAGGATCGAGGAATCTTATTGGTCGAGATCCTTGTAAATTCAATCTTAATAATTCAAGTGTGTTTGACTAGTGATTAATTAATTCAAGAAACTCATTTCTTAATTAATTACTTACTTGCCTTGGCCAAGGACTAACTCAGTCAAATCACTTAGAGTATTATAAAAATTCACTTGTTCATCTAGACAAGTGATGGATCATTTGTTGTCAACACCAACCTTCATATACGAGTCACTACACCCAATCACCAGTCCATATGTGTCCTTGTAAAAGAACTGGTACAGGAGTCAAAGTGCAGTGAGTCAATATACAAGATTACTGTGATGACTCAAGTCAAAGAATTAATCTTGCACTATCGTGATTAAGAAACTCCTAATTCGACATATATAGAAATAATTATAATTTAGGAAGTTTCAGTTAGGGTAATCAGTGAACTTGTTCTCAACAAGTACCCGCGTATGTGCATTTGTGTCAACTATACTAATGTCTATAAAATGAGATATTCTCTAATTAAGAATGTGCATCATAGGCGCAAGTCTATTCGAATTATCAATATCCAATCTTGATAATTCTATGACTTGGATGATATTTAGAAATCACAGCCCTAGAGACTTGTTTTATGATATCCATCTAATGAGATATCAAGTCCCATAGCTATGTGTAATTTCTAGGGACTTCATCATACAGCTATAACAATATAAACATAAGATGAAAAAATGTCTTTTATTAATATAATGTAAAACAAAATTGTTTATTACAAGAATAGATAAAGAAAGCCTATCTAGGATTGGCTCGCAAGGCACTATTCTAACAATCTTCCACTTGCACTAAAGCCAATCTCCTTGGTATCTTAGACCCATCTTCTCAAGATGTCCTTCTAATACGTTACGAGACAATGGCTTACTTAGTGGATCCACTATGTTCTCCATTGAGTCGACTCTTTCCACTAGCAGTCGACTTTACCAATGATCCCTGGATCAGATGGTATCGCCTCTCTATGTGTTTGGATCTTTGATGAGACCTCGGCTCCTTTGCTTAAGCAATGACGCCATTATTGTCACCGTACAGAGGTACTGGATAGACAATGCTAGGGACGACACCCAACTCTTGGATGAAGTTCCTAATCCAAACAGCTTCCTTTGCTGCATCACATGTAGCTATGTACTCAACCTCAGTTTTGGAATCCGCAGTAGTTTTCTGTTTGGAACTCTTCCAACTTACTGCTCCACCATTAAGGGTGAATACAAACCCCGACATTGATTTCAAATCATCCACCTCAGATTGGAAACTAGAGTCAGTGAACCTTTCTAGTTTCAATTCTCCATCGCCGTATTTCAAAAACAAATCCTTGGTCCTTCTCAAATACTTGAGGATTGTTTTCACGGCTACCCAGTGCAACTCACCTGGGTCGGACTAAAAACGACTCACTACACTTAATGCATGAACCGCATCAGGCCTTGTACATAACATTGCATACATAATACTTCATATGGCAGAAGCACATGTTATACGATCCATTCTATCTCATTACTGGGGTGTCAAAAGACACATGGATCGAGAATACCGGATCCCATGACTTATAGGCAAGAATCATTTCTTTGATTCCTCTATGCTAAACTTCTTTAGCATTTTGTCTATGTACATTGACTGAGACAAACCTATCATCTTTCTTGATCTATCTCTATAGATTTTGATTCCTAAGATGTAGGATGCATCGCCTAAGTCTTTCATAGAGTATTTGGTGGATAACCACACTTTAGTCGATTGTATCATTCCTACATCATTCCCAATGAGTAGAATATCATCAACATAAAGTACTAAGAATGTCACTGCACTCCCACTGATTTTCTTATACACACATGGTTCATCTTCATTATTAATAAAACCATACATCCTTATAGTTTCATCAAAACAGATGTTCCAACTTCGGGATGCTTGCTTTAGTCCATAAATGGACTTTTGGAGTTTGCAAACCTTTTGCTCACTCCCACTAGATATGAAACCTTCTGGTTGTTTCATATAAATCTTTTCCTCTATGTTTCCATTGAGGAAGGCGGTTTTCACATCCATCTGCTATATTTCATAATCATAATGAGCAGATATTGCAAGCAGAATCCTAATGGATTTAAGCATTGCTACTGGCGAAAAGGTTTCTTCATAGTCGATACCCTCTCTTTGAGTGTAACCTTTTGCCCCTAGCCTAGCTTTATAGGTCACTACCTCTCCATATGCTCCAAGCTTTCGCTTATAGATCCACTTACAACCAATGGGTACTATACCCTCTGGTGGATCTACCAAGGTCCATACCTTGTTGGAGCACATGGAGTCCATTTCAGATTCCATAGCACTTTGCCACTTCCCCGAATTAATATCACAAATTGCTTCTTGGATCTTCATCCACTTGAAACTCCTCCTCCTTACTTTCTAGTAATAGACCATACCTCTCAGGTGGCCCTCAGATCCTTTCAGATCTTCTCGGAGGTTGTGTGTTAGATATTTCAGTGTTTTCTTGTGTTTGTGTTTCCAAAGTTTGTGAGATAATTTGTGGTTCTTGAACTTCTTCAAGTTCTATGATCTCACCCTTTCTATCTAATAGAAACTCCTTCTCTAAGAAGATGGCATTCTTTGAAACAAACACCTTTTGTTCCGATGGATCATAGAAGTAGTACCCCGCAGTTTCTTTAGGGTACTCCACAAATTTACATAAGCTAGACTTAGACTCTAACTTATCTCCCACTAGTCTTGTCACATAGGCTGAACAACCCCATTCTTGAAGATATTTGTATGAAGCCGGTTTACCATACCATAACTCATAAGGCGTTTTAGGCACTGCTTTGGAAGGCAATCTATATAATAGATAAGCCGCAGTTTCTAAGGCATAACCCCAGAAAGATGAAGGAACTTCAGTGAAACTCATCATGGAAAGGACCATATCCAATAAAGTCCTATTCATTCGCTCAGACACCCCATACAATTGTGGTGTTCCAGGCGGAGTCCACTGAGAGAGAATCTCATTCTCTTTATGATAACTAAGGAATTCATCACTTAAGTATTCTCATCCACGATCAGATCGAAGAGTCTTAATACTATGACTTAGTTATTTTTCTACTTCATTCCTAAACTCTTTTGAACTTTTCAAAAGCTTCGGATTTATGTTTCATAAGGTACACATATCCATACTGTGAATAATCATCGATAATAGTAATGAAGTAAGTACACCTTCCTTTAGTACTTATACTAAAAGGACCACAAACATCCGAGTGGATCAAATCCAAAGGATGAGTGACACGTTCTACTTGTCGTACAAATGATGACTTGGTCATTTTTCCTCTAAGACAAGATTCACAAGTAGGCATGGTTTTCTTTTCCTTAAGGTCGAGTACACCTTCCTTTGCCAATTTGTGCATTCTTTCTTTGGAAATATGTCCTGGTCTAGTATGCCACATTAGTATACTATTTAAGTTATCTTGTTTTTCTTATTTAAGAAAAATAAATTAAACAACTTTAATTTAGTTCCTCTTCCAATGCCCTGGTTTACCGTAGTGGAAACACTCACCCTTATCCTTATCAGCTTTAACCTTCTTGACCCCACATTTAGCTTTTAGCTTCTTGTTCTTTTGGGAACTCTTCCCTTTCTCTTTCTTTGGCTTCTTAGCCTTAGAATGGGCAGAACTCACAAGTAGGACTGGCTTATCCTTCTTGAAGGTGGCTTTTGCAGTCCTTAACATGCTTAACAAGTCAGGCAAGGTCGCCTCCAGACTGTTCATGTTAAAGTTGACCACAAATTGGTCGAATGAGCCAGGCAAAGATTGAAGTACTAAGTCCACTGAGAGTTCATTGTCTAGAAAAATGTCAAGACTTGCCAGCTTCTCAATGAGCCCAATCATCTTTAGCACATGTTCTTGGACATTTGACCCCTCAGTCATACGAGCTCTGAAAAACTCTTTAGACACTATGTGCCTTTCCCTCCTAGACTTTTTACCATACAACTCTTGTAAGTATTTGAAAATATCAGCATCACTTGCCATATTTTCGTGTTGCTTTTGCAACTCAATCGACATCGATGCAAGCATTATACACCTTGCTTGGAGGTCATCGTTTAACCATTTCTTATGGGTTTCGATTTTCTCATCCTCAGAACCCTTGGGCAGAGTGGAGAGAGGTGCATCAGTCAAGACATAGGCTCTTTTCTCAGAGTTAAGCACTATCTTAAGGTTTCTAAGCCAATCAGAATAGTTGGGTCCAGTGAGTTTGTTTGTGTCGAGAATTGTGGAAAGCGGGTTCTTAGCCATCTTAGATATCTAGTTATCTACAAATTAAAGTGAAACAAAGATTAAGAAGATGTTTAATACATTATGTGTAGATATGATTTTAAGGTCTTTTAATCATAAATTACCTCCCACTATTTAATTCAAATTCAATAACCCTCATTAAAGAATCGAGAAAAACAATTTTTCCTAGTGAGTTTGAAGTCCAATTTACATACCCCAATTTTATGGACACATACATAATAATTAAAAAGGTAGACAACACTTGTCAATTACATCCCTATGTAACCCTCAATTATTTTACCTCATGTTTCACATGGACCTCAATTTTATGTGCCCCCATGTTACTCCTATGTTAAGTTAGACCCATCAAACCTACATGCAAATAACCCACCCAAAAAGTTCCACTTGCAATGGTCAACTTAGAGGATAAACTACACATGTGCATCTCTATGCTTAGTAATAATCACGACTTTCTCATTATAGAAAGTCCCACTTGCAATGGTTGACTAGTCTACATAAGTAGCACCGACATGCTATTACTTTTGATGGTAGGCATGGAATATTAAACCCCGTTTAATTTTATCCCATATTAACTTAAAATTAAAATCATTGAGATTTTATAAACTTGTCTAATAAGTGAGGGAATTTTAGTATTATGAAAGGTCTCATCAACGTTTCGATTATCTTATCTAAGTTTCTATCCTAAACATGCCCAACAACACATGAAAGGAAATAAACCATATCATAAGCATAATCTTAAAAAACAATATGTATCTTATACAAACATGCATCTTATAAAATCATACATCTCATAAAATCATGCATCTCATACATAAATCATGCATCACATACATAAATTATAATATGGATATTTTGGGTCATATCTAAATCGATCCTATCTAGAGCCATCAAAGATCGAATGTCAGCAAGGCGAATAAATAAATAACGAAAAGTAAACATGCTTGTACAATCCTAATATCCTCAAAATTCCATTATGCATATCAACTCATGAAAGCATATGTAAATTCTTAATTTACCAAATATTCCTCATAAATTAAATCAATTTGGGGTTTCTTAATAAAACTTGATTTTTCCAAAATAAACAATTTAAAACATCCTTTTAAATAGAATTTCTAGGAAAAATCAAATATTCAAAAGCGGGTCAGCTACCCGTTGCCCGACTATCGGGTCGGGTCTGCCCAAGCTATTTTAGGCAGCCCCGTTTCGGCGTGCATGTGGGTTGTTCGTGTAATTAATTAATGCAATTGTCCTCAAAAAAAAAAATTAATGCAATTGCATCTTCCCACTACTTTATACAAACAGCCCCTTAAACTCATACACAACTTCTGTAAAATAAAAGGCCGAAAGGAGGTGCTTTGCAATTATTCATTAAATCTGATCACATGTACAGATGGCTGATGGACGAATTTTGATTTGAATACAATTCTAAATTGCTTCTCACACCAATTCCAAAAACAGAGTCATGCACCCACACAATTCAGGCACATGCATGCATACATGCATAAGTTTAATTTTTGGTTTCTTTACATGCGGATTTTGCGGAAAAAGGAAAAGACTTGCAATTCTAAATTGCATGGTTTATGCCAATGATACCTAGCGTAGTTGATTAAAGTTAAGGCCCTATAATCAAGAGGTTGTAGGTTCGACTCCCACTGATGTATGTGGGTGTTCTCTCTACTTAGATGGTAGCTAGTTTGTAATAGTTTATAGTCTATGATTGTATTTACTAATGATGATTACTTGTAATAGATTTTCTTATAATTGATACAATATGATATTGTAATTGCTTCTATAAAAAATAAATAAAAATTGCATGGTTTATGCTCACTTGATTAATATATCTCCATATATATTCATGAAAGTACTATTCGGACTCCTAGTCCAATTGGATTACCACACTCCAATGCCAATATTGCATATACCAACATCACACGTGCACTTTATTTGATTTCAGTGTAATCTCATTACATAAAATTATTCTTCTGATTTAAACATCCTTTAAAAGTTGAAAATAAATAGTTTTTATGGAAAATCCCCAAATCAATAAAATTCATCAATTAAATAATTTTAAATGTACATCATATGTAACGATTAAAATAAAACGGATCATGCATAACGATGCGCGAGCCTTAGATTCTGATACCACTGTTGGGAAATATACATGTAGCCCGACTAAGCACAACGAAAAATTAAAAAATTTAGTTTCTAGGATTTAAACATGCGAGTTTATTAATCCTACGGGCTTATCATGTATCATAAGTTTGCGCATCTCTACACTAGTTATTTAAAACTAAATAAAGAAAATCTTACCTTATTCGATTTTTTGTAAAAATTGAAGAGTTTCTTCTTCCTTAACGTAAGCTCCCTAGCTTGCTCCTCGTTCCTTGAATCAACTCCTTCGTTTTTCCCTTCGAATTCTTCCACCAAAAACGCCTTTGATTGGATTCTTGATTCATTTCAGAGACCCAAGTGTTTCTCCTGTAAAGTTGATCCACACCCCGGATATCCACTCGTTTATAATCTTTAGCTAGGTTGATTTATAAACGTTTATTCTAACTCTAAGGAATATTGTATGAGATTAAAATGAAAGCAACAAATTAAATCTCTAAGTATTTTGGAAGAATTCTTGAATTCAAGATATTGATGAATAATCAAGAACTCAAGAACACTTATATGTGGGGAGAGAGAGAACGATTTTCTTGCAATAGGAACGAAAATTTTTGGCTTCCAAAAGTCATCATCTTATTTTCGTTTCATACTAGTCCTATTTATAGAACTAGGTTCTTGCAATTCTTTCTCATGTAGAACTCTTCTATATTAATCCTTTTTCTTGTAGGAATAGAAGACTAATTAATTCTCAAATAGAACTCTTCTATTTTAATTAGTTTTCTTTCTCTCCAAGAAATTTTATTTCCTTCTAGAAGAAAATTAATTAAACTCTTTAATTATTTTCCTCCACTAAATTTTCGACCAAGGCTATAACATAAGTCTTTTAATAAGTAATCCACCACACTAGATTAATTAAAAGTCACTTTCAATTAATTAAATGCTTTTTAGACTTAACCTTAATTAAATTGATCTTATCAACTCAATTAATTCATTTATCCAACACTTGAATAAATAAAAGTCTTAATTAATTAATCTAATTAATTAATATATTAATTCAATTACTTTGAATTAAATTCCCTTAGTTAAGAAATTGATTTGTCCGAGTATTGTGTGTGACCTTTTAGATTCACCAACATACTAGTAATGAGTTCATAACCTTTATGAGTTAATTTGGAAAAATAAATTATCTCGATTAACTGAACACTTTTAATTAACCATCTTATTATTTAATCTCTATTAAATATAAGATACCCATAAATCAAAGAAAAGTTTCTAGCTACTTATCTTGAAGACCTAGATGTAGGCGATTCAAAGTGAACCTTTCCAATCACGCATTCCATGCAAGTGAGATTCTTCCATCAACTAATTTCTCAATTGAATTAAGGATCGAGGAAACTTATTGGTCGATATCCTTGTAAATTCAATCTTAATAATTCAAGTTTGTTTGACTAGTGATTAATTAATTCAAGAAACTCATTTCTTAATTAATTACTTACTTGCCTTGGCCAAGGACTAACTCAGTCAAATCACTAAGAATATTATAGAAAATTCACTTGTTCATCTAGACAAGTGATGGATCCTTTGTTGTCAACACCAACGTCCATATACGAGTCACTACATTCAATCACCAGTCCATATGTGTCCTTGTAAAAGAACTGGTACAGGAGTCAAAGTGCAGTGAGTCAATATACAAGATTACTGTGATGATTCAAGTCAAAGATTTAATCTTGCACTATCGTGATTAAGAAATTAACTCTTAATTCGACATATATAGAAATAATTCCAATTTAGGAAGTTTCAGTCAGGGTAATCAGTGAACTTGTTCTCAACAATCACCCACGTATGCATTTATGTCAACTACACTAATGTCTATAAAATGAGACATTCTCTAATTAAAAGTGTGCATCATAGGCGCAAGTCTATCCGAATTATCAATGTCCCATCTTGATAATTCTATACTTGGATGATATTTAGAAATTACAGTCTTAGAGACTTGTTTTTATGATATCCATCCAATGAGATATCAAGTCCCATAGCTATGTGTAATTTCTAGGGACTTCATCATACAGTTATAACAATATAAACATAAGATGAAGAAATGTCTTTTATTAATATAATGTAAAATGAAATTGTTTATTACAAGAATAGATAAAAAAAACCTATTTAGGATTGACTCGCAGAGCACTATTCTAACATTATCAAGTTTTGAATACTTATTCTACGTTTAGTTAGCAAAGTGGTAAAAAATTAGTTTGTTGAAAAAAATGATAAGAATTATTTTAATAAACTAAAGGCCATTTTTGTCTATGTGGTGAAATTTAAATAAAAGTGGAGTGCCTAACAAAATCTGGAGTGTCTTTATCAAGTCTCTATTGAAATAATGGCAAAAAAGGCAAGAAAGGGAACAACATATAACGTTAACAACACTTATTTACATCGATTTACTAGACTATATGGTTAATTTTAAGTCACATCTGCAAAATACATGAGATCACACTATGAGTTGAATGATTCATCAACATTTGATTTATGTAAGAAGTCCCCTTTTATCATTTCAAAACAATTACGCGACCAAAACAGGAATTTTTAAGCCAGTCTCGTATACAATAGAGTATGGATAACATCAACATATATATCAAGTCGATTTTGGAATCCATAATTTATGTCGGGTAAGTAATTGGGCATTAATGGTGGCGGCGTACATGATAAATTATCTTTTCCGCTTCAGTTTTTAATATATTAAATAAACTAGTTGTAACTCCGAGACTTGATACTGATACGGAATACAAATTATGTAGAGGTTAATAATGAAAAATATATAGTTTTCATTACATAGCTTGTTTATTTATAATTTGCACACAAAAAATAAAGATTTTATTCAATTTTGACGATTATTATTGAAGATTCTTTTATATGAGTATCAAATTATTTAAATTAAATTTGAAAATATAATGCATGATTTATGAACTTAGTCGAATAAATATTTAAAAATAAATAATTGAAAATTATCATAAATAAGAGAAATAAACAGAGAGAAACTAACTTTTATTTTAATTTAAGCTATGCTAATAACTATCCTATTTTGAAATTTTAAAATTTGTCTATTTTAGATAAAAGATTGATAACTATGTTTATTCATATTCAATAAAAATATATATAATGATTACTTATATGGTATAATTGAAACATATTTAAAATTGATAGAGTACACTATATTTTGTTGAACATAATGTGCGAGGACTATTTTCCAAATTAATTAAGGACCTAAAACTTAAATTATTCTTGACTCTTTTTGTCACGGGTACGCTTGATCACCATAGAGATTATAAAAAGAATTATCTGTAAAACAATTACATCTATCTATCTATTCTATTCTATTACTATTATTATTTGAAGGAAGTTTTTTGACTCCAATTGCTCAATTTTGACCAAATACTAATTTTCTAGAATTTTGAATTTTTTTAATTCTACAGAAAATTTTCATTGGGTAATTTCAAATCTGTACCCATAAATGTCGCCCATGATAATTTGTCTAGGGGAAGGCCTGATTGCTTGCTGTTAATTTACTCTAAACAAGTGAAATTTGTCTTGGGAACGATGTTGGTCCCACAATGGCATACGAAATGGTCTAGAAGGGGGGGTTGAATAGACCCTGAAGTCTTTTTCGACTTCAAAAAGTTTCGTATTAAAATCTCTTTTGAACGCTTAAGGATAGTAATCACTTGACTAGTCGCTTACAAGTGTAAACGCTTGACTAGTCGCTTACTTGAAGACTGGTTTGATAAAGTTAACTTAGACTTAGTGATTTCAACTATTACCAAAGTAGGGTAATGTCTCAGTCGCTTAATCAGGGTTAGCACAGCGGAAGTATTTTAAAGTCTTCTCTTGAAAATGTTTTAGCGTTACAAAAGTTTTTCTTTAGTTGCTTTCCTTTTAGATCGTTTTGAACGCTTAGAAGTGCTCAGCGCTTTGTCAAACGCTGAAGCTTATTTTGAAAGCTTAGCGTTCTTTTTTTCACCAAGATAGTCGCTTAACTGTTTTAAAGCCTTTTTCAAGATAATATGCAAATGTAGAGCAAAGTATTAAAACAGTAAAGTGACACAAGATATTTGTAAGGTTCACTGGATGGTGTAATCCCAGCTACGTCCTTCTTCTCCTTTGCACTCGGAGGCAATCCACTAAATTGTTTCTCGAAGAGTCACACAGAAACTGCTACAAAATAGGGAAACAGGAAGAGATGAATGTGGATGACTTGAGCTCCTTGGTCACACAGATTTCTGCTACAAGCCACTTCAATCCTCTACTTCTGGAAAGACGATCTCGAGCTCCTTGATCACACAGATTTCAGCTCCAATAAAGATCTTCTCCAAGATGGCCTTGAGCTCCTTGATCACACAGACATCAGCTCCAATAAAGACCTTCAACAAGCTTTTCTTACTCAAAAATACTGCTTGTGAAAGTCAACAATCTTTCTCACTCAGATGAAAGGTGTTGAGGGTTTATTGTAACAGGTTTGTTTGATGTTGGGAAGTTCAAACAACTTGGGATATCTCAATAATAGTTTAGGGTTTTTCTTGGAAGATGTTTGAGATATCGGGTGACTGTCTAGAATGTATTTGAGAAGCTTTAAAGGATATTGGAGCTTCAAGAAAGATCTTATTCAACAAGCTTCTCTTACACAAAAATACTGCTTGTTGAAAGAATTAACTTTCTTGAGTTCCAATTGGCTATGGAGTTTGGAAGTTTTTTTCTCAAATTATTTCAGCAAAGCTTTGGCTCTTTTCACCTTCTCTCTCTCTTTGAATTTTGCTGAGGGGAACTATTTATAGGGTTTCTTGGAAATTGTCCGTTGGACACAATTCAGGCGCATGTACCTCACGCGGAGCTTCAAATAGTCCCTTTTCTGACATTCCTTAATTTCTGCTGATTCCTATTGGACAGGAGCAGGTTGAAAAGCTGACATTCTAGTCAACAAAGGTGACTTGTCCACAAGTCATACTGTCTTGTTTGCATTTAATGCACTTTGAATTTATTTCAGTTGGAAATAAATGACCGTTGACAACTTGAGGATATATTTCAGGTGAATCTGAAAGCTGGACGCTTGAGTCGCTGACTTGAGTCGCTGAGCGCTTGAGTCGCTGATCGCTTGAGTCGCTGAGCGCTTGAGTCGCTGCTATCAGTCACTGAGATCAGTTGCTGAGATCAGTCGCTGATATCAGTCACTGAGATCAGTCGCTGAGCGCTTGAATCAACACTCCTTGGATAGTCCTTTAGCGTTAGCTGGGTGCTAAGAACATTCTCTTGAACGCTTGATTCATAACTCCTGAAATAGACTCTTAAGCGCTTGACGAACGCTTAAGACAAATCTTCATCTTCTTCTGACTTCAGACACTGATATTCAACTTCATCTCTAATAGACTCACCTAAAATTCTATTAGCGACATAGTATCTATCACTTAGTCTAAAATCTACAAAGATAAAAATTATAAGCCAAACAAACTAACAAACTTTCAAACGCTTATACATATATTCTATGAAAGTGTAAACTTACATTCTTTTGGGGTCTAACATGAAATCCTATCTTGTCATCATCAAAATATCTAACATGAAATTCCTAACAAAAGATCTAAATTTAGTCCAAATTATATTGGAGAAAGAGCCAAATGGCTGTGTGTCACTAATTTATTTTCAAAAATACCTATATGCTGCCAATTTTGTCAAATCAAGTTTAATTGTTTTGGAAATGGTTAAGGTTTACAGATTACAAGGCCCACAACAAGCCCCAAAAATCTCAATTTTATATATATGCCATTCTTCTTCTTTCATCAGCCTCAACTCTATTAATGGTTTTTGGAATGAATTTATCTCTTCTTCAATCTTGAAATGGCAGGCGAAATTCGAAGATGCCATTTCTAAAACAGGAGGTGAATCAATATAGTTTCTTTAATTTTTGTTTTATTTCGATGCCATTTCTGAAACAAGAGGTGAATCAAATAATTTATTTAATTTTAGCATTGCTTTATTTAAATAGTTTCTTTAATTTGCTGAAATTTTATATGTTAATTGCAGATTGAAGTTCTAAGGCTAAAACAAAAGGTGAATCAAATAAGCATTTTGAGCCCAACAGCAGGTAAAATTCGAAGGTATCTATTTGATCTTACTTGAGAATGGAGAAAAGATTAAGACCTCTATGTTGTGTTTGCTAAACCTTTTGGGTGGATGAACTTCAACAAATGAAAAGATTTGAGCAGGCAAGCATTACTCAACTAGCGGCCATAGCGCTTGTGGAGATGGAGAAAACAACATGCAGAACTGCCTATTGAAAGTGCAGAGATGAAAGCGAAGCGAGACGCACATCCCAATGTTATTATTTTTACAGTAAATTTAGTTTTAGAAATAAAAATCTAGATTAACTATTTGCAAGTTGTACAAATTCAGATGTGAGTATGTAATATTATATATGAAATTTAAATGTATATATGTGTATTTTTTTTAATATAAATATAAATGGACATTGTATTCCCATAAATGTGAACTCAATCACATGGCTCTTTGTGAAATACAATTGGATTCAGAGCGCGGGATTTATGGTTAACTAAAAAGAATTTTCAGTGCTTACCATTCAATGCCGAAAACATGAGCGTTTACCAGTGTTTGTGATGTGTTAGGGAGTTTAAGGGATTAAATTGAATTTAACCATAAAAATAAGTACAATTAATGTTATACCTTACAAAGTCTATCATATTTATTAAAGCTATATACTATTTTAAATTTTTTGACAATGAAAGCGGTAGCATATATTAAAACTCAAATGGGAAAGTCCAACAAAATAGAAGAAACGGCTGAATCCGGAAGAACAAGAACATGCTCTTGACTATCCATCGTAGCCTTTACCAAACAATGAGCAACAAAATTACCTAAACGTTTAACAAAAGAAAAGGAAACAGAATTAAAAACATCAAGAGCTAAGCGAAGATCAGAACAAACGGCACCAAGAGGAGAAAGGTCTAAACTCGAGTTGCGCATCTTTTGGATAACAGTCATACAATCGCTCTCAAAAATCATGTCGGGCCATCCCTCTCTAATAGCCAAACCAATCGCTTCCTTCAAACTCAAAAATTCGGCATGCTCCGGGGACGAGAGAAAATCAAAACGAACACAACACCAAGCCAAACTTGTCCCTTCATAGTTCCTACCAATAACCCCAGCCCCCATCACTCCCTGGTCATGCGAAAAGGCCCCATCAAAATTAATTTTAATGACATTTACTGGTGGAGCAGACCATGAATTTGGAAGGGGAGAACTCAAACTAGTAGAATGTGAGTATAAAGCATGCTGAAAAGCATTAAGAAAATAATGCGCAGCAACAACAAGTGATCCCGGCATCATTGTAGTATGAACCATCAACGATTGGTTTCGATTAAACCACAAAAACCAACACAAGACCAAGAAAGAACTATATTGCAAGGAATCCAATTTACTATATAACTCTTGGAACCATGCAGTTATATCCCCGGGCCATGCGTTGATTATATCCCACGGAAGAAGAGAGAAATTCCACACTCTACGAGCATAATAACAAGACAACAAAACATGCATCATATCCTCATTAGTTTCAAAACAAATTGGACATTCCCCCGACACATCCATATGGCGACGAAGAAGATTTAAACCTGTGGGCATCGCATTAATACATACCTTCCAGCAAAAGATGCGAACTTTCGGTGGCACTTTGGCGTGCCAAACAAAATTCCAGGCCCCACGATTAACCCAATTAACCCCAAATAAGTACAGTTAATGTTATATTCTACGGTCACGTGAGCTTCGATTCGAATGAAGGTTTTTAAAACAACAATCTCTTTCAAAAAATTGGAAGGCTTTCTGCGCATGGGTCATGGAGAGACCCTCTGAATCATGGAGGATCATTTATGATTTTCCAATTAATTATAAGATTGAAATAAAATTTACAATTAGTGTGTAGTAATTATTTGCATGAAAAATTGAAATTACAACTTTTAAGGCAAATATTAGATTAGTTAAGGTCATGTGGAAGGCCAAAGGTTTTGCCTGCTTATTCAAAGCATTTCAATTTGGTTGATGATTCCAAGCTCTTTTAATCCTCAAATTGTTTTTGTTGCTCATTCCAACCATATTGGACACCGTGGATGCTGCAAAATTCATTTTAAAGTCTTCCATTATAATTGATGATTATAAAACCATTTAGGCCTTGATTCTAAACACTAAACTGTGAAAGTTGCAAATTATTCATTCTTCAAAGCTGCAGATTAAATATTGTGCCAGGAGTTGATCGATCGAGGAGTCCAAAAATCATGTAAATTTTTTTTTTCTTTTTTGTGATTTTTAATATTAAGTGCTAAATTAAATAATGATGTAAAATAAAATATTTATCCCCTTTGTCAGATTTTTTGAAGAGGTAAAATTCAAGGAGAGACTTGAAGGTAAACCAATTCATTTGTGATTTCGATTGAGTTGTTAAATTGCAAGCACATTTGTGTACTCGCCCGTATTTTATATAGATGAGTCGTGCAATTATTTTTATATTAACCTAATTCTTTAGTTTATAATTATTAAAAGAAGCATTTTTAGAGGTGCATAATATTTTGAATAATTTTCTATATTTCTCACTTTTCCTCATAATGTTACTTTGTTTATTTCATTGTCAATTCTTTCTTACAGGAACTTATGAGTTGGTATTAAATTCTTTTCAGAGTTTAGAGGACTTGGTGTTTACGTTTGCAAGAAAAGGTACATCATTCTTTTTTTTATTTTTTTATTTTACAGAAGTAATATTTCATACATACTACTTATTTTAACATAACAAATGATATTACCAGGAGAATGGTAGTAACCTACTGCAAAACTACGTCAACTCATTCATAAACAGGGCGTACAATTTCGTCATTCCCGTACCACCAAGCTTTGCGAGACCAAATGTGCGTTGCACGGTAAATTTTATTTTGCATGTTGATTGGTTCGAAGAATGCTCCCATCTTTCAAAAAGGTCACCTCGCCTGCTTATATAAAAGGTAAATAAAATTATTGTCTCTCTTTTTCCAAGTAATATTATTTCCCATCTCAAAATCGGGAGATTTATTTTATCTTAAAAAATTATTGATTTGACGCTCCAATTGATATAATATATTATTTATTTTAAAATTTCATCTTTGTAGATATCATAAAAAGCTACTTTTGTGAGTTTGATTTATAGTAATATTTGATTTGTTCACTTCTTTAATTTTGCTGGATTAACTTTGAGAAGTATGACACCAACTCATTAATTTTGATCAGTTTGTATTTATATTCGATTTATTTGAGAAGTTTGTACAAGTATTGATTGATTTTTGAACTTAAGTATTTGAAGTTCTTATGAGCTATTATTAATTTAACGGGGTCATATATTCTTCTTGATTTTTATTCCTTATTTCACATGTATCGTTTTGTATCTATTTTACTTTTGACAGATATGTTATGTTTGTGAAAATAATGCTTTATTTCACTATTGTTGTAGGTTGTAATAATATGTGTTCACTCACTTTTATATAAAACAAGTTTTGTTTTAAATCATTTGTCGAAATTAGTTTAATCCGTGCATAGCACGGGTCACATACTAGTACGTATATATTTGAAGGGGTTTTTGACATAAATTGAGCAGTTTTGACTAAATTTAATTTTCTAGATTTTTAAATTATTTTGTTTTTAAGAAAAAAATCTTATTGGTTAACTCTTGACATTAATTTTTTTAACTACCAGGTAATTCCCAATACTTATTAGCAAAAGTTTTCCAGGGCTTATCTCCTAGTATTATTTATCTTTGGTAAGTGTATTTTGTTTGTTATTCTCACTTTGATTGGAAAGAACAAATATTTACTACCTAGTACTAAAAGGAGGAATCAATTTCTCTTTAATAATGTGCAATTAAACAGTTACTTTTTTTACACAACTGTATACCACTATTTAAACTATATGCAGTATACTTTCAAAGTAGAAAAAAAAAACTTTTAACAACCTTTAATTTCAAGTAATCTCCAGTCACCAAATCCAGAAAACCATCAACACAGAAGTGGGTTTAAGTATTTTTTATAATTCAAAAATTTTGTGTAGTGACTCAATCTTCCCGGAACGATCAAGGCGAACTGATTTCAGTTGGTCCGCTGATCTCAGTGCGTAACTCTCCCGCTCTATGCTTATCTACGTGACAACTTGGAACTCTGGAACATCGGTTTCCGTTCCTATTTCGAAACGGCCTCTCAGGCCGAGATCCTCACGTTCCGACGAACCATTAAGATCATAAGTCATACCCACTACGCTACTTCTTATGTTTAGATCATTCATCAGAATATAATGTTGTGAGCAAAAAATCGAGAATTATGACAAGCAAGAAAAAACTTATCTAGAAATATTACATTTCACGACGCAAATATGCCTCAGAATACTCACACAAGATCCTCTATTGCAAAATGATGTTGCATCTCCTATTGCATTCATTCTATGCATGACAAGTGTATAAATCTGTTCCTTAAATATTGTTGCAAAATCTGTACTTTAAAAGAAAGAATTCTGGAAAAATGTGAAGAACACTCGAATAAGAATCGAGATGAGAGTTGAACTCTCTATCCTTAAAGCTATATTGCCCCGCCTACGGTGGTACAGGTCCTTGCAATTAACTTACCAAGATACAACGATTATGTTTTGTACTCGAACCACTTCAAGAACAAAACTCCACGAACTTTATTTGCTCAAGAACTCTCAGAGAAAAGAATGCTAAAAATGCAGAATGATTTTTCGCTTTTGGTGTGTTTTTCATTTCGGCTGGGAGAGCCTTTATATAGGCGAAAAAATCAGACAAAGAAGTAAATTCCATTAAATCTGACATTAAACCAGAAATTTAAACATCAAAACGTTTCCGCCTTTAATCCCACGTTTTGACTGTTTATTTTCAAAAGTTAAATCAGATTTAAAGAAGAAATTAAACATGGCCAGCGTTTCTTTTCTTCAGCTACAATTCAGATACTTTGTCTAAGTTTTTCTGTTGGAAATAACTGGAAATTGGGCTCAAATTAATTTTGCTAAATTAATTTACCTTTGGCCCAAAAGAAATAATTAACTAGGCCCAAATTAATTAATTTAAATTAATTCAACTTTGGCCCAAAAAGAATAACTTTAGAGTCCAAAGCCCAACAATCACCAAGGCACGACCCACGACCCGCGCCCGAGGCGAAATGGACTATGGCTAAGTCCTTACCCCTCCAAGCCCACACAAAATTGTCATGACCCAAGGGCCCAAACTATCATTTACCCACCATTGTATATGAACATACTTAAATTGTATCTTATATCCAATGTGGGACAAAGCACATTCAAACACCCAACTTTAGCAATTAATTTCTCATTCGTTTCAACTCCGAATCGAGAAATTCGAAATGCTAGACTTATCTACTCCTGAAGTAGAACAATATTATCCAATAATATTTAGTATCCCCGATACTTTTAGTGTTCTAATTTCGTGTGCAAAAGTGGCTAAACACACTTTTCACATACCAATTTTTCCAACAATCCCCCACACGAATGAAATTAATGCAATTTTATGCAATGCATGAAACTGAGAGTTCAAACGAATATTTATCACATCAGAAGAGGCAGCTTTTGGCTTTGAACCTTTCTTAGTGAGATATCATCGGATTTACTAGGTTACTCAATGAACATGATGTCTTGAATTGGTCAGTCGTTCGTGTAAAACCAGACAATGATATTCACATGAAAAATTTTCTAAGCAAATTTTTAGTTCTCACTGTTGGGCCCATTTTGGCTGTGGTACCCCTTCTTGGTTTCATAAGTGTTTACATTTTACTCAATATTGAGGCGGCCTACACCTCACACTTACATAAGTGATCTCCTATTTAAGAGTATCCTACCATACTCCACTTCATTTTCATGATAGTATAGGAGTCATTAAAAGTTCCAAACTTAACCTTTGCTACATTTGTAGGATGCACTTCTTTATCCTAGGCAATGGGTTTAGAGTTTATTTAAACTCTTAAGTGCCCTCCTGAATTTTTACAACTTAGTTGTCCCATTGAAACATGATCTTGGGATCTCCAGTCAACATGGTTAGGTTACCACTGTGTCAATTCTTAATTTGTAGACTTTAATCCCATTCCTCTTGATAGACAGTATATTGATCTCTAGGCAATCCTTTCATCAAAAGATCTGCAATATTCTCCTTTGATTTCACATAATCAATGGAAAGAATCCCGTTAGAGATCAACTGCTTAATGGTATTATGCCTACGAAGAATATGTCTAGACTTACCATTATACATACTACTCTGAGCCTTCCCAATTGCCGACATACATTCGCAATGAATCAAAATCGGAGGCACAGGTTTTTCTCGACAAGGAACATCTTCTAAAAAATTTCTTAGCTACTCGCTTCTTCACTAGCTTTATCTAAAGCTATGAATTCTGATTCCATAGTGGAACGGGCTATGCAAGTTTTCTTAGAAGATTTCCACGATACCGCTCCTCCACCAATGGTAAATACATACCCACATATGGACTTAGAGTCGTTCGTGTCTGATATCCAGTTAGCATAGATGTATCCCTCTATTACAGCTGGATATCTTGAGTAGTGTAATCCATATTCCTTAGTAAACTTTAAATACTTAAGAACTCTAGTTAAAGCATTCCAATGCTCTACACTAGGATTACTCGTGAACCTACTCAACTTGCTCATAGAATAAGCTAGATCAAGGCGAGTATAGTTCATGATATACATTAAACTTCCAATGACCCTAGGATATTCTATTTGTGATACGGGTTCGCCATGATTTTTGTGTTGATGAACATTTAAATCCACTGGCGACTTAACTGGTGCACTATCGCTAGGAAGGAATTTTCCTAAAACCGTCTCAATGTAATGAGATTGCGATAAGACTAGTCCTTCAGAAGTCCTCAGGATTTTAATCCTTAGGATGAGGTCTGCAAGTCCCGTATCCTTCATGTCAAAGTTTTTCTTTAACACGCCTTTAGTATTCATGATGATTTCATGATTATTACCCATTATCAACATGTCATCTACATATAGACATACGATGATGTATGCATTATGTGTTTGTCTAACATACACGCATTTATCACACTCGTTGATCTTGAAACTATTTGATAACATCGTGCTATCAAATTTTTCATGCCATTGTTTTGACGCTTGTTTAAGTCCGTACAAGGACTTTACAAGTTTACAAACTTTCTTCTCCTGTCCAGAAGCAAGATACCCCTCGGGTTGTTCCATATATATTTCTTCGTCTAATTCTCCGTTCAGAAACACAGTTTTAACATCCATTTGATGTATCTCAAGGTTATGCAATGCGGCAATAGCGATGAGTAATCTAATGGAAGTTATTCTTGTTACTGGAGAATAAGTATCGAAGAAATCAAGACCTTCCGTTTGTCGGTATCCTTTGATTACCAAACGAGCCTTGTACTTATCAATAGTTCCATCAGTCTTATATTTCATTTTTAGAATCCATTTACAGCCTAAAGGCTTACTTCCCTATGGAAGATCAACCAACTCCCAGGTATGGTTATGCAAGATAGACTCGATTTCACTATTGATAGTCTTTTTCCAGAGTTGAGCATCTGGACCGGACATAGCTTCCTTAATCATTCTTGGCTCCCCTTCTAATGTATATGATACAAAATCGGGACCAAATGATTTTGGAACTCTTGCTCTTTTGCTACGACGTGGTTCTTCGTCCCTGGGATTAGAACTACTCGTAGACTCATCAAATGTTCTTTTAAGAGGAACTTGTTTGTTTCTTGCCTTACTTGGAAAGACATCCTCAAAAAATGAAGCATTTCTAGATTCCATGATAGTACCTTCATGAATCTCAGATATTTCTGATTTATGTACCAGAAATCGATAGGCACTGCTATTAAGAGCATAACCTATGAATATGCAATCAATAGTCTTAGGCCCTACCTTAACTTGTTTGGGTTTAGGTATTTCTACCTTAGCCAAACACCCCCACACTTTGAGGTACTTGTAGGAATGCTTGTGACCTTTCCAAAGTTCGTACGGAGTCTCACTCCTACTTTTGTGGGGAATCTTGTTAAGGATATAAGTGGCGGAGAGGATCGTCTCCCCCCATAAATTCTGCGGTAATCCAAAATTTAACAACATCGCATTCATCATTTCTTTGAGAGTGCGATTCTTGCGTTCAACAACGCCATTTGATTGAGGTGAGTAAGGTGCTCTACTTTGATGAATAATTCCAGAGTTGGTACAAAATTCATCAAAAGGCGCTCCGATTCTCCACCTCTATCACTTCGGATAGCTTTTATCCTTTTTCCAAGTTGATTTTCAACTTCCGTTTTGTAATGTGTAAACGCTCCAAGAGCTTCGTCTTTACTTTTTAGTAAATACACATAACAATACTTTGTGCTATCATCGATGCATGTTATGAAATATTTTTTCCCACCTCTAGTTTGCACAAACTTCAAATCACAGATGTCACTGTGAATAAGTTCTAGAGGTGCGGTGTTTCTTTCCACTGAAGGAAACGGTTGTTTGACTAGCTTTGCTTCAACACAAATTTCACATTTATGTTCATTTTCAACTTTAAAAGTTGGTAATAAATTCAAGTAAACTAATCTTCGAATAGTATTATAATTTACATGTCCTAGTCTAACATGCCATAAATTGGAATACTCAAGTAAATAAACAGAATTCTGAATAATTTTATTGTTATTGTTCTCGGTTACAAAGGAGCGGATTACATTCATAACATTCATCTTAAAAAGGCCTTGCTCAAGGTACCCTTTTCCTACATAAATCCCTCTTTTAGTAAACGAAAACCTATCAGCTTCGAAGACTAACTTGAATCCGTTCTTGACTAAAGCCGAACCAGAAACTAGATTCTTACGAATCTCTGGAACATGCAGCACTTCAGTCAATGTCAGCTCCTTGCCTGAAGTCATCTTCAGCACTACTTTCCCCATTCCGACCACCGGAGAAGTGGCCGAGTTTCCCATAAACAATCTCCGTCCATCAGTTGGGGAATAGGACGAGAATGCCTCTTTGTCAGAACAGATATGGCAAGTAGCTCCAGTATCAATAAACCACTCCCTTGGGTTGTCTACCATATTGGTTTCGAACACAACGACAGTGCGATTGAGTTCAGATAGATCGATTGGGACCCGATTGTCAGACAAGTTATAGATCATCTCGTTGATGCCCTGGACATCATCAACAGCTAGGTGCGCCTGATGTTGCACTTGGTTCGGAACCCTGTTCTGAATCTGATTCTTGCCTTTATTCTTGCCAGAACCTCGCTTTCGAGACTGACTATTATTTTTCTTGGGCTCTTTATAGTCTCTAGCCCAATGACCAGTACGACCGCAATTAAAGCAACCACTGTCATCGCCGTCACCCTGTTTCGGCTTTCCTTTCCCACCTTGTTTCTTCTGGGCCTGGAAATTCCTCTGGAACTTTCTTTTCCAGTTAGAACTTTTTGGAACTTCAATGACGTTTGCCATTGCATGAACAGGAGCCCTCTTGATAGAAGCCCGGTTGTCTTCCTCAATTCTGAGTCTAACAACCAACTCTTCTAAGCTCATCTCCTTTCGTTTATGCCTTAGGTAGTTCTTGAATTCATTCCATGAGGGCGGTAATTTTCAATCACAGACCCCACTTGAAAATTCTCACTCAAAGCCATTCCTTCGGCATGAACTTCATGTATGATAATCTGAAGCTCTTGGACTTGGCTTTCCACGGACTTAGAATCCACCATTTTGTAGTCTAAGAACTTCGCGACCATAAACTTCTTCAGTCCAGCGTCCTCGGTTCTGTACTTCTTATCTAATGCCTCCCAGAGGTCTTTTGAGGTTTTCATGGACAGATACACGCTGTAAAGCGAATCGTCCAAACCGCTGAGCACGTAATTCCTGCAAAGGAAATCACAGTGTAGCCAGGCATCATATGCCGTTCTCAACTGAACATCGTCAGAATCTTCAGGGACAGACAGGGCGTCTTCCCGTAAGAACCTCGCCAGGTTCAAAGTAGTTAAGTAAAAAAGCATCTTTTGTTGCCACCGTTTGAAGTCAGCCCCGCTGAATTTCGTTGGCCTTTCCGCCTACGTCAGGATAACCAAATTAACCGGTGGTACAATCGGAGTTGTCCTTTCAGCTCGTGTCTGAATTACCGGATTAACAGGAGTTACAACCGGTGAATTCGGACCAGAGCTTGAACCGGACCCAAACCCCGAACCCGAGGCAAAACTAGAACCAAGACCAAGACCGAGACTAGCTCTAGGTCCAAGGCTAAAGTCGAGAGTAGCAGCAGCATTCTCATTAGCACCGAAATCTACCATTTTCAGAATTTTCGAAAAAGTCATAGAAATCAACAACAATAATATAGCTTTAAGCTTGTTGCAAAATCTGCACTTTAAAAGAAAGAATTCTGGAAAAATGCGAAGAACACTCAAATAAGAATCGAGGCGAGAGTTGGACTCTCTATCCTTAAAGCTATATTGCCCGCCTACGGTGGTACGGGTCCTTGCAATTAACTTCCCAAGATACAACGATTATGTTTTGTACTCGAACTACTTCAAGAACAAAACTCCACGAACTTTATTTGCTCAAGAACTCTCAGAGAAAAGAATGCTGAAAATGCAGAATGATTTTTCGCTTTTGGTGTGTTTTTCATTTCGGTTGGGAGAGCCTTTATATAGGCGAAAAAATCAAACAAAGAAGTAAATTCCATTAAATCTGACATTAAACCAGAAATTTAAACATCAAAACGTTTTAGCCTTTAATCTCACGTTTTGACTGTTTATTTTCAAAAGTTAAATCAGATTTAAAGAAGAAATTAAATATGGCCAGCGTTTCTTTTCTTCAGCTACAATTCAGATACTTTGGCTATGTTTTTCTGTTGGAAATAATTGGAAGTTGGGCTCAAATTAATTTTACTAAATTAATTTACCTTTGGCCCAAAAGAAATAATTAACTAGGCCCAAATTAATTAATTTAAATTAATTCAACTTTGGCCCAAAAAGAATAACTTTAGAGTCCAAAGCCCAATAATCACCAAGCCCCGGCAGCACGCGCGAGGCGAAACGGACTATGACTTAGTCCTTACCCCTCCAAGCCCACACAAAATTGTCATGACCCAAGGGCCCAAACTATCATTTGCCCACCATTGTATATAAACATACTTAAATTGTATCTTAACCAGTGGATTCAAACACCCAATTTTAGCAATTAATTTCTCATTTGTTTCAACTCCGAATTGAGAAATTCGAAATGCTAGACTTATCTACTCCCAGAGTAGAACAATATTATCCAATAATATTTAGTATCCCCGATACTTTTAGTGTTCGAATTTCGTGTGCAAAAGTGGCTAAACACATTTTTCACGTACCATTTTTTCCAACAAATATATAAGTGATTTGAATTTTGTACACTTGTTATGTATAGAGGTGAATGCAATAGGAGATGCAACACCATTTGCAATAGAGGATCCGAATTGCAGAATACTTCCCCTGTTAATTCTGCATCATTGAAATTATAAATGAACAAATAATTAATACGGAATCAAAACAAAATATTTCTGATGCAAAATTTTGCTTATTCTACAGTAAGCTAAAAGCAAAATTCTGTAGCAAAAAATTATGCACAAAATTATGTCGTAGCTTCTGCATAAGAATTTGAAGAAAATGCATCTACCAAGTGAGGATACCATAGTTGAAACATAATCTGAAGTACGTTTATTCTGGAGAAGTATTCTACTGCAAGTTGCGAACAATACCATAGTTATTGAAGACGTATTCTTCAATTAGAGTCCGTGTTAGGAGCCTTCTCTAGTTCTATTAATATGGTTAGGATTTAATTTGGGGAGAATGTTCGGTGAGATTCTTGTCAGAATTGACAATGGTATTAAGTTTACATCAATTACAAATACATGGGACGAAAATGTCTAATTTAGGTAGAAAGGGAGCAAATGGGAAAAAGTGTTAAGTTACGGCACCGATTTGGCATTTTTATTTTTATTATTTATTGAGTCGGTAACTACATATCAAATATTTTTTTTATTTTTTTTCCTGACGAAGGGGGTTACCCTAGCTACTTAGTCCGACAAATCCAGACCAATAGTCGTATCTCTTAGCTAACGTTGGCCTGCCATATCTTGGTCATACATATTTTTCACTTGATGTTCCGGAGGTTCCAAGAACTCCATGCTTTGATTAATACCTGCTTTGGCCAAAAAATCAGCAACTTGGTTAGCTTCCCGAGGTATGAGTTGCAACCTCGCCTCTCACTCCTTCTTGAGGATATCTCAAATATTCTGTATGATATCGAAATTTTGATGAGCACATTGGGCTTCGTTAATGTTTCGTAATGCTTCGAGAGAATCCGTCTCAATCATAATCCTTTAGTCCTTCATTCCACGCCATCTGGAGCCCCTTAAGGATAGCTACTAGCTCAGTTGCCAATGGATTTCTATCCTCATCTCTTTCTTGAAGACCTTTGAGCCATTTTCCTTGATGGTTCCGTGCAATGACCCTTATTCTCATAGGCCCGCAGTTACCGCCCTGAATTTAAAATACCGTAGTGTCCACATTTATCTTGATAACACCACATGTCGGCTTACTCCAACCCACCAATTCTACCTCTACCGTCATGTCCCAGCTTCCTCGAGCCATTTGTTCTACTGCTTCGACACGCCATCGGATCTGGTATATGTCAAGTTGAGGTGTAGTAATGTCCTCTTGATGAATCACTTTATTACGTCCCTTCCACAATAAATTTACTATTTCAGAAAAAGTAATATCCCATGCATCACCTGTTATAAAAATAGTAAACAGAATATGTAATTTATGCAGATTTGAGGCATGATCCCACTTTTCTTAAAGTGATAATTGCCCCCACTATAAATTTGCTACCGGGTTTAAATGGCAATTCACTTCTATGATACAACAAACCACCGAAGTCTGCAAATAGCAATTTCAAAGACTTCCCTCACGAACTAAAAAGAGAACTAATATTATTATGTAAAAGTAAGAGAAATTCGAATGAATTGAATCCTTGGCTTTGATTATATTTATAGACTATTGGCAACCATTCGAATCATTGCAATGATTTGATCAAAAGTTTCTTCAAAACATTGCAAATGTTCAGATGAAAAACAGAGTTTTTCACAACCAAAAGTCATACTTTTTCGGAATTAAAATAAAATTAATTTTGAAAATTAATTAAAAATAAATCCGAAAATAAATAATATATTATTATTTATTTCCAAGTGCCAAGTGCCATATCTTTGATATATAAATATATATAATATATCTATATTTTGGCCTTCCTCCAAATTTTCCCTCCAATCTTCTATTTGAATTTACTATTTAATATCTACTTATAAAGTAAACAACTCTTGTTTACTTTTCCTATGTGGGATAGGAGATATCCATATTACAAGCTATTTCCAACAATCCCCCACTTAGCTTGTAATATTAGGTTCTTTACATAACTTTACTATATTCATGCATAATAGAAAGTGTCCTTCGAATTAAACTTTCTATTAGTGTAAATAATTCGAAGTTAAAACGAAATCAAAGGTGGCCGTAGCTTAAACCAAGATTCCATATGTTTCAACCGGAAGTATAACACACATGAATATATAGCTCTCTAACAGTTCACCGAAAGCTTAAGCACATTTATGGCCTTGCGCTCCATCCTAGAATCATGAACACTTATAAAAGCAATCTCAATCTTTTACTAGAAGCGGCATCACTTCTTGTGTTCACTTAGGTGAAGTCCGTCCATTTATCTATATAGATAATGACATTTTTTACTTCATTAAGAATTTATACAATTCATCCTCCTTTACATTCAACACGTAATACCATTCCTAGTGTTAGCCTAATCACTCGTCAGTAGCTTGTTATTACCCGTTAAACCTTCTATCTAGTGTTAGTTCTAAAAAGAATGGTTGGTTACCACTACTGGTGATTCTTTCATAAGAAATGTTTTAGTCCCATTCCTTTTGTGGTACTTTCAACCAAATCTTTTGAGAGTCCTTTTGTTAGCGGATCCGCTAAATTTTTCTGTGATCTAACAAAAATTATAGCAATAGCACCCTCTGAGATTAATCCTCGTACATATGCATGTCTTAGACTAATATGTCTAGACTTCCCATTGTATATTTTACTAAATGCTCTTGACATCGTTGCCTCGCTGTCACAGTGCAAAGATATAGCTGGCATAGATTTTGGCCACAATTTTATATCTAATAATAAATTTCTCAACCATTCAGCCTCTTTCCCTGCAGCTCCTAATGCAATGAATTCAGCCTCCATGGTGGAATGAGCAATGCACGTTTGTTTCTTCGAAGCCCATGAAACAGCTCCCCCACCAAGAGAAAAATCCATCCCATCGTAGACTTGTTATTATTCACATTAGATATCCAACTAGCATCAGTATAACCCTCTAATACCGCGGAAAATTGACTATAAAATGGTCCTAAGTTTTGTGTGCGTTTTAGGTATCCAAACACTCGTACAATTCCTTTCCAGTGCTCCTTATTAGGATTATGAGTAACCCTAGAAAGTGTACATACTGCATATGCAATATCTGGTCTAGTACAATGCATTGCGTACATAAGACTGCCAATTGCACTAGCATACTCAAGTTGAGCTACTGCTCTTCCATCATTTTTCGCCAATTTATACGAAGTATCGTATGGAGTTCTAGCTTCTTTAATTTCCAAGTGTTTGAATTTATTCAAGATTTTTCCAACATAGTGAGATTGACTCAAAGCATATCCCTCACTATGTTTCTTGACCTTAATACCAAGAATGGTATCAACTTCACCCAAATCCTTCATTTTAAATTTAGAGGATAGGTACTTTTTTGTTTCATTTATTTCATTCATGTTAGAACTAATAATAAGCATGTCATCGACATATAAGCATACAACAACACCATACTCATCATTGAATTTAGAATAAATACATTTATCAGCATTGTTATATTGAAAACCAAAAGATAAAATCACCGAATCAAATTTCTCATGCCATTGTTTAGGAGCTTGTTTTAAGCCATATAATGACTTAATTAATTTACATACTTTCCTTTCATTTCCAGGCAACACAAAACCTTCCGGTTGTTCCATATACACCTCTTCGTCTAGATCACCATTTAAAAATGCAGTTTTTACGTCCATTTGATGAACATATAACTTATATATGGATGCTAATGTAAATAAGACTCTAATAGATGTTATACGAGCTACAGGTGCATATGTATCGAAATAATCTATACCCTCATTTTGTCTAAATCCTTTCGCGACTAATCGAGCCTTGAATGTTTGAATTGATCAATTTGTATTATATTTTCTTGTAAATACCCATTTACATCCTATTGGTTTAGAACCAGGAGGTACATCAGTGAACACCCATGTATTATTTGCTAACAATGAGTCCATTTCATCATTGATCGCCTCCTTCCAGAATGCAACATCTCTTGAAGATATTGCTTCATTAAAATTCTTAGGATCATCTTCTATATTAAATAGAACAACGAATTTATCGAGAATAACTTCTCTATTTGCTTCAACAATATAATACACGACATCTGGATCAATTTTCTTTTCAATTCTTCCTCTTTGACTTTTCCTTAATTCTTTAGAAGTATCATTTGACCTCCTTTTATTTCCAGAATTAGGATCAGGAATTATTACTTGTTTTTCAGTAGGCTGTGCAAAATTTTCGCCAATGAACTTATTTTCAAAGAACTCGACATCCCTGGATTCAATTATTACATTTGAATCTAAATCCAAAAGCCTATAAGCTTTTGAGTTTTCTGCATATCCCACAAAAACGCTCTTCAAGGCTCTTGGTCCCAATTTTGTTCGGTTTGGTTCAGTGACTCTATAAAAAGCCATACAACCCCAAACTCTAAGATAATTTAGATTTGGTTTTCGATCTTTCCATAATTCATATGGAGATATCTTTAATTTCTTTGAGGGAATTCTATTATGCACATGGCAAACTGTTAACATAGCTTCACCCCATAAGCTTTTAGGCAAATTAGAATTTAGTAACGTTGCATTAGTCATATCAACTAGTGTTCTATTTTTTCTTTCAGCCAATCCGTTTTGTTGGGGAGTATGAGGTGCTCTACATTGATGTATAATTCCATTTTCTTCACAAATAGAGAAAATTCGTTTGGAAAATATTCACCTCCTCGATCACTTTGAAGAATTTTTATTTTCCTCCCAATTTGGTTTTCAACTATTGCTTTATAGGACTTAAATTTATCAAATGCTTCATTTTTATGTTTTATAAGATACGCATATGTAAATCGTGAATGATCATCTATAAAAGTAATAAAATATCTATTTCCTCCACGAGTTAAGATATCATTTAATTCACATATGTCAGAATGAATAAGTTCTAATAATTCCGAATTTCTTTCTGATTTAGGAAATGGTTTTCTACACATTTTTGGCTTGAATACAGATTTCATATCTTTCTTTATCTTCTTTATCATATGAAATTAACCCATGTTTAGACATGAAATTTAAATAACGAGTATTTACATGACCTAATCTATGATGCCATAACGAAAAAAAAGATAACTCAACAAAGTAAGCAGAAATATTAGTTTTATTCATAATAGTTGCATTGATACAAAGTTTGAACATTCCATCACAAAAGTAACCCTTTCCTACAAAATCTCCATTTTTAGTCAAGACTAATTTGTCCGACTCAAGTACATCCTTTAACCCTTTCTTGCACAAAAGTGAAGCCGATACCAAATTCTTACGGATTTCTGGAACATGAAGAACATTAGTCAAGACTAATTTCTTCCCAGAAGTAAATTGCATTTCAACACTTCCCTTTCCAAGAACATTTGATGTATTTGCATTTCCCATTAGAACTTGTTGTCCTTCTGCACTTTCATAATTCTTCAACAGATTCTTATCATTGCACACATGAACAGTGGCGCCAGAATCGTACCACCAATCGAGTGACTTGACTGCAGTGGCCATGTTCAATTCCGTAACCATACTTATGTGCCAAGTAGAAACCATAGCGATTATATCATCTGTTTTTGCTTCAGCCACTTGGATCGTCTTTGGTTTCTCTTCTATCTTTTGCCTTTTTCTGTTACGACAATCTTTCTTGATGTGCCCTTTCTTACCACAATAGTAACAAGTAACATTCTTGAACCTGTTAGTGCTAACACCAAAAAATTTTCTTTTCTTTCCACCATTTTTATTATAAAAAACATAGTTTACTCTAGCACTAAAATGCACATTTGGGTTTTATCACGGATACGAGTTTCTTCCTCAATTCGCATGTGTTTAAACAAGATATCTATGGAATAATCTTTTGCAGAATGCAAAAGTTTCTTCCTATAGTTGTTCTAACTTGCAGGGAGTTTAGAAATTATCGATCCGACTTGCACTGCTTCTGGAATTTCAACTTTTGCATCTTTGAGTTTAGATACATATACTTGCAATTCATGAACTTGATCCATGATCGATAAATTATCACGCATGACAAATTCAAAATACTTTAAAAGAAGAAACTTATATGTGCCTTGTTTTTCGCTGTTGTACTTATTCTCAAGTGCATTCCAAATTTCTAGTGGCGACTTCAGTGAGGCATACAAATCAAACAATCGATCAGACAGTGAATTCAGAATGTGTCCACGGCACAGCACCTCATCTTCTTCTCATTTCGTACGGGCTGCTTTCACCTCATCTGAATCCTTTTCACTAGGATTTGTGGCAGGCTGATTAGCGTCCAACACATAGGCAACCTTCAAGAAAGTTAGCAAGAACATCATTTTGTCCTTCCAGCGGGGATAGTTAGTCCCATCAAAGCAATTCAGTTTCACGACCTCTTGGTTCATCATCTTCAAAGCAGAACTCGAACCATTCTCCATTTTGAACAAACAAATTATCACTTTAAGATTGTTATAAAAATAGTAAACAGAATATGTAATTTATGCAGATTTGAGGCGTGATCCCACTTTCCTTAAAGTAATAATTGTCCCCACTATAAATTTGCTACCGGGTTTAAATGACTATTCACTTCTAGGATACAACAAACCACGAAGTCTGCGAATAGCAAGTTCAAAGACTTCCCTCACGAACTAAAAAAAGAACTAATATTATTATGTAAAAGTAAGAGAAATTCAAATGAATTGAATCCTTGGCTTTGATTATATTTATAGACTATTGGCAACCATTCGAATCATTGCAATGATTTGATCAAAAGTTTCTTCAAAACATTGCAAATGTTCAGATGAAAAACGGAGTTTTTCACAACCAAAAGTCATACCTTTTCGGAATTAAAATAAAATTAATTTTGAAAATTAATTAAAAATAACAAAAAAAAAATATATTATTATTTATTTCCAAGTGCCAAGTGTCATATCTTTGATATATAAATATATAAAATATATCTATATTTTGGTCTTCCTCCAAATTTTCCCTCCAATCTTCTATTTGAATTTACTATTTGATATCTACTTATAAAGTAAACAACTTTTGTTTACTTTTCCTATGTGGGATAGGAGATATCCATATTACAAGCTATTTCCAACATCACCCTAAACATACCTGTTAATTGCCAAACTCAAATTCCAATCCACCCAATCTTTCAAATTGAGAGAAGAGAATTTAGTATGGTGTCTGCGATCCACGATGGATTTCCAAACCTCCGCTGCCCATGGACAATCCCGTAGTGCATGAATGCTCGTTTCCTCCATATGACCGCATAACCTACATCTCACCTAGGTGGTTAAGTGATGATGATAAAGAAGAGGGTATGTCATCACTCGATTGTGACGAATCAGCCATAACAAGAACTTTCTTCTATGAGTGCCCTTCATTTTCCATATGCGTTGGCGCTGCGCTGCCAATTCTTCTCCTCATTCCCGTCGAGCTGATCACTACCCATGCATGTATACAGGGACGGACTTGGGGGGACGGGGGGGGGGCCCCGGTCCCCCCGAGATTTTGAAATTTGTTTATAGTTTATGTATGTAATTACGGTATGGCCCCCCAACGATATGATATAATATTTGTTCCCACATATGACAATGAACAACTGTGGCTTAACGGTAAGGGACCTTGACTCTTGAGTTTGTGGGAAGAAAGACAAGGGTTTGATTCCATCAATCTCACTTTAAAACCCTTTTTTAAAAAAATTAAATAAAATCCTTTCATTAATTTTAGTTGGGGAATGTGCACATTGTAAAAGGACACGGAGGATAAAATTAGGGAATTGGCATAGTTTTTCACAAGTCCTTTATTTATTTCTTGTGTATTTTGAAAGGATTCGTTCTTTTTATATAAAGAAATTAATTTTAATTACAAGGGCAACTACCAAAAATAAAGAAAGGAAATTAAGTTGTAAGCAATTTTAATTTTGCTTTTTGATCGTCAATTTTATACTTATTACTGTTAGTATTAGAGTTAACGAGTAATTTTTTTAAAATTTATGAGAAAGACTCTTGATAAGGAAAAATATACAAGATATCAACAAATTGATAGAAATTAAAAGGTCGATATCATTCAATTACTTAGAATTCGTTTCCCCCCATAAGATATGCATAAACTGATTATATTAGTATTAGTAGTTATTGTATATTCTTTTGAAGAATTAGCTAAAACTTTGGGTCGCATAAATTGATTATATCAGTGTTAATAGTTATTATCTTAGATTCTTTTGAAAAATTCCATTATAATATTGTTGAGATTATGTGCTTGTGTAAAGTTGATTACATTAGTGTCATTAGAATAGTAAATGTTATTTTATATTCTTTTGAAAAATTATGATAAATTGTAATGTTGCTAAAATTTTGCGGTCACATAAGTGATTCTATAGGTATTAATAGAATAATATTATTATTTTATATTCATTGTACATTATAATATCTTTAATGTGATTGATTTATCTATTTTATTAAATGTTATTCTTTTTATGCTACATTGATTTGTGATTAACCAAGTATATTTTTTTAACTAATTGCTTGTATCTAAAAATAAAATAGACAAAGTCACCAACTTCAACTGAAAGGAGATAGAATCAAGTAGAATGAAAAGTATAGGGAAAATTTATATCGTTAATACATGAATCATAGATGAATTTTATGTCATGAAAAAATGTCGTACACAATATCGATAAACTTTCCAAAAATTTCTTATATTATATTACGAAATTACTATTAGTTTATTTGAAAGTTAGTATTGTTTTTCTAATGTGTTACTTGATATATATTACTTATCTTTTAAAAGTTAAAACTAAAATAAAGTTGAATGTTACTTAAAATATCGTAGAAAATTTTGTTTTAGTGGTACGCCCCCCAACCGTTCATTCCTGGATCCGTCCCTGCATGTATAGCCACTTTTAACTGTATATTTACCATTAGGAGTGTGGCACCAGAATGGCATCATTTTTTTTTTGGTGAAACCAAGAAGAACAACTAAAAAAATACATTTCTTCCATCATAATCAAGTCGGCTACTTCAGGCAGATCCTGCCAAATGTGAAGCCCATGTACTTCCTGCCCCAATTTTGCTAAGGAATCTGCACTCCTATTTCCCTCCCTTTTTGTATGGCGAATCAATGCTTCCCATGGCTTGCGAAGAAGTATACGACAATCCTCAATTATACTCCCCATCGGATGAATTGAAATATTTGCCTCTTGTATAAGCTTGAGAGTAACCTCGGAATCAATTTCAATCTCAATTCTACGGATTCTTCTCTCCCATGCAAGTCTCATCCCTTCCCGAAGGGCAAGTAACTCCACTTCATTGATGGTATGTGTTCCTAAATTCCAACTAAAGTCAAAACACCACTTACCAAGATGATCCCGAACAAGCCCCCCAGCGGCTGCATTGTTAGTTTCCTTGAAAAAACTTCCATCCGTATTCAACTTGGACCACCCCGGTAGTGGCTTCTTCCAAGTTACGGGCTCCTCCTCACTCGGTGATTTTGTCGTGTGCGACGGGAAGGCTCTAATCCAGTCACTGGCTAGGCATCGAATCTTATAAATGATCTCTCTCACATCTTCCTTTCGAGACTCAAAAACAAAATTATTCCGTGCCTTCCAAATCATCCATAGCATTGCCAAAAACATAAATTTCCACTCTAAAGTTGGTATGATAATATTCTGAATTTCTTTTTCATGTTCAGCTCCACCCAATCCTCACTTGACATGTTCATAAATTCCATGAATTGAGAAGGGACGATGACAAATTCCCAGATACATCGCGCCTCGACACAATCCCTAAGTGCATGTGTAATATCCTCCCAAGTATTATTACACCTCGGACAATTGCTAGTATCTGAAATGTGCCTATAAAAACAAAACTGATTCGTGGTAATGCTCTTGTGATGAACCTGCCATAAGAACACCTTAATCTTCAAAGGTCCCAATTTAATTTCCATATCTATGTCCAAGTCTTATTGACACCATTTTCTCCATCCCGATTACACACAATGGTGTTGTAAGCTGCTTTAGCCGAGAATATGCCATTGCTCGAACCTCTCCACACTCTCACATCCTAGGCTTCCTGATTGTAAGGCCTAGGAATTTCAGAAATGAGTCCACGGATTGAGTCCGGAATAATACTCTTAACTTTATGTAAAACCCACTCTCCTTTAATATTAATGATATCCGAGACCCTCCATGTATCTTCCCCCTCCACAATTTCCCCTTCAACAAGCTCACTTAAGGTTTTTTTACCACACCAACGATCAAACCAAAGTGAGATATTCTCACCGTTTCCAACTCGCCAACGGATATTCTCCTTCACCAAATTGACACTTTTCATGATACCACGCCATTGGGCCGAATCATACGGTCTCAAGCTACATTCTAAGATATCATCCTGTTTCAAATTATTTTTTTTGAAAATTTTGCTCGAAATTGATTTATCCCCTCGGATTAGTTTCCATCCAATCTTTGCAAGAAGTGCGGCATTTGTTTCGCGCATTGTTCGTAATCCCATGCCCCCTTTCTCTTTGCTCTTGATAACGGTGTCCCATTTGATTGAGTGGAACTTTTTCGGATTCGCACTCGTGGCCCAAAGAAATACCCTGTTCAACTTATCAAGTCGATTGCACGTCCCTTGTGGTAACCACACACTCTGCATGGTGTAAAGAGAAAGGGGCAGCGCCGCCATGACTGACTTAACCAACGTTATTCGTCCTGCGAAATTGAGGAGTCTCGCTTTCCAAGCCGAAAGCCGAGTTTGTACTCTATCAATCAGTTCCTTGTAAGTCCCCGGAGACAAACGGTCATGAACAATTGGCACGCCCAAGTACATGCCAATATCATTAGTGCATCTGAAACTCAACTCCATAGCAATACGTCTTCTCTCTCTCCTTCTAGTACACTTGGCAAAGAAAATTTTGGATTTGCCTCTATTAACTACTAACCCGGAAGCTTCACAGAAATTTCGCATCACCGTCTTGATACTGGCTGTATTTTTCCTGTGGCCCTAGACACCAACATTAATTCATCCGCGAAGAAGATATGCGAAAGACGTGGTTCCCCTTGACAAGACGGTATCGGATCCCAATCTCCTTCCATAACCGCCTCCTCAATCCCATATGCGAGCCTCTCCATACAAAGCACAAATAAGTATGGTGACAATGGATCTCCTTGTCTCAAACCACAGGACATCATTGTTTCATCTAAATTAAATTGGTTTAATTCGGCCTTCATGTGAGCTGGTAACCAAGCCAATTCTTCCCAATCCCAAGCCGTGTCTCTTTGCCAATAACTATCCACTTTTCTTATTACATTATGCACGTTCCCTTGCATCTGGAGAAGCTGCACGAGAGTTCCATGTCCCATCCAATAATCTGTCCAGAAATGTGTTAGTTTGCCATTGCCAACTTTCCATCTCAAGCCATTTTGTATCACAAGAAGGGGTCGCTTTTATACTAAGCCAAGTGTGTGACGTAGTCTTCGATTTCTCGCCCTTTCCCGAAGAACATATTTATACCTCATCACCTGGACCCATAACTTTGTGTCGTCGGTGATTAACTACCATGCAAGTTTTCCCAAGTAAGCTAGGTTCAAGTCATGAGTCTTACGAATGCCTAAGCCCCCTTGTCTTTTGTTTGTGCAGATCTGATTCCAAGCTATAAGATTAAGGTGCAACAGACTTTTATTTTCCGAGACCCCATAAAAAGTTCTTATTCGCCTTATCAATTTCGTCACTTATCCCAAGTGGTATACGAGACGTTTGCATGTGATAATAGGGGATCGTAGATGTCACAGCTTTTATAAGTGTGGTGCGCCCTGCTATTGAAAGATGTTTCTCTTTCCATCCTTTAAGCCGTCCCTTCACTTTATCTACCAAGCTCGCATAATCTTTTTTTGGGACCCGAGTGTGGTGTAACTGGACTCCTAGATATTTTACCAAATTCTTAGTGACATTTAGTTGTGCTTACAAGCCCAGACTCCTTGCAACTTGTCCAGCAACGTTGGCCAAAAAGTTATTGCGGGATTTGTTCCGATTAACCTTTTGCCCGGACATGTTACAATATTCACCCAAAACCGAACTAACAATTCTGACTTGCTCCTCTGTAGCTTCTCCAAAAATAATTAGGTCGTCGGTGAACATCAAGTGAGATATTCGCGGACCATATTTGGAAGTTGGAATTGTTTTCCATCTACAGTCCGTCACCGATTGATTCACCAAAGCCCCTAGCATCTCAATACAAAACACGAAAAGATAAGGGGATAAAGGGTCCCCTTGTCTTAAACCTCTCAATGGATTGAACCATTCCGTCATTTCTCCATTCCAAAGAAGAGAGAGTTTCGCCGTGGTGGTACATTCCAATATAAGATTAATCCAATTCAAGGGGAACCCTAATTCAACCAACACATTTTCCAAAAACACCCAATTTATTCTATCATAAGCCTTCTCAAAGTCGATTTTCGCAATAAATTGGCCCTTTTGACCTTTTAACAAACTTAAGCCATGTAGCACCTCCTGTGTAACAATAATGTTATCCACAGTTTGGCGCCATTTTATAAAGCTAGATTGAGTTTGAGGAATAAGATTGTCCATTATAGGTTTAATCCGGTTAGCCATCGTTTTAGTGATTATTTTGAGAATGACATTTGATAAACTAATCGCTCGAAAATTTGAAAGATTTGTTGAATTTTTCTCTTTTGGTAAAAGCACAATAACCGACTCATTAATTTTGGAATCAATAATACCTGTGCGGAGAGCTAAGCTCACCGTTTTTACCACTGAGTCTCCTACTATGTCCCAGCATTTCTGAAAGAACACCGGTTGAAGGCCATCCGGACCCGGAGCCTTAGTAGGGTGCATATCTCAAAGCGCTTTCTTGACCTCTTCTTTCGTAACTGTTGCTTGGAAGGTGTCTGATTGCGTATGTGAAAGACTTTGAAAGCCCGGTGTGATCTTGTACGGAGTGACTTGGTTACCTTTGCCTCACAATTTTTTGTATTAATCAACCGCCATCTACCTCATAGTATTATGACCCGTTACCCATTCTCCGTTGTCACTCATCAATGTATGAATTTGTGCTCGATGTCGTTTAGCAGAGACTGACATATGGAAAAAATGAGTGTTGAGATCACCCGCCTTTAACCATTTACTTCTGGATTTTTGTTTATTCAGCAACTCCTCTTATTTTAGAGTATCCTGATATTGCACCATAAGCTTGTTTTCTAGCTTTTGCAAGTAGCGACAGAATCGCCGACTTTGCGCCCTTTGTATCCCGTCAATTCGAGCCTTTAAATCCCTCTTGCGTTTGTAAATATTGCCGAAAGCCTCATCATTCCATTTCTTAAGCTTGTCTCTTATGTTATGTATTTGACCGTGGATATTGTTGTCCCCTTCATTTTCCCATTGTTCTTCAACTATTTCCTTGAAACGAGGGTTGGTAAACCACGTGGTTTGAAGACGAAAGCAATTATTCATTTTCTTGCCATTCTCGGTCCCATCTAAATCAAGCAATAGAGGGGCATGGTCTGAACTGAGACGAGGAAGATGGTTAACCGAACCTCGAGGGTAGCAGTTGCGCCATGCACTGTTACAATGAGAGTTGTCTAGTCTTTCTTGCTGATCTAGCACGGATTTTTCCCCTACTATCCCAGTCAAGAGGATCAACAATATGCAGAAACAACAAGCTATCAATATTATAGACTGCACTCATACGATGTTGAGTTGCCTACGTACCCGTTCGGGATCAAGTCTAAACGTAGTTCGAATAAGGTGGTTAGAATTGATATGATTCGTAGTATTATGATCACTCGTATTTGTATAAGAGGTTCGTACTCTCGAGTCTCCGATTATCTAAGCTCCACGAGTAGTGATTCGTAGTATTTATGGCTCAGATTCTCGGTCGCCACTTCTTCATAAATGACTGTATTTATAGAGTTTTCATTTGATACTGTAGGGCGAATGATTGACAAGACGTCTTGCCTACGGATTCCCTACACGTGTATCAGATGGGTGACACATATTCGATGCCCATCGGGTCGGGCCATGAACCGACCCTACCCGAATTTCAAAAACACGGATCTTGGAGTGTAATGCAAATACCAAGGTTATAGGGGTCGGGTGTGAAATCTGTCTCGTTTCCTCGTATTCGAGGTAGTATTTCACATAGACGACCCTATATATTCTAAGGAATACGAGCTGACGACTATTAAATCTAATAATATTTTAGGTATATCACTTGCAACGTTGAATTTCTTCCTCGAGCCCACGTATACGGAATCCCTTTTAACTTTAAATCGATAAGCCCACACTTATTACAAAATTCAACAAATTTTCGACACTTACCAAAGTCCACTGGGTTTACTTGATAAAAATTCATATACTCAGTCACCCTCGAAACCCAACTTGACTAGAACTCCGTGTACCTGACAGTATGACACCCTAAAGCATAACCTTCTAGATGTAAACACGCTTTAAAACAATAGAGAAGTCTCATCATAACCTACGTCATCAATCCCCATTAGTATGAATACTTAAATCGACTTTAAACAATTATCATTCTGCAAGAATCCTGAAATCAAAGAATTCCATAAAATCACATCTCTCCCGGGCATTAAATCAAGAAAAGATTGCACCAATTCCAACTTTCCACTTATTGAATATTCAAGAATCATCGCTTCCATGAATCTTTGTCCCGTTGTATATACTTTGCTAGCAGATTTCAATACAAAGATGTGAGAAACTAAAGTTAGATGAATGGAATACTCATTATTTAATGAGTAAATTACATGCACCCCCTAATGTTAGTTATCAAAATTCCCCCTACCTTTTGGTAAATTACAACGAGACCTCTATTTGTAAGATTATAGGGGGTAAAATTGTAAGAATTTTTAAATATAAGGAGTGAAATTGTTAGAATATTTTAACATGACCAATTTCGAAAAGATCAGGGAGTTTTCAGTAATTTTGCACTAAAGTGAGGGAGTATACATATAATTTTCTCTTATTTAATTTAACAAAATTTTATTAACTACACAAATGACCAAACTTTTCTATCGTGTCGAGTAAATAGTGTTGCATTTCTATATAGTTTCTTCATAACAATGTCTTCAGTTAACATCACATTACCAATTGATATCTCACATGCCAAAATGCATGTTATCCGTAAATTTGTCATAAAGCTTATTTGATTTCATATTTTGAATAGGAATTGAAAAGGGTGCTTTTTCGGTCAATTATGTGATTATTCTTTATATCTTATACATCCATATATTGACAAAAGTAAATGTGTCTATGATCATTCTTTATATCACATCTATCTATAAACTTTTAACCAATAAATCAGGCAACCACTTTGCATAGGGTGACCTCAGCGATATGAGCAAAGCCAGAGGCCTTTCAGGCAACTATAAATGCACGCGCTTTTGCTGCTTCATCCCCTGCTCCGGCATGATCAGCACCCTGATGGGAAAATCGCATTTTTAGTCCCGTAAGTTTGCCCCAGTACACTTTTGGTCCCATAAGTTACAGAATTCTCACTTTACGTCCCATATGTTTCACAAATTCTCACTTTTTGTCTCATCCGTCTACTTTTAACGGAAAATGGCATGTGAGTGGCACGTGTGCCGTTAGCCAGCTGGTTTGTGGGGGAAATTGTTCACTTTTCACTGTTTGGGGGCAAATCTGAAATTTTGAAAAGTCAATTTGGGGCAAAATTTGAAATTTTTAAATCGTCTTCTCAGGCGATTTAAGGACGGCTTCGAGCAGCAATTCAGCCGGCGTTAATGGCGTTGCACTCATCGATCCATGTCGGCGTTTTTCCGACGAATTTGGGCTCGATTTCAGCCATTTTCGGCGTCATTTTTTCACAGCAAAACATGACCTTCTCCTGCACGTTTTTTAGGCAAATTCATCGCTGCCATGACCGGGAATTCACCGCTGCAATGAAGAAGAAGATGGGCTGCTGTCAAATTCCAAAATTTTGCCCCAAATCGACTTTTCAAAATTTCAAATTTTGCCCCAAAACAGTGAAAATTGAACAATCCCCCCCCCCCCCAAACCAGCTGGCTAACTGTGCACGTGCCACTCACGTTCCATTTTTTGTTAAAAATAGACGGATGGGACCAAAAGTGAGAATTTGTGAAACATATGGGACGTAAAGTGAGAATCTCATAACTTACGGGACCAAAAGTGTACTGGGGCAAACTTACGGGACTAAAAATGCAATTTTCCCGCACGCTGATCCTTTATCGCCTTATCTTTTGTTGGTTGATCTTCTGTTTGTGCATCTATAATCGCAGACAGTGATATTTCAGTCACATAACTAAAACGAGGAATCGATATTAGAAGAAATCCGGGACAGGTGATCAACAACAACATGGGGGTAAGGGTCATCAACAAATGACAAATAAGGTCGAAACCTGCACGCAAAAAGGGAGACTAAATCAAAAACAATAAAAAGAGTAAATCTGACTATTTTTTTTGCATTTCTTGTCATATATATATATATATATATAGGATCAAGATCTAATATATACCTTATATTAGATAAAATGTAAGACTTAATATATACCATTGGATCAATTAAATCAAACAGTCCAGAATAACACTAGAAACAGGCGGGAAACCCCAATTGTAATTAGCTGGGGGTATAATAGTAAAATACACCCCATTATACAGCTTGCACTCCCCCTAATTACATCCACGATCTCCCTGAATTCTCTTGCATTTTAACCCACTCTAATCAACTGTAAATCACGATTTGAATCGTATTAAAGGCATATTTTTCCAAATCTAACTGCATATTCTTATTTCGCACATCAAAAAACCCTAAAAAATTACCAAATTCGAGTTTTTTCAGCAGAAAATAAGGTCGAAGAACCCTTCCACCGGCACAGGTACCCATTGAAACATTCCATTTTCAGTTGTTGTTCGAGCATATGGAGGATAAATTCATGTATTTAGTTGATTTCGTTGTTAAAAACCTCATTTTTGTTTAATTTGCTGTAACTATATGTTGTTTATTGGGGACAAATAATGTGTTTTTATTGATTTTGAATGCATATTTGTATAAACACATGCTGGTTATTTTGAAATTAGTGGGTGTAATGCTACTGTATTATGAGTGTGCACACACTGTATATTGACCTACATGTTACTGTATAATGATTTAAATATACTGTATAATGGTTTTTATATTGTAACTGTCTGATGTATAAACACACACTGTATATTGCCTTACATATTACTATATAATGATTTAAAATATACTATATAATGAAATGTTCTTTTATGAATAATATATGATACATTAACACATACTGTATAATACATGAAGTAATTAATGTGTTAATCAATATTAACAATATGTTTACTGCATCTTCTTTAGAAAAATCATTTGAGTCCACCTCTGAAGGTAAGTTACAGCTGGTTCCTATAGAAGATACGGAGCCTCTAAACGTAATTCATCGTAATTCAGATGATGACTTTGTCGAATCAGACGAAGAATCAGACTCAGAACCCCAACGCACGACTAGGAAGAGACGTGCAAAACGACCTACTCCTAAGACACAGACGAAACGAAGAAAAACATCTAATGTAGAGAAACATCAACCAAAAAGGGGGGAAAATGGTTGACTATACACAAATACGTGTTTCGATGAAGGTGTTGGGGAAAGCTGTATCAAAACTAACCGAACCTCAACAGGAATGGGTTAAAAAGTCTGGATTCGGGACGTTCTTAGATTTCAAAATACGGAATTGCTTTACAAGCTCGGTTATAAGATTCTCAAGGCTTTAAATCCAGGAAACTTTAGATTGACTCTGTCTGTAGACAATATTGATATTAACGAACAAGATGTGGAAGAGGTTCTAGGCTTCCCACACGGTGAACAGCCTATAGACCTAACGGTCAAGAATAAAGAGAGGGTGGACCTATGGACAGCGCAATTTGCACTTGATAAGTCCAAACAATTTAAAGTTTCGGCTCAGATGATATTGAATGAATTGGAGAATGAGAATGAAGTAACGGACCAATTCAAGCTCAATTTCATTATGATTCTGTATAATTGCTTGATAGAGACTCCTGGAACGCTGTTTGTCAACAAGAAGATACTGAACTTCAGAGGAGATCTTGATAAGTTGCCAAGATACAACAGGCCTAGACTTGTTCTGGAAAGTTTGGCCAACACAAAAGTTTCATGGGAAGATGATCCAGCAACTCATATGTATACGGGACCTCTTCATTTTCTGATTGTAAGTGTACATTACCTATTCTAATTTTGTTTGTGAACAAAAAAATGTGGTATTGTTCATTAAGTATACCAATTTGGTAATATGCTATGTATAATCTTTAATTTAATATTGTATTTTAATTGTGTGATGTATACTCCCACACTGTATACTGAATATTATTGTATATGATCTATTGTATAATTGGTTATAAATATACTGTATAATGTGTAATACTCTACTCTATATTGATTAATATGTTACTATATAATGTAGTGTAATATACTGTATACTAATTTTTTTTTACTCTTTTTGTTTTCTGATAATGCAGATATTGTATGCTGACAGGGTAAACTACAAGGGCCATTTGACAGTCCAACGATCAATACCCACGTGGCTTAATTGGATTGATGCTGCCCTACGGGAAAAGAATAACGTGGAAATTAAAAAAGGATTTTTCGGGACGGGAGTAATCTCAATGTCACAATGGATGATGAAGGCTGAGAAAGGCAAACATGTAGTTCATCAAATAGAAGATCCAAAACAACCACATGCCTCGCTAGAAACTCCGTCCCAACAAGCGGAGTCAATCAAAGAATGGAATATGGTTGAAGAGGTATGCATATCTCTGTAAAACACATACTGTATATTGTTTCATTAATTGCTTACTTTTAAATATATGTTGTATATTAACATGCTGTATACTTGAATTTTATGTATTGTATATTTGTTATTATCTACTGTATAATTTTTTGTAATTCATCGTTTAATGTTTTGAAAATCATTAGCATACATTTACACTTAAAAAACAGTGTACATTCACTAATATTGTATTATACAATATGTACTTAATAATTATACATTAACCAATATATCACATTTGTGAGCTTTACATTAACTAGCCATTATACAGTAACTTACACTAACAATATACGGTATCTAATAATTGATAATACAGTCATGATAAAATAACATACATTACTACTAAAAAATGTTATACATTGACTATAAAATAACCCATACAACAATCAATAATGTTGAACATTAATTATTTTTAAAATTCATGCAGGGGCTGCTGCAAAATTTGGAACGGGCTGCATTTGACCTCATCAACAATCTTGTCAAGTACAATACATATATGCAGTCATGTGTTTCCATACTCCCATCAAATCCAAGATTGAAACAAATTGAACAAATGGTGTTGAGTACTGTTGGAGGACTGTACCGAGGACAACCGGGGGGGGAAGACGAAACACTTGTTGAACCTGACACTGCGGATCCTACCAAGAAACAAGAAAAACCTCCGTCCCCCAAAAAAGGTGCATCCAATACTGAACAGCCTATCCAACATGAAGAACCCACACCCGATACAACGATGAGTACTCCAATACAGACACGGCCAACTTCCGACTTGCTGCCACGGCAAACGCCGCCGAAAGTACAACACTCAAAAGAGGATGCAACACGTGAACCATTGATACTCTCAATGTCAAGTTTTGACTTGTTGACACAGCAAACACCGTCGGGTAAAACGCAACATACTAAATCGGATGATAATGTAATGGCTGAGGCAGTTTCAATCGCTAAACAATACGCTGATGATGACTCCATTGTCACATAACAATTGCCTCAGCCGTCTTCAGATGTTACCATTAAACCGGCTGTTGTAGAGTTCATTGAAGAAACAAGGAGACAGTTAAAACCAGCTCCAGACATGTGTTCTCCATACGTTCAACGGGTTGTGCAGATAAGCTCAAACCAGGGCAAAAATGAAAAAAGGCTTTGGGATTGGGTGAATCAAGTTACCGAGGACAACATGTGAGTACATGTCATTTCTAAAATACAATTGTTCTATTTATATTCCTATGAATTTTATATGTATACTGTATAATAATTGAATATACACTGTATAATGTAATATTGATTGTTGTATATTACATCATTACATACTGTATAATGAACAATAAATCTTTGTACAATAACTTATTACAACTGTATAATGGCTTTTCAGAACTATTGTTTTCCAAAGTAGTGATATGATGGGCTATATTTGGGAGACATTGTCTCAACGGAATGAGCTTTTATCTGGAGTTATTGACGTCTGGTCATACCTGTTGAACAATGGCGAGTCAACAAGAGCACCAACATCAATGCTAAGATTTTTTTCCACGTGTCCGACACGGTAAAATATACTTCTTTAATTTTTGTTAATACATACAATATAATGTTCTGCTCGCTAACTAATTTTTTTAAAAAATTTGATAACAAGTTTTCTTCACGACAAACAAAGGAGCCAAAAATGCTGATGCGATGCAGCAAAGATTCGTGGAAAACATCAAAAATCATCTGAATGTGTTTCCAAGAGTGAACATAACCGATGTTACGTTGGTAAGCTAACAACGTTAGTTTGTTATAATTATCATATTTTATGCAAATTTATTAACACCACTTTCATCCCATCGATATATAGGCCGTCTTTCCTATTCTTCACACTGGACACTATACGTGATATGTTTTAATTTGAAGCAACCAGCTATTGAGATCCTTGACAACAGTGCAACGGATGTGTCGTTCGAAAACAAATACCAACATGTGCCATTCACTTTGGTAACGATCCTTTAAACACTAATATTTATTTTTGATGTCAATATATCATTGTTAAATCTTCATTATCACACAATTAACTTTAAATTATACACTGATGCACCATATAATTGTATACTAAAATACTGAATAATGATATGATTATATACTGTTAATTGATATATTAGTCTACTGTATAATGGTATAATAGAGGACTTTATAATCATTAATTATACACTGTATATTGAAACAAGAATATATTGTATATATTAATATACTGTATATTAATATATTTATACACCGTACCTTACATTTTTTAGTTTGTTTATTTCAAAACAGAGAGACATGTTTATCAAGTTCCTGGATGATATGAACCATCCAGCTGAACGAGCGTTGTCAATGGAAGAAATTGAAAGGCTTCCAATGTCATGGCGTACACACAGAAACAGCTCGGATTGTGGTGCTTTTGTAATGCATCACATGGAGACTTACTTCGGTGGAGGATTAAAGAATTGAGATCCAGAATTGGGTGCAGAAAACGTAATGATTTACACTTTTTTATTGTATGAATGAAAGTTTCTGAAAATCTTTATTTTCCTGTCTATCTAACTTTAATATTTATATAATGCAGAAATCACAAGTTGCAAAACTCACTAGATTGAGGGGACTTTATCTGGAAAAGATCCTTACTTGTGATCTGAACACACTCAAGGACGACATCATCAGACGATCAAAGGAGTTGGAACATGAACAAGCCCAAAAGAAAAAGGGGAAGAATGGTTAGATATAAGCAACATGATGTGGTTACAACAGTTAGATTGGGTGTTAATATTCTGGTTTTTTTAAATTCATTGTACATTTTTTTTATTAGTTATTAGTTTTTGTTGCAATATAACTTTTAGTTGATCGGTTTAAATATATAAAGTTTGTTCATTGCACGTATCCTATTATTGTTCTGTTCATTGAGTTTGTCATTAAGTGTTCATAACATATACAACACATAAATATACATGTTATACAATAACTGATAGTTAATTATACAGTTAATACAATTACATTATACAGTGAACTTGAATGCAGTCTAACAACCCAAATATATTCATTGTACAGAATAAAAAATACTCAATAAAAGTATATAGTTAAACTGTATAATAAAAAAAACACTAAAAAATATACAACATACGTTATGGCATTTTTAACATACACTGATAACATTTCATTGAACGGTCACTCATGTTTCAGTATACATTGAAAACTTGATTCATTATACATTGATTAACACTTCATTATACAGAGTATAATCATATATTATACAGTGAATACTACTTCATTGTACAGTAACAAATGTAAAAAAGAAAACACTTCTATTTTTCTTTTGAGGGACACGTTCTCGCATTATGCCCATCAACTTTTCCACATGCAGCGCATTTTCTCCTCTTAGGAACATGCTTTGATATCTCCGCACTGTTCTTAATTCTTTTACCACACCCTTTAATTCGGCTTAGTTGAGGATTTCTGATCCCGAGCTCGTTCTCAATTTGGGGTCCCACTAGTGTCTCGATAACAACATTCTTGTTATTCTTAGTGTTATCGTCCGCACCGACACTCAAATGAGACTTCATATCCACCAATTGATTTTTTATGTAGTCTAGTTTTTCTTTGTTAAAACCTGCAAGATTTAAACATGATTGAAAGTCAATCCAAATTTGACTCACATCATTTGTGGTCTTTTCAATCATCACGCGATATTGTCTGACTTGGTTATTAATTATATCGGAAGCCATAATTTCTACATTTTTTCTCCATCTATTCAAAACATACTCGGTAGGCAAATTGAGTATTCGGCTTTGGTTGAATGCAAAGAAAATGTGTCTACACAAAATACCCCACCTCAAAAACAATCAGCAAGAACAGGCAACCTGATTGTTCAATACAACATGTTTCACCTATAACATAAATACAGTGAACAAAACTGTAACATACATTAACTGTAAGAATAATATACAACATATATAATAATAACATACAGTATAAAAAAGGACATACCTCATATAACTTTGATTCGTTGTCGGAGTCTAATACGACAAATAATTTCACACCATCAACAACATTTAGACTTTGAAGTATCACTTGATACGCAGACTTTTTGATCTCCACTTGTACATCGTACAAAACAGCGCGTGTATATACCTCTGAAGCATCCTCCTCTATCGGCATAGGGGTTTCGGTTGATGGCTTAGAGACCAAAGACTCGTGATTTAATCTTGCATTCGTATTCCTTTGTCTGTCCATAGCACTTTCAAATCTACTATAGAACTCAATGATTATGTCACCCTTTACGTAGAATTGGTTAAAGAATGAATTAACCGACTCTGAAATTGAAGGAGTCCTCAATCCCACCCATCGAAACATCTCAATAATATGCGGATACCCATGAATGTCTGTTGTCATAAATTTCAGGAAGCCAGTCAATATGGCTTAGCCCATACTTTGAAATAAGAGCATTCCAACCATCTTCAAACTCAAGTGGAGTGATGTCGTCATTTTACACAAAATTATTCACCTTTCTCACTACTTCAGCATATTTACCTGTATGTGGTGAAATCTGGAGAAAAAACAATTAAATGAAAAACATATTATAAAGCATAATACATAGTAATATACACTACCTAAAATAGCATTATACATTCTCTTACAACATATTATACAGTATAGATTTAAAACTTATTAAAATGCACTGTACACTAAATACAATATCATACTACAATATGTTAAATACTATTATAACAGATTAATATAAAATGTGACACACAATATGGATTCAAAAAAATTAAAAACACGCACCTTGGTTGGGAACTTCTTCATGATATGCCACGCGCACAGACGATGTCTAGCATTTTTAAAAACACTAGGAATAGCCTGTTTCATAGCAGGACATTGATCAGATACAATATAGATTGGCTCCCCTTCCATTGCACGTGTAAAAGCTTCAAAAACCCATGTGTACGACTCAATGTCTTCTTTTGCGATTAGAGAAGCACCAAAGGTGACTATTTTCTTGTGGTTATCTAAACCAGTAAAAAAAACAAACTTCATTTGATACCTGAAAAGGAATTATAAGGGATTATACAATCAATGAATGAGTCATTATACAGTTATTAACAGGGTCAACAGACACTGTAAAGGAATTTTAAGCAATTAGTCATTATACAGTAACTGAATGAATCATTATACAGTAACTGACAAGGTGTTATACAACATATATTCATTATCTATTGGAAAATATGTATTATACATTAAAAAAATGCTTACTTGTTGGATCGAAATGTTGCATCGACCGAGCAAACATCACCAAACGGTTCAAAATTCCTTATTGCAATTGGATCAGCCCAAAACAACTTACTCATACAACCGTCATCATCTGTGGCATAATAATAAAAAAAATCCTTCTCAAGCTTTTTTCATATTCATAAATTTCCTAACAATCATCTCCCCATCGTTCTCACCGACGTATTGCTTCACATCCCTTTTTGCGTTTTTGAAATCTGTAGAAGTCGACCCAACATTATTAAAACCACCTGCAATTTCCTTCAGAAATGAATGTGATTTAACGGCTCCAACATTCACCTTTGATGCGTTTAAGCAGAACATAATCTGGGACGGATCAATATTTCGATCAACTTTCAGAAACTGTTTCCCCTCGTTGGTCGCCAACTCGAGATTGTGCCGATCAACAAAATTCTTTATAACATATCCCTCTGAAGCACTAAACCTCACTACAATCTTAGCGTTACAATCACATCGACCAATCATACACTTCTTCTTCCTACCAACATCATCACAGTTTTTGTAAACACCGGAAAGACTACATAGATAATGTTTAGATATGACTGTACCATCCTTATGAGTTTTTTGGGAACACTTGCGTACATCAAAACCACATAACCGAGCATAGTTTTTGTAAAACTCAAATGCAAACTTCAAGCTTTCAAATGCCTTACCAATGCAAAGTTTAAACTCAGTAGCACACACTGGTTCCCAATATTTTGAACCGCCCGGTGATGATATAGAATTAGACGACGAAGAAGATCCGACACCTTGATTCTCAACATCGTTATTGCTATACACTACTGATCCTATTAATAATATACATTATAAGTCATCAGAATCAACTGTATACAGTAAATATAAGTTCTGAATACAATGATCATGTATAACATCATTATATGTATTATACAGTTTGATTATTTAGTCTATCATAAACGTATGATGAGTTAATAAGATACTGTATAATATCATTATATGTACTGTATATTAATGTATAAGATACTGTATAATGTCATATAAGATGCTGTATAATGTATTCAACTTACTACTGGAACACATATAATCACGCATTGTATATCCCAGTAATATGAACTGTATAATGTCATATAAGATGCTGTCTAATGCATTCAAATTGCTGCTAGAAAATCAGTAAAATATAACAATGTATATCACAATTAAAGTCCTTGTATATTGCTGAATACTCTACTGTCTACTGTATACAATTCACTACATCCACATGCAGCTAATCCAACTGTATATCAATGTATAATATGCTGTATATCACAATTATGTGCATTGTAGGTTGATGTATAATATGCTGTATATCATAAAATTGCAAATATCAGTAACTTTCGCAATTTTCTACGTTGATAACATAAATCGATGTGATGATGATTAACAATACCTAAAACCATCTCAGCCATCAAACATGAAATCAAAACCTATTTGTAAATGGATGATAAACCGCGGAACTGAAGATGATGATGAATTGACAATTATGATTAAACGATCTTGATGATTAATTGATTTGATGATGAATTAATTTGGGAAAAAGACTCGTATCAATGGAGTACTGATCCCGCGATCGATGAATTTGGATAAACAAAATGTATTGGTATGAAACGATCTTTGATCTGATCGAACTGAAATTGGATACACATAATTGATTGGGATGAAACGAGCTGATCTGATCGAACTGAAATAGGATATACAAAATTGATTTGTGAGCTGATCTAGGAATTGATCTTGGTAAATGATCGTAAATTGTGAGCTGAAAATAGAAAGAAAATAATGAATTCGGTTATGGCGCGTAAAAAGGGGGATTTGATTTGATACTGCATGTAAAATTGCATGTGTTTGTTGTGATTTAATGACTAAAATGCCCCTGACAGCATTAAAAAAAATTATAAAATCTGAAAAATGTGTTAAAATTAGACCTTAGGATCAAATGGTATCAATGGTGTAGATTGGGTCTTATATCTTACCTAATGAATTGGGATGCATTTGATCCATATCTATCTATCTATATATATATATATATAGATAGGGGAATATGAATACATATGATAGACTCCCAAATGAGTGTCAGCAACATGGCAGGATGCCAAGTAAGGTCGAAACCTGCACAAGAAAACCGAGACTAAATAAAAAACAATAATATGAGAAATCTAAATAAATTTACATATATGTGCATTTTGTCATATTAAATATCTATTTTTTATATAAATGTGTGAATAACCATGTGTTTGTTAGAAAGACTTTTATACCCTTAATTAGATCTAAAATTCCTTTAATAGTTTGAAAACTATTTAATTAGTTAATAAAGAAGAGATAAGACATATTAGCAGTAGTACACTAAGCAGTTTGCTTTGTCTAAATATCAACTAACCAAATAGGCAGTCACAACAATGTTGTTATCATATGATTTGTTTCTCATATACGACTTTTGCTGATTGGTTGATTCACATAAATACATTGTGGATGTAAAAATATAAACTACTATGTTTAATGTTTAAGTAATATAGAACCCAATTTCAACTCAAACAAAACATTGCTTATTAGTTTTGATAAATTTTAAATGACAAAGTAAGAAAGAACACTTTAAAGGATGCTTAACAAGAATTCTTATTAAGTTCTCAAATGCTTGGATGATTACAAATAATTCCTACCATCTATTTATACTATATCACCTCCGAAATGAGCGGTAGAGATCAATAAGATTAGTAATCTAGAGAATTTCTATCTAAATATTTACCTGAAGACTTCTATACACCTTTTAGAAGAAGACATCTCTTACAAATTCTTGCACTTCTAGGAATACTTTAGACATCTTCTACATGGAACCTAACTTCTTGAAACCTTCAGTGTTAAAAGAGGTTTTGAAAGTGTCCATGTCTGACCACAAATAATATATATATATCTTGCAAATTTATATAAAAAGTATGTCGATTCTTTTCAAAGAATAATCCTTTTGTTTTCATATTATACTTATATGTTTATGAATCCGTTATTTTTCCGTTCTCCTATTTTTTAGCCGATTTTTTCGCTCGATTTTTTATCATCATTATTGTCTCACCATTTAGCTTCATAAAAGTCGATTTTAAAGCTCTTTTGACTTTTAAAACAAGAAGATATTAAATGAAAAAAGAGAAAAGAACGTTATAAAACGTGAAAACTATTGATGTTTTTTTCTTTTTGCATCAACATTACCAACCGCCATTTATTTAATTTAAAAGTATTTCCAAACATTAGGAAGAAAGTGGAAAACACTCATTAAAAATTGCACATGTGTATCCAACACATCTTTTTTTTTTTTTTTAATTCTAACGAAGGGATACTCTGACCCGACAAACAAGACCTGATAGTTTTTAATCATGGATCACACAGACTTTATAAGATTCTAAATAAGAAGAGAAAAGTCACAACAACCTGAAATTAAACCCAAAACCTCCCATATGAAAGTATAATTTGATACCACTAGACTAACAAATCTTGAGTCCAATACATCTCCTTTTCATTGGGCATAGTTTCATATTTACAAGTTGTTGCTTGAATTTCACTTTAAATCTTGGAATAAAATTATATTTCATTTCTTTGTATTTTACTTTAGTTGCTGCTACATATATAAGTAGCATATAAATTATGGAGTTTATATTGTGATAAGTGATAAAATAACAAACAAAACTCAATTACACACAAAACAAGAATATGCAGCTTCTTGCCCCAAAATTCCAATGTAATTTTGCATAAACAGAATGTTCAATCTTACAACCTATTTATACGCCTACACACAAAACAATGAAATGCAAAAAAACACAAACAAATCAAGATTTATCGAGAGGATAGTTTTCTCTTCCACTTCTGCTCCTCAGGGCTTTGCAACCTCGCCGTAATCTGCCACGCCGCTTGCCAGCGCCGTCCACTGCTATGTTCAATCAGATCGAGTCGATTCCACTGTCATCTTTTTCGTGAACCAAAGGACAAACAATGGCCCTAGTTTCCACCATGGAAGCCATACCGGGCTAAAAGGCCTCGAGAGCTTGGTCAACTTAAGTCATTTTGGACTTCTATGTTTCTATTGTGGTGATGTTTTTTTTAGTTTTTTTTCTGCTATCCTTTTTTGTTTTCGTTTTGTTTGACTCCGTAGGTGCCAAGTTTTGGTCGGACATATTTTAAGCTTGCATACGGTCCGCCAACAATTGGGTGGGTGAAAAACTTTGATGGAACTGAAAGGTTTATTGGCGTGTGTCGATAACGTTGAATCTGCAGGTTGGATCGAATATCCCTCTTTCAAAAAATTCGGAAGAATGACTATTTGTGCTGTTCTTAAACTATTGTGGCTGACTTAGCCTAATATATTTTTTACCGTTTCTCTTAAAAAAAAACTATGACTTAATTTAATGACCCTTTGAATAATCAGCAACACGCCTCGGCTTCCCCACTCAGCCACGCGCCTAACTCACTGATTTCTTCTTATGACCCACTCAGCCACACGCCTAACCGCTCCATATCAATTCCCTCCCTCTCGAAAACTGCCTTGTCCTCAAGGCTAAAGGTGGGAAATTGCTCACGCAAATCATCAATTTGTATCCAGGTTGCCTCATCAGCCGATTTACCCGTCCAACTCACCAAGACCTCCCGAAATTCCCTGCTTTGAGCCGTGCGAATACGAGCTTTCAGAATTTGCGACGACATGAATAATTCAGTGTCCTCCACTTCCAAAGTCAGAGGCAAATCAGGTTCCACCGGATGATTTCCTTTGACCCTTTTTAATTGCGACACGTGGAACACCGGATGAATGCGACTTGATGCCGGCAACTTCAACTCATATGCCACCGAGCCCACCCGTCGAATCACCTCAAATGGCCCATAGAACTTGACAGTCTACTTGGAGTACCCCCGACTCGCTAAAGTGTTTTGGCGATATGGACGAACCTTATGAAAAACCAAATCCCCAACCGCGAACTCCAAATCCCGACGATGTTTGTTGGCATATTTCACCATGAATTCTCTTGCTCGGACCAAGTTGGACTTTAAGTGCCGTATTATAACATCTCTGTCCCGCAAATCAGTAGCTACCGACTCCACACGACACTCGTCGGGAAAATAGCTTTGAAGAGTCGGCGGAGGCCGGCCATACACAACCTCAAAAGGGGTGGACGTGTTGTACCAAAATTCTGCCCAAGACAGCCACCCCGCCCAATTCTTTGGCTGCTCCGATGAGAAACAACTCAAATATGTCTCCAATACCCGATTCAAGACTTCCATTTGTCCATCCGTTTCTGAATGGTACGCCGTACTATGTTTTAATTTCGTACCCTGCATGCGAAAGAGCTCTTGCCAAAAAGCACTCATAAAAATCGCGTCACGATCACTTACAATGGAATGAGGTATCCCGTGTAATCGAACCACATCGTGCACAAATCGCTCGGCCACGGAACGCGCTGAAATTGGTGTTTTCAATGCAAGGAAATGGCCATACTTGGACAATCTATCCACCACGACTAAGATGCATGAGTACCCTTGCGACTTGGGAAGTCCGGTAATAAAATCCATAGATATATCCTCCCATATCATATCCGGAACGGGCAACGACTGGAGAAGACCCTCTGGAACTTGCGCCTCATATTTCGACTTTTGACAGACCAAACATTGCACCACATAGTCCTTCACCTTTCGAAACATGCCCTTCTAATAGACATTCGCTGCTATTCGCCTATAAGTTCGTAGTACCCCTGCGTGACCTCCCAACAGAGTATTATGAAACTCGTGGAACAAACGAGGAATCCACATTGAGTTCTCGGCTAAGACAATTCTTCCCTTATAAAACAACCATCCGTCAATCATAGCAAATCCCGGTTTGCTGGACGGATCCTTTTGAATGTCCATGATAATTCCGCGGATATTGGCATCTTGCTGTTGCTCATCCCACACCTCGGTTAGTGAGGTCCAAACCGGGCCACTCAAAGCCACACAACTTTCCTCTATTTCTTCTCGTCGTGACAAGGAGTCTGCCGCTTTATTCGTCGCGCCCGCCTTATACATAATCTGGAAATCATATCCCAAGAGTTTCGCAACCCAATTTTGTTGTGCCGGAGTAACAATTTTCTGGTTCAACGGATGCTTGAGACTATGATGATCCATCTTGATCACAAACCGACGACCGATGGTAGGGTTTGTATGATCCAGATCGATCACTTAGTACTTAAAGGAAATGATGAAAGGTCGATCGATCGCTTAGAACCCTTCCGCTGTGGGTCTGTACCAGGGTTTGTATGATCCAGATCGATCACTTAGTACCTAGAGGAAATGGTGAAAGGTTGATCGATCACTTAGAACCTAGAGGAAATGGTGAAAGGTTGAATATAGTTATAATTAAAATTTTCGCAAATAAATTTCTAATGTAAAATAAAAAATGGCACAATGATAAAGACCGTAGCCCAAGTAATACTTACATAATAAGTACCATAAGATGATATCAACAATAATACTTCTCAAGTACTGTATTATAGTGGATCAATTAGCAAATGTACTTAAACGCCTAGTTAATTAAACACATAACGGGGAAAATTCTTCACTAAACATGTACAGAGTATATTACGAAATTTTCTTAAAAGTTACGATGAAAAAATCGGCTATAAGATACGGAAACGAGAAATAGACGGATTCATAGACATACACATATAATACAAATACAAATGAATTATTCGAGAGTATAAATACGATATAGTTTTATACAAATTCTTGAAAGATATTGAGTTTGTATAAATAAGGCATAAAAATTATTGTTTGTACTCACTTTTATTTTATAAAAATAATATTTAATATGAGTCTCTTGTTATCATTAATTAATAATTCCATAAATTATCAATGGTAGTAGGTTTTTAATTGTATAACACTTCAATTAGTACTTATAGTAATTAATTGTAATTTTCATGCTAAAAAGAAAAATTAGTTTTATACCAGAATTGGAGTATTATTCGTCAAGTATAATATGAGATACGCAAAACACGTGTACTAAACGATTTAATTCAAAAATACGAATATTACTGATTAAGTTCATAATGCATATGTGAAACAAAAATATTTTTCAATTATACCTACATATAAATTATATATACAAATATAATACGAACTTTAAGTAACAAGTGATTAAACTTTCTCCTAAATAATCAACAACAATAACAATAAAAGAAAGTGGGAAAAAATTTAAAAAAAAGAAAAGAAAAGATCCAAGAACAAGTCATCATAGCTTGGTCCTACCAATCAATGTTTAGCATTGAGGGGCCCCACTGAGAAATTAAAACGCTGCATTAAACACGAAGACCCATCAACGGCCGCTTCATTTTCTCACACACACACCGCCGAACGAGCTATAGAGCTCTCCGCCTCCCCCGCCGTAGGGGTTGGCCGCGCCGCCACCTCCACCGCCACCACAAACAAAACAACCCCATGTCACCGCCGCCATCACTGCCATCAAAACCGTCGTTTCCGCCGCGGCCGGCGGCCTCCTCTTTGTACAAACAGAGTTCGTGGTCCCCGGACTCCTACCGCGACGAGGCGTGGCTCCGGCAGAAGGGCCGCCGTCACCGCCGCAGCCGGAGCGTCACCGATGAAGATCTCGATGAATTGAAGGGGTGCTTAGAACTTGGATTTGGCTTTGATTCCCCCGAAATGGATCAGCGATTGTCCGATACTTTCCCCGCTTATGGCCTTTACTACGCAGTCAACAAGCAGTACAACGACGCCGTTTCGAGGCCGCGGCCGGCTCTGCCGCCTTCATCGGCGGCGCTCTCCCCGGCACCATCGGAATGCGACTCCGCTTCTCCCCTTGGAAGCCCCCACACCATTTACGGCCCAGGTAATAAATAATTTACTCCGTTAATTTGTAATTATATATAAATTTTCATGATCTTGTATTTGCTTACACCTAATGCATCATATTTCATTAACTAGCATTCATTGATTTGAATATATATTTGAAAAATGACATGATCTAGAACTTGAGAAAAAACAAATTTAAATTTTCAAACCAATTGTTTAGAAATTTTGTATAATAATTTTGTTGCTTAAGAACAAGGTTATATTTAAATAGCCGATCAAGCCTAGCTTTAAGGGCGAAGTCGAGACCAGATTTTCTCTGCTTTCATAATAGTTTTCATTTAATAGTAAATTGTTACTCAGATAGCATGTGCCAAGTAATCGATTTATTCAAAAAGAATTATATGTGTTTTATTTAGGGGATAATCCACAGACGGTGAAGACAAAATTGCGGCAATGGGCGCAAGTGGTTGCTTGTGCAGTGCGTCAATCTGCGACCTGATTAGGGTTTCTATTTCTCCGAGGATTAATATCTTGTCCAAAAAAAAACAAAAAGAAAAAAACTTTACTTAATTCATTTAAGGTTACAATGAACCATTCAACAACCACTTTTGTTAATTGGTAGTGCCATAATTTGATATTACAAGTTTACCGGCGCAGCCGGCCCACCACCACCCACTTTCTATTATTACTTAATTGCATGTTTGGTATGTATATATATATACACACATACATACATACATATATATATATATAACCAAAGTGGGAAACTACTCAGATTTGTTTTTTTAGGTTAATTTAGATGATTGATTGAGTTTTTGTTTTGTTTGTTTGTGTAATGATTCGTGGTTGCTGCGTTGCGATGTTTGGTCTCTTTCCTTTTGCCTTTTCTCCCCGTTTTCTTTGTGTTCCTAACGTTACTAGATTCTGCCTTGGATTTGATTGAAAAGGTCGATTTGTTCCTTGTAATTAATTTTGATGGGGGGCAAAATTCGGTTATAAATGACAAAAAAACACAAAATGCCCTTAAAATTAAAGATACTAACAAAAATACTAAAGTATAAAGATCCGCAATTTTTTAATGGACTGGGTTTGGTCGATCTTACGAGCTGGATGATTAGGACCGATCATTATTGGATACGTGGCACAATTTTTAAAACCCAATAGTTATATTATGAATAGTACATGATGTTCATTAGAAGTACCCTCAATGATACATTTACCAGGGACATGTATTCATTACAAATTAATTATCTTGAATCATCTCATTTTTACCTCTAAATAGTCACTTCATAATTATAGTGAAGCAGAAGCTATTACTAAGATAGAAGCGTATAATTCTATTGAATGACGATTACATTTGATCCCAATAGACTAAGTATGTGGACAGTTTGACTTAACTAAGTGTAGTCTATAATCTCAATTAATTTGAGTTTGGATTCGATCTCATTGGTCATTAATTTAATCCAAATTGCCCAACGAAATTCGAGCTAATTGAAATTTGCTTCATTGTTTTCTTAATTTTTAAAATTTTCCCATTTTATTGTGACTTTTGTTGGTGTGTGTGTGGAAATCGGGATCGACAAGGACACACGACACATGAAATGAAAGTCAGAAAAATATACGACACACAGTGGTGATACATTTATGTAAAAGATACATAAACATAATAAAAATGGCTACAATTTTATATTTAATAAAATAATTTAAGAGAACATATTTAGTAATTCTGATATATATATATACATATATATATGTGTGTGTATATATGACTTAACAAGAACTGAGGATCAATTAGTGAGCTTAGAGCCGATAAATCATAATGTAAATTATTAGCGATCAAACTTATAACATTCGCAAATGTTATGCCTTATTGTTAGATAATGTATGCTTAGTCATGTAGGACACAATATGCGCAATATTATTTATTATTATTTTGAATATATTTTTAGATACTAGACCTTACAAAATACAAAGAGTATTCGTGAACGAATTGTTTAATTATAATACACGATTACTTAATCTGTGCATCATAGTTGCCCTCTATTTGGGCTAAGACATTATAAAACAACTTAGTCTTAGACATGTCGAATTTGGATTAGTGAAATTGGAGGGTGTGATTTACTCAAACAAAAATATAAGTGTATTAATAATTATATCTTTACCAACGGGTTGGTCCAAGTGGTAAGCAACTTGGTTCCGTTTAAGCAAGATCTCGGGTTCAATTCTTTGTGTACGCAATTACCCCCGTTGGGAGACTCACCCACCAGGTCAGATGTGCGATCCGGATCGACCAACAGATTAATCCGACAATACATTGGATACTGTGGTAGGCAACCAAAAAAAATAATTAATAATTATATCTTTCGTATGTGAAAGACTTAGGCCACACGGTATTGTGTCAATTTTTTTTTTCTTTTCATAAAATAAAGTACAGCTTGCTTCTGTAATATTCTTAGTACTTTGGTCAATAATTCACGATAGAATAATAAATGTTTGTCTTCCTTTTTCAAAAAGCATATTTGTACTCTGCACGGCAGCATAATTGCCAATAATATTTTGTTGCACCCTTGCTAAATTTTGATTTAATTATATCATATCTTTTGTTTCAATTGCTCGTGAGAAAGAAATGAACTTGACAAGTGATTTTTTCGAGCTAAAATTATGCACATTTTTTTATGTAATTGCAATTATTCGTACATATAATTCTTATCATTTAAGAGTAATTACTGAAAGTTGTGGATGCCATATACTCTTCAATTGCCTCCGGTTTATTATGAGTGTACTATTGACTTTCATATTCAGCCCTATTCATATTTAATTACGCTTATAATAGATTGGGAAGGACAATCATATTTGGGACGTCTTGGGACCTCAACTATTGGGTTTATCTCCACCACACACGTAAATATGTACATGTGGCTTCAATGTGAACATATACATGAGGAAATGTAGAGATTATCATGTTGCGTGACCTCCTAAGAATGATCAGAGAGTCGATGTCTCATTCCAATTTTTAGGATCATACTTAGGGGTTCCCGGGTTCCGAAATGAATTTCACCATCACATGTGTATATGTGATATATATCTATACATATGGGGTGAAGATCACTCGAGAAGCCAAATCCCGAAAGCTACCAAGTATCACCCCAATTTTCACCGGACAGTACCTCGTGTTTGCACATGCGCCCAAAAAAATGTTTAAATACTGTGAACTCGTCGTGGACCACAATATTGGGCTGGGCCCAGATGTTGGGTATCAGTGTATCACCGATTTTCAGATGAAAGGCAATACTACAATAATGGGCCCTTGATGATACAAATAATTTTCCCACACCATCTGTTCACCACATAATACAAAATTGTACAGGAAATTTATATGTCAGTGTCTTACTCTATTATTTTATACCACCTATTTTTTAATACAATAAAATATTAATTTACTATAGTAAATTCATCAATTGCATAAATACATTATTTATTTTTATCTAAATTAAATAAGTGACAGAAGTATCATAAAATAAATTGTGGATTATAACATTAATTATTACCGAACAACTCGAACTAATTACATACGTAGTTAATTATATTTGTCATATAACTTATATACACCCTTGAGAGAATAACCTTTTACGGATAAAAATATTCACGTACCTAAGCCTGATCCAAGTAAAAAATTTCCATCCAAAAATAAATAAATTATTCAACGTTATACTAAACTTTAGGTCCGTGTCAAATTCGGCCGAGTACGTGGATAACATGACTTAGTCCCTCGTACACATCGGCACATAGAAATTTATAATTATAATACAAGGTAAAATATGAGATATGATTAACATAACTAGGGTTTAAATAAAACAATAAACAAGAGGGAGATGGGGATAAAGAGATTTGAAATGGCGTTTCAAGTCCAACTTAGAGTAGAAATTAGTCGACTAGAGAGATTTGAAATGAGGACTTTTTTTTCTTTTTTATTCGGCAACTAGCCTATTACTAGGGTTGTAAGTGAGTCAATCATAAATTGTTGTTAAATCTTGTTTAAATAATTATTATCGAGTTTGAGAATTTGTGATTGAGTTTGATTTGATTGTTAATCTAGTCAAGTTAAAACGAGCTCTAATCAAGCCAAACTCAAGTAGAACTAGAGTAGCTTGACTTTTATGCACATATTTTATCGTTCTTCACTAATCGAGTCAAGCTCAAGCCGAATTTCAAACTTATCGAACTAACAAAAGGTTGTGGGTTGCTGTTAACGAATCAAGCTGAAACGGGTTTTTACAAAACAATATCGAGTCGAGCATTGAATAATTTGGTTGGTTTCAGCCCTACCTACTACCTCAAATGCGTACCCATGCCACAGACAAAAGTTGTACAATATGTAAATTAATACTCTCAAATTCGATAACTCATAATTAACACGTTATTTATTTATAAGTAATATTTTTATTTATTTATCTTTGGTTAGAAAAAGGTAAAACAAAACAATTCAAAATATTGCACATTGATCTAAATTCCAAATCTATTAAGTCAACTTGTAGAATAGCATCAAAGTATGAAGTAGAAAATAATTTGGTTAATTATGGTCCAAGTTAATCCAAATTTCTTTTTATTAAATATATGTATATTGCTTCGAGAAAATGTAGGAAGAAAATTTACTCTTAACTAACATATTGAAGAACTAGTGGAGCTTCTTGGAATCATTCTTCTTGGAAAAATTCAAAGTGAAGTGAAATTCAACCTATAATTTGACTTATAATTTCTTTTCACACCATAATTAAGAACAGGAAGTAAAATATTTTATAAAGATTTCGTCAATAGTAATTATCTTTATTCCATGCTTTACACGACATAAGAGTATTATTCTATTGATCACTCCAGGACTTTATGCTTTGTTGAATAATAACAAGCAATTGAATTATATTTAATTTACTGATTAGTTTGTGAAAGTAAAGTGTGAAATGATGATTAAATGAAACTTCTATTACAAAATATTCATTAAAAAATAGCATCAAAATGTTGAGATATTATGAACCATTTGACGTGCACACTATCTTTCTCTAATTAACTAATATGTGAATGATTATTAGTTTGATTATTTTCTTAAAAAATTAATAGACATTAAAATGGTATTATAAGAATCTTCTGTTCCGCAATGGTTTCACATTAATGAGTAATTGACAAGTGTAAAAAACTGATGATAATAATTCACTCACATATTAATTAAGAGGGTGTTTAGGTGAGCTTATAAGCTCCTCAAAACATCTTATAAGATGTTTATGAGCTTATAAATACCGTAAATTTTAAACGTCTTATAAGATGTTTATGAGCTTATAAACACTGTAAATTTTAAAATTGTTTGAATAATATTTTCAAGAGAAGTTTATAAAGTCACAAAATAAAATATTAGGAGCTTATAAGCTCCTCAAAATAAGTTGGGAATTCCTAACTTATTTCATCTCATCCATTGCACATATTTTACACACATTTTCATACACACACCACAAATTTATACACACACGCACACACAATTATTATTATAGGAAAAATATCACATTTATAATATAGCATTTAATTAGCACAAAAACTTGAATTCCTAAATTTAGAAAATCTTGTGATTACCAAACACTCAAATATATTATAAGATGCAATATTTTATTTTATTCAAACTCTTGAAAACTCATTTTCAGAATAAGATTTAACATCTTAGAAGCTCTTAAAAATCTTATAAGGGGCTTATAATATGTTGTTAATAAGCTTAGCCAAACACTCTCTAAACATTCTTGTCAATCCTTCATTGATGTGATACCATTATAGAAGAGAAGATTCACTCCAATATTCTAGCCAGTAGTTATATGAGATTAGATCAAAGACAATAAATTGATAAAAAAGAGAAAAATAGAATTTAGAAGGTTTCTCAACTAAGACACTCATACGATTAAGACAACCAGTGTGAAGCTCCAATAAATTACCATTTAGTATCACACTAGATATAACCCCGTGTTAATGCACGGGATATTGAATATGTAAAAAAATATTTAATAATATATATCTATCATTACATAATTTATTTATATATAATCTAAAAAAAAGTCATACATTGTTGTCAAATTTAACAAAGAAAATATTAAAAGATAAAATGAGAAGTAACCATCATCATTAATAAGTTGACTCAATTTTGTTGGTTATCATTCAAATATTAAAAAGGAGAAAAAGAACAAAATAAAAGACACTTTAGGTAATTTGGACTTAAATAATTATGATGAAGAAAATTTTATAATAATTATATTGAATATTAATAAAATCCTCAATTGCTATGTTGAAGAAAGTCAAAATATATTGTCATATATTGATATGCATGGGTGAAAATTGAGAGCATATGTTTTTATCATGTAAAATTGAAAAGGAGAAAATGATCAAACAGAAAAATAAATTAAGAGATTACCAAATTAACAGTTACATAATTCATTCTTTTTTGCAAAGTACTTGACATTTCAAAAGTTTATAAAATTGATATTTTTACCGAAAAATGCTACTATAATTAATTTTACACATAAATATGGAGTCTAAGCAAGATAAATGCTGTTAAAATTTTTGGTAGAGCTTTATAAGTTGTGAACTTTGATTGAAAATTAAAACATGGATATGATTTGAATTTGAATAAAAGCTTAAACTTTGGCATGATAATAGAGCTAGAAGCAGATTTAAGTAAATATATATATAGTAAAATATTTAAAACTTGATTTTTATTAGGAAATCAGTTTGATTTATGATTTGGGGAATATATGGTGAACTAAATAATTAGAATAGACTAATGGATACCATTCGAAATTTGAATAATAAAAGAAATTTCAAAGAATTCACCAATCAAAAAATTTCTTGATAATTAAAAATTTTAAAATTCTAAAAAAATTAGTATTAATGAAATTGATAAACAGGCAATTGCGGTCAAGCACTGCTTTGCTATATATATATATAGATCTATAGAAGTATAGAATAATATACATATATACAAATATATCAAGCAAAAAAAATTGAAGGGTATCAAAACTACTATTCAACAAAGCAAAATATGACGAAAACAAACTAAGATCCAATTGGAAAAGAAAATCAAAATCACACATTAAAAAACCACTTTCAAAACATATAGAATCTCAATAAAAAAATAATCCAACTTGTATATTATGAATGAAAAGCTAAGATAAATAAATTGAAGTGACAAAAATAAAAATAAAAACACAAATTAAAAAGTTCATAAATATGATGAATGAGAAACTAATATATATTAGTCAACGTGAAAAAAATGACGTAATCACATATTAAATAGATGTGAAAACAAGGTAAATTTCTAAGATGACAACAATTGAATATACAAACATAGTAGACGAACTTGGAGAATAACAAACAATAAAATAATAATAAAAACACATATTAAAAGAATATAGGTTTCAAAACTTAGTAAAGCTCATAAGTGGAGAAATCCAAGAGCATAAGGAAGAAAAAGAAAACACATTTTTGGCAAGATGACCTACAAAGTTGCAACTGGAATATGATATATGTGCGTGTTATATGGAAAGAAAAGAAAGATAAAGATTTAAAGATGCATTCTTTATCACTTAATTAATTGGTAAAAGATTACAAAAGGAAGATATGAAGTTAAAATTAAAAAAGCAATTTCAATTTTTTGTTATTCTCCAATAGCACAAATCTCTAAATATTTGAATTAGAACATAAAAATTACATCAATAAACTAAATCCTATTGCTCTCATTACTTCAAAAGTAGTTGTTGTTGCATCATTTTGAAGACCTTCCACAAATAATCTTTATTCTCAGGCTCATAATCTTTAATAAAATTGCTACACCTGTGGATATGAAGAAAAAATAGAAATTAGTACAATGCATTAATAATAAAAAAAAAATTATAAATGAGAGATAAATAAATAAATTTTTATTGATCTTTCCACAAACTAATATTAGGGTTCTTCAATACCTTATATTCTTGGACCTTTATAAATATAATTATATAAGTATTTGAGTGACTCATTTTTCATGTTCTCGCCATCATAAAAAGTTCCAATTGACGACCTCAGACAACTGTGTCTTGTATTCTAATCATGATGCAGCACCACATAAACATGAGTTGTATTGTCAGATTTCTGAAGGAAAAAAAGAAGTAAAAGTTCAACAACTTATAAGATCAAAACGAAATTTGATACAAAATGAACTTGGTAAATATAATACTACTGACATCCATATGCTCAATTAACAAACTTCCATTATGCGATAATGGTGCATCGTTTAAGCCACCGAGATATATTTTGATGGGTTGATAAGTCGTCTTGTGAGTTGGGTGATCCATTATTTGTGCTTTTGAAAGGTGATTGTGGAAATGAAATGAACTTTTTATCTATAAATAGTAACTTTGGCACAATTTGATATTTGAATATCATAAATCTCTAAATTTCATGAACTCAAATCTCGTTTTGAATTTTTTTTTTTAGATTTGAAAAATGAATTTTGTTTAAATGAGATTTGATGAGATACGGTTCAAAATGGGGGTACTAAGAAAAAGCCATGATGACATATGGCTCAAAATGGGATACTAAGAAGATATAATTTCTGTTTGAGCCGAATGAATTTCTTAAGTTTTAACCATTGAAAGAATAGGATGCAGGTGTTTCAAATTTGAAAATTTGGTAGAATTTGAAATTTGATGGATTCTGTTTAGCCGAATGGATTTTTCTTTTTGAATTTCGGTGGAATTTCTGTACCATATTTCTTTAACCATTAAAAATAATAAGATGCATATTTTTCAAATTTAAAAATTTGGTATAATTTGAAATTTGATACATCACATGTTTAAAAAAAGAAATTTATTAGTTATTATCTTTATCCAAAAAGATGTGAAGTTGTTAAGATGGTTAATTTTTTTATTTAAATCTAATATGTATTTAGATTACTCAATTTTGCTTACGTGGCAAAATTGAGCTCAATTAGATCATCCACATGTGCGCTTATTTGGATGGCTTCAAAAGTTAGATTTTATTATATATAGATAACATTTTTATCCATAGGCACCTGATTTTCCAAAATATTATTTATTTAATTTCATATTCACGTCCTTTATCTGTTAATTGACCGAAATCGCCCATCATTTTCATTCATTCTGGGCAAGCAGAAAAAGAGTTCACATTGGTATTTGACTATTTTCCCATTTCCTACTAAGATATTTATTAATTTCCATTCTTTCGAACTACAAACCATATTTTTGTCCTTTTAGGCGATGGTAAAATGAATTGAGGAAAAGTAGAAGCTACAACAATGCATAACTTGTACAAATAAATATAACATAAAGAAATATCAAACTTAATCGATTTAGGAAAATTCTATGCTACACCGAGACCTATCCCAATGTAGCACACAAGGTTAGATGCAAAGACGGAGTGAGGAATTATACCAAAGGGGATGAAATTGTTGTGATATACACACGTTTCATTTGCCTGGTAGACGAAGGATTGATAGGGGGTCCGGGGGCTTGCCCCGCTCGGTACGGTACGCTATATATATGCCAACAAATCGAGAATTATGCTTAGTACCCTGTATCTTTTTTGTTAATAGTAAAAGCAAAACATATATAGAGTGGACTATCAATAATATCCAATTTCATAGAAATCGACTATGAAAAAATAAAAAAGATAGAAACAAAAATGATACTTATTACATAGAAAAGACGAAAAACGCATAAAAATTACCTAGATTAAGTGAAAAAATTAGTTGAGAACAGATATTAGGTGAGCAAAATACTATTTTTGACCACAAGAAATGGATTTATCAATATTTTCTTGGGGGGCAAAACTTTGTATATATAAAAAATTATATACTAAATTTTTTAATTTGAAAAGTTGAGCGCCCCCCCCCCCCCCGTCTCTGGTTAGATGTAGATTGTAGGCGTGTTATAGTCAAAGGCTCATCAATCACCCTCATCCAACGATGCATTGTAAGTGAGACCATTAGTCTCGGTCCATGATTGAATTACTCATCGATTTATTGATCTCTTCACTATTCGTTTACTATTTTTTAGGACTGGCTCTTTATATAGCAACACACCAATTTATTGCCGTGAATATTAATTACGTAAATCCATTTAAATTTATCTATCAAAATGTTTTAAGAAAAAAAAAGACAAATTAGTAATTAATTAAAAAGTGATATATACCATGGTAAGTTGGTAACTGATCATACATAATCCCTTTTTCCATAGTTTGTTTCATCCATACTCTCACACCACTTGTATATGCACAATATGTGTATAATTACTTTTCAAAAGTATAAATTAACATAAATAGTGTATATTTATCTTGTATAAATAAAAAAATACAGAATATTATACCCTTTTAACATACAATATCTGAAATGATTTCTTATCAAAAATAAATAAATATCTGAAATGATTTTGCCATGCATCGAAAATGGACTTTGTTAGGTGAGATTTAAGAAAGCTCTCCACCTTGCACAGCTTCTCCATTTGCATCTTTTCAAAGAAAATAAGCCCAAAGGAAAAAATGTAAGCCACGCGTCACTTTATTTTATTTACAACTTTTCTAAGAAGTCACCAATTCCATTTTGTTCCACACATTAATAATATTAGCTGTAACCAAATTTATTTTTAATAATTTAAGCAAAGACTTAAAGAGATAACATGACAACACAAATTCATCATCTTTGAGCAAAACGCGAAAATTGAAGCTTAATACCAAAATATTAAACAAAATATATATACTATATGTATATATGAAAGACAAAAATTCTATAATTCAGTAATGTTTATGGACTAAACTTTTAATTACGTTTTTAAAGATATCGAAATCCTTTGCCAATAAGATCAAAGTATCAATCAGAGTTATTGAATTGGAAAATTATATGTCATCATAGGATATATGTATGTATTTTGTGATCGAATATGTTATAAACTCTTTATTTTATTTTTAAATTTTAGACGAAGGGATACCCTAACCCAACAAACTCGATACGATAATTTTGAATCATGAGTCACACAGACCCAATAAAACTCCAAATAAGGAGAGAAAAGTCACAACTTGTGATAGTTTGGAATTAAACCCAAGATCTCCCACATAAAATTAAATGGAAGCTGATACCAGTATAATCACAACTCAGAAGTCTTGGGTTGAATATGTTATAAGTTTGATGAAGTTGTTTCCTCCAATAATTTCACATAATATTAACTGTATAGAGTCCTGCCAAACCTATATAAATAAAGTCCAAATCTTCGGATCAGTAATCGTTGGACACTTTCTGTTACACATGCACGGTGAGTATACATGTCATGCACAAAGATGATGTTAATATTGCAAAAGTCCAAATCTTCGGATTAATAGTCGTGAAACACTTTCTGTTACACGCGCACGGTAGCACAAAGATGGCGTTTATATTGCAAAATGGAAAAGAATCCAAGTTTTCAAGTCCAACTAACAAAATGGGCATTTACTTGGGGTTGATTATGATAGGGGTTTGAAAAATCAGGGATGATCAGGAGACAACTTACACCCATTTCTTTGAAAAGTTTGAAAAAAGTATTAAAGTGGGCTGTTTGTTTCTAAATCTTTCTAGAACTCTAAAATGTCACTTTCTTTGGACCGCCCCATTATTTTTCTTTCGCCCTTTCACTATTTAAATAAATTAAAATTCTCCCTCACAATTCATACACAAACACGCCTCTGAAAAAACAAACAATAATAATAATAATAATCATAAAGCAACTCACAAAGCATATTTCGCAGATTTCCTGAGAGGAAGTTATGGTCGATCTCCCCTTTCGTCAATCATCAGAAGATGAAAAAATCAATGGAAGTTGCTAAAGCTCCGAAACACGATCTCGTTCATTCTCGCGTTTTTCTCTTCGGATTCTACTGCTGGGGCTGGGAATTCCTCACTGCGCTCTTGCTCTTTAGTTGTTGATCGATTCGCCGAAAAAAATTCGATCAATTTTACGCTGATTGTAGGTTTTTGATTTTAGGTTTTAGAATTTATCGAGCAAAATTAGGAGTTTTATTTTGTTTGTTGTTGTTGGATTTGGATTTGGATTTGGAGCTGGTGAATTTGCGTGAGAAATGGCGCAAAGGTCAGTTCCGGCGCCGTTTCTGACGAAGACGTATCATCTGGTGGACGATCGGAGCACGGACGACGTCGTTTCGTGGAACGAAGGTGGCACGGCGTTCGTGGTGTGGAAAACTGCGGAGTTCGCGAAGGATTTGTTGCCTAAGTACTTCAAGCACAACAATTTCTCCAGCTTCGTTCGCCAGCTCAATACCTATGTAAGTTGCTGCATCCTCCTCTACTTTTAGCACCCTTTGTCTTTTCTTCAATCATTCGCTTTTGACTATCGCTCGGCCGAAAACGAACCGAATTACTCGATATTCAGATTGAAATAGTTCAGTATAAGCTCGTTTTGAGCTCGATTCATTAATATATTAAATCAAATTTAAACAATTTTTAGTATGTTGATAAGTTTGAAGCTCAGTTTGAGCTCGATTTGATTAGTAAAAAGTGCAAAATATTTGTAAAAGAGATCAAATTAGTCGAGATTGACTCGTGTTCGATTCGATTAAAGCGTGTTTGAATTCGGCTCGATTAACAATTAAGTTAAATTTAATCATAAATTTCGAAACTCAAATAATAATTTAAATAAATTTAAACAATAGGTTCAAGTTCAACTCGACTTATTTATAATTCTACTTTTGACCAATTTTCCAATTAATTTGATATAATTATTGTTTAGGTATGTTCTAGAAGACTGGAATTATATAAAGGATGTTTCCATAAGGGAAGGCTCTAAAAGTAGGTGGTGTAGCTTGTTTAGATTTAAGAATATAATAAAGTATATCATTAGCCTACTTGTTTGCATGCTCTGAATTCATTATGAGAAAAGAAATGAAATTCTAGTTTGGATCGAGTTTTCAAGCGACAACAGTCCAATAAAATAACAATTGTTATTGTACTTGTTTATATGAAAAAAGTATAATTTGGTAACATTTAAATTGGGATTGATCAAGAATATTTCATAAACGAGAATAATATGTGATATTCTTGTTTTATAACAAGAATAGAGGCATTTAGAGTTTTTGAGGACGAGTTGTTGTCTCTATATTTGACTGGAATATCAAACACAAAACACAAAACGAATAGTTCTTGAAGTCGTTCAATCTTTACTTAGATTTATTTGTTGGTAGAATTTTAATTCTTCTTTGAAAACGAGTAATGAGATGAGGGCAATTACCGCAAGTATAGAAAAATAGAAAGAAATTGACTATTGAACTTGTATATTTAATAGGTTCCTCTTTTGAGAAAAGCTGTTTTGGAACGAATCTGTTCCTTGTTTTACCCGGAATAAACTTATTCCAACTTTCTAAAAACAAGATCTTTCTGGAACAACTTCCCTACCTAGGAATTAGGATAGATCAATGTTTAGGAATAGATTTAATTCGATGAAATGCGTCTCCTATAAGGATATCGAGTAAATGATACGTGTAATTATTGAATTTTGATTTCATATTGAATTCTTGTCATTCATTCAGTAACTCGCAAAAATAGAGATACACGTAATTTGCAATAGAAGATGATATATGCTGCTTATGTGTTTATCCTTGGATGATTGGCACGAGAATTGGAGCTCTGGAAGAGTTTTTAAAATTGGCTGACGCCATGCATATGTAGTGTGTGAACTGTCATCTTTGTCTCAGTTGAATAATCCATTCAAATTTTTATTTTAATTTGTTCCTAAATTGACGGCCGTCTGAAAATTTATTGAGGATTTATTAAGTTAGGTCCAGGTTGGAATGGTGACTCATTTTAAAGGCATGACGTCTATGAGCCTGGTGGCATTTATTGCAATTTACTTCATAAGATATAAATTCAGCGTACATTAAAGATTAAACAATTGATATAAGAAAATCTAGTAGAAAATTCTATAATAGGAAAACAACAAGGTTTTGTTTTTTAACAAATTAGTTGTAAGGTGGTGCGCATGTAATTTACCTGTATGTATACATTGAGCTACAAGTCAAAATAAAAGCTCATAATGTGATTTATACACTCTTTTAGTTAAAATTTATATTATACTCGCACATACGTATAATTGAATAAAACTCACATTTCTTGTATCCATTATGAACATAACAAATAATATTTGTATTTTTGAGTTGAACCGTGCAATATACTTACTTTACGTATTTTGTATAATATTTGACGATTAATACTCAATATTTGGTGGGAAAAAATATTCTTATTTAAAATTTTGTATAATATTTGACAAATAATACTCTATATATGGCGGGGGAAATATTTTTTATTTAAAATGGAAAGTTGTATTAAAAAATAGGTAATAATTAATTGAATATTATAAAATCAAAAAACACAAAATTAATTATTACATCAAAATATTAATTATTGTCAACTAGTGATTCATAAAAAATATTCTTTTTTCATAATATAAAAGCAAGTACAATCAATGTATCTTATAAAATAATATAATAGGCCGTATTTTTGCTCTAAATAATTTATTTTTATTCGTATTTTATATGTATGGGTACTAATCTGATTTTCTTCACCTTAACTTTCAATAAAAATTTGTAAAATACTCGTACGTATTAAATACGGAATTTTTACCGTCGCCCATTTAACTAATTAGGTTAATAATACATGCAATTAACAAATACTTGTGTTGAAGTTCATTGGAAGATTCCCGTCCAAATTCGATCAAATAAATACTTAGTTCAATTATATTTTTCACGTAGAATAGTCGTAAGAAGAAAAAAAAAGAATTACACTTAGCTTCTCAGATCGAGTAAGCTGGAACTTCCTAAGTTTATCTCTTTTTTTGAAGTTTTCTTCAATATCTTAGTCAAATAGACAGTGTTTTGAATGAAGAAGTTGGGATGTTTTCATCTTATCAATTTCTTTCCTTTTTCTTTTGATAATTCTTTTGCTGTTACGGTTTACGGATAACAATCAATTTCCGTTTCCTGCGAAAGCGGAGTGGATATTTTTGTATGTTAAATAATCATACTTTGTTTGTTCAATTCGGATCTTTTATTGCAAATGTAATTGCATCTTCGACTTTTATACAAGTGTACCTATACATGAATAGTGTTGTTTGCTTGGCTTTGTACAGGGTTTTCGGAAAATTGTTCCCGACAAATGGGAATTCGCCAACGAAAACTTCAAACGAGGTCAAAAGGAGCTTCTCATTGGAATTCGCCGCCGGAAAATGGTGCCGGCACAAACTTCACCCAGCGCAAAGCCTGGAGCCACCGAGAATCTAACTTCACCAGCGAACTCTGGCGAAGACTTAGGCTCGAGCTCCACCTCATATCCCGACTCCAAAAACCCTGGATCACTGGAGACGCAGGCATCGGCGCAGCTCGCGGATTTATCCGGCGAGAACGAGAAGCTGAGAAAAGATAATCAGATCCTGAGCTCAGAGCTAGCACAAACTAAGAAACAGTGCGATGAGTTGATAGCTTTTCTGACTCAATGCGTGAAGGTAGCGCCCGACGAAATCAGCCGTATTATGGATCTCGGCGGCGGTGAGGTGGGTGGTGTAAATTCTGATTGTGATGATGACGAAAATGAAAGTTGTATGAAATTGTTTGGGGTGATAGTGAGAAAGAAGAGGGGTTGTAGTGATAATACTGATTTTGTTGGGCCACATAAGAAAGAAATGAAAAGAAGTGTGGAGGTTAATGTTCCTTGGATGAAGATTTCTGCGTCATCCGGGGAGGGCAGCAAGGTCTGTAACTGACCATTTATCCCGCGCCACGTGTCTCAGAAGGTCTTTTAGAGAAGCGTAATAGGATAGCGGAACGAGGGCATAATCGTCACCCAGCAAAATTTATGGGAAATAAAAGGGTCAAAATTGATCTTGTTTAGTGAGTTGGAAAATCAAAAGCAAATGGGTTTGTCCATCTCTAATGTCTAAAATTTTATTGTAAAGTTTAATTTGGAGTGTTGTAATTACGTTTTCTAATGTACGAGTTTATATTCGATTTCATCGTTCTTTTTGTTTTTCTTTTTTCATTTTTTAAACAGGATTGTTTTAGGGACCTAATACGACAGAGTCGGACCAATAGTTATATATTTGGACCTTCTTTGTCCTGTCATATCATGATCATAAAGAAGTTTCACACTTGATACCGGAGACTCAAAAGTGTCCGTATTTTGATCAACACCTTCTTTGGCTAAGTAATCTGCAACTTGATTTGTTTGAGGGCAACCACGCCTCCCATTCTTGGGCCGTTCTATGTGGTCTCGGCTCAATTTTGACCGTTGAATCACCAATAGGGGGGGGGTTTTCATTTAGCAATTTAACCCCCTCCCGTAAAATTTCCCCCCATTCTTTGTTAAATCTTTGTTTTCTTATCAATGTGTGGCCATTTTGATAAGTGGGCTACTTATGTACGCCACAGCCCATTAAAGATGTAACAAACCAAGTTCTTAGTTGGGTTTAAGCCCAATATATGAATATAGGCCTCTATTGTCATTTTTCAGTAATTAGTAATTCCTTTTTTTTTTGGTAACTAAAGAACCCGCAACAGCTATCCGAAGATGCGTTCTGGGTAAATTTCGCCCTCATACAATAGCCCGCAAACCACATGAAGAGGGTAAGCCGCACTAGAAAAATCTTATGCAATGGGTTCATATCCCTAGAGCGGTTTAATCCCGGGTTACCATGGTAGGAAATACCCTCCCAAATCAACTCACCCAACTTTTGGGGACAGTTATTAGTAATTCCATTGGTCATTGATACTGATTCTTTAATTTTGTAACAAGCTCAAAGTTCTTTGATATCCAATTTATTTATTTTAATTGAACCGCCCTATCGGGGGAGAGTGTTGTTGGGCCTCTCATCCCTTTTTTATATCATCCAAAAAATAAAGCGATAAATAAGGAGATCTAATTCCCTCACAATCAAATCTGAAAGAAATAAAGTGAAAGAGGAGTCCTACTCCCTTACAAATATAAAAATTAATCAAAACCATCTAAACCTAAAACTAGGAAAAATTGTATCCATCTTTGTACTGCTTCTCACCATGTGTGGCACCTCTTCTATGCTCATCTCGGTTGTAATCTGGTCATCACATGCCATATTAACTAGCAAGTCCGCCACTTTATTTCCTTCCCGATATATATGTGAAAACCGAACCTCCATCTTTGATCTCAAAAGACGAATCTTTTGCAAGAGAATTTGCATATCCCATGCCCCCTGATCAGCCCATAAAATCATATGAATTACCACTTGGGCATCAATCTCCACCCATACTCTCGTGCATCCTAGATTGTGGCATATTTCAAAACCTCTATAAACACCAAAAAGTTCTGCAAAATTATTCGTGGAGAGCCCAATGAATTCTGTGAATGCACGAATAATCACTCCTCTATGGTCGCGAATAATACCTCCCGACCCAGCTATCCCTGGATTTCCTCTTGATGCCCCATCCGTATTCAACTTTACCCATCCCTGACTTGGCGGTACCCACTCTACTCTGATAGAGATTAAGGTAATCTTTTTTTCCCATTTAACTCCTAACCATCTAGCTAAAGTCTCATCACCCTTCCAATTTTTTGAAGTAAGAATACCATGTCTGTGGAGTAAACTAATGTAATACTCCACCCGACGCTGCACCCTCCTGAGGTTAAACCATACCCCATCGTGTTTAACCTTATTTTGTTCCATCCATGTAAACCAAGTGATGAAAACCGGTAAAATCCTTCGCACACTCCTTGGACCAGCCCCAATCCTCCAACTTTGCCACCATAACATAATATTTGAAGTATCTGCTAGAGTGAAATTACAAAGGTTTGCAAAATACATACCTAATATTTTTGCACCAGCACTGTTAAGAAAAAGGTGAGGTAGTGATTCCGTCTCTCTTTTCGTACAACAGTGACATCTTGAAGCCAAGGAGATTTCTTTTGATTGTGTAATATCATCCACCGGCAGCCATTGATGAAGGAGTCTCCATGCAAATATTGACATAGAGGGCTTAATAAGTTTGCTCCACATATCACCAAATATTTCACAATCATCGACTTTGTCCCGAACCATATTCCAGGCTGATTTCAATGTGAATCTCCCACATGAAGTCAGACGCCATATTGAAGTATCAGGGGTCTCGGGATTGATCGGAATTAGTTCTATCTGTTCCACCATATCTGCCGGTATAACCAAAGTTAGTTGTGATGTGTCCCAAGCATATCCACTCCAAAACGAAGACACACTATCTAGTGAACAAACCGAACCATTAATCACTTTGTATAAAGGACTAGTACCTAACCAATTATCGTACCAAAATGATGCTGTCCCGTCTCCCAAATTCCAGCATATTTGTGGTTCAACAATATCTCTTATCTTTCCAAGCCTCTTCCAAATCATAGATGCCGAGCACTTAACACGAGCCACCACCGGATGATGTTCACTACAATATTTATGATGCATAAAACGAGCCCAGATGGATTTACCTTCTCTAAGTTTCCACCAAAGTTTTATTCTGAAAGCCTCTATCATGTTTTTAAGGGAGCAAACCGCCAATCCACCTTCTTTGTACGGATAGTAAGCTTTAGCCCATGAAGTCCAATGTAATTTTTTAACCTTTGAAATAGAGCCCCAAAAAAATCTGTTAAAAAGACGTTCAATGCGTTGTATTACATTAATTGGTGTCTCTATAATCTGCAAGACATACAACGGCATCGAAAAAAGAACACTTTTTATCAAGGTTAATCTACCTCCATACGATAAGACTGACTTTTCCCATCCTCCAATTCGCGAAACAATTTTACTAATGACAGATTCAAAACCGAAGCTCGTTTGTGTCCTTTATAAAGCGGTGCACCTAAGTAAGTAAACGGTAGGTGTTCCATATCAGATCCTGTAATTTCCTTTACATTCCGTATTCGTCTAATGCTTGCTGATTTTCCGATAATAAAAGTTGATTTATCTCTATTTATTAACTGACCCGAAATCCTTTCATAATATGCAAGAAACTTCATTAGAACGGTTAATGCTCCCTTAGTCCCCTTAGTGAATATGATTGTATCATCCGCATAAGCAAGATGACTAACCAAAAAACCACCGCTATTGTCAAAATGCATTTTTGGATTTTCTTGAAAGAGTTTCTCCAAACCTCTAGATAGAAATTCCGATGCAAGAACGAATAAAGTTGGCGATAGAGAGTCCCCTTGCCTTAACCCCCTTGTCGACTTAAAAAATCCAGCACTCGAGCCATTAATAAGAACCGAAAACCAACAATTCTCTACTGAGTTTTTAACCCAATTAATCCAAGTTTCTGGAAATCCTAGCTTTGCCAAAACCGAGTACATAAATTTTCACTGTACTCTGTCATAAGCCTTTGCCATATCAAGCTTCAACATAATATTTCCTCCACCTTTTTTCCTTTCAATTTCATGACACAACTCCTGAGCCAAAAGGATGTTGTCCACTATGTTTCGACCTTTAATAAATCCCGTTTGAAACGGTGATATCACCCTTGTTAAAACCGCCGAAAGCCTATTACTCATAATATTTGTAATCACTTTATTACTTACATTACAAAGACTTATCGGTCAATAATCCTTCCAAGTTTTTGGATTTTCCATCTTCGGAATCAATGAAATAGTGGTTGCGGTATAGCCTCGGTTTAGTGGCTGCCCGGCAAAGAATTCTGACACTGTCTCCATTAAATCATCACAAATAATATTCTAGCTTTTTTGATAAAATAAGGATGTAAAGCCATCTGGACCTGCAACACTGTAAGGGTCAATACCCCACACCGCTTCCTTAACCTCCTCTACCGTTGGCATGATGCAGATGACACACAAAATCCTAGCAAGTGTACTAGGTCGTGCAAGTAATATAGTGAATGTAAGTCCGGATTATCGTACCCTAGAGACAATTGTATTTAAGTACTGAAATTACTGTGTTATCTAATTCTAAGTTAAATCAAGAGATAAAGATGTGAATTATGAATTAAAATATTAAATAACAATTACCAACTAATGAGAGAAATCAACTTTGAATTTAAATCAACGAGAAAAGTGATTAAGGCACATGATTCATCCAATTATTCAAATTGACTATAAATTCTATCTTACCGGATTATTAGATTGATTAGGTTAAGGCGAAATTCCCTAACTTACTTACTATCCAATCTCTTGGTATAACAATTCTATTTTCATTAACGATTTCTATATCTCTATATGAAATTCGAATTAATGAAAACGCATTACAAAGATTCATGGAATTTTCCGTTTTCACGGAAAGCACACACAAGGAAATCGAATCTATCTCTAGTCAATTTTACGTTGTGGTGTTTAATACCTAGATGCATCCCTAGTTTATCTCCTCTCGGTCTCAAAACTAAGCACAAATTCATACAATTGGTAGCTAAGCAATCATAAGCATTAAGAACAAATATTAAACACATAACCCAAAACAAATTTAATCCGAAAAAATAATACTCATAAATCAAACATAATAATTGGATTTCACATGGCCTCAATCAAAGGGAAATTAAGTCATAATCGTAAAAGAAAAGAGATAATTCATCTTGAAAGACATGTTCAATGAAAACAAATCTAAAAGCATGAAATTAAAACTCCCTAATAACGTTTCTTGATAGATCTTGCTTGAATTTTCCTTCTTCATAGACAAAGATGGAGTATCCTCGCGTTCTTCTTCTTCCCCAGACTTCTCTCAACCCTCTTGGTGTGTTTCAAAGTGTCAAACCCTCAAAAGTGGGCAAAAGTCCCGAATTTTGACCTAATAGCGCGTATTTATAGATGCTGAAATCGGCCCTTAGCCGCGGCTAAAAAGACGGTAGTCATGGCTAAAAAGACGGTAGCCACAGCTAAAATCTGCTGTTCACATTTTTTTGCCTATTTTAGCCTTGGTAACTTCATATCTTCAAAGTACAAAGGTTCCTTCATGATCACCATGGCTAAGGGTCTTCATAGCCGTGGCTAAAGGAGTATTTTGAGAACTTCTTTGATCTTTTCATTCATTTTTGCTCCAATTCTCAAATAACCTATAAAAACACAACCAATCACAAAATCAAAGCATATGTGGCATAAATACACTCAAGAACTCATCAAAATACAAGAAAAGAGGCGCCTAAAAGGCGTAAAATACGAGCTTATCAACACCCCCAAACTTAAGTTTGATCGTCCTCGAGCAAAGAAATTAAAGCAAACACATAAGCTCGAAAATTCTACAACTCATACACAAAGACAAGATAAACACCTTAGAACAAGACTTGTGAAAAATCACTTATTCATCAAAAACTTTCAAATTCATATGCCTCAAATTTCTGCAACACTATCTCAAATCATGAACACCCACGTTCCTCATATGTCTAGAATCCACATTAAGCAAGATTATGCAAACAAATCAAACTCATCAACACAAACCAACTTTGAAAATATAACTTATTTGAATGCACAATACGCGATAACCATGATCAAAAGGTTTTTTCGGCTTGTAATGTAAGGCTCGGGTGTTGGCTTGGTACAGAAATATATAGAAGAAAGTGATTAAGGGTTTAGAGAGCTTAAAACTCGATATCTTCAGGCTACACTCACTAACTAAATGCATCATACTCACAATTTTCACCACTCTCTTTCTCTTTTTTTTTTCTTTTCTTTTCCAAACTCACAACCCCAAAACTTATTTCTTGTTGAACTTGGGTTGTGTACGAGTTACAATACCTAACCAATGATCATCGAAGCATCACATATATAGTCTAGTCGAGATTATTTTTCCTTTCTTTTTTCTTCTCTTTTTTTTTTGATCTTTTTTTTTTCGCGACTATTCCGGCTCAATTTTATTCAAGTGCTTCTCACATCCTTCTCATTCATCTAGTATATCTCAAAACCTTCATCAATTCTCCAAATAAACCAACATCAACCTCCCTATCCTTATGTGCACAAAACAATAAAACACACACCCAAACATAGCTAAAAGATACCGAATTGTAAGCTCCCATAACCGGGTGATTATCTTTGTTTTTCTTTTAGGCTAACGGGTAGATGATTTGGTTTATGAACAAAAAGCGAATGGTGGTCTATGGTGTGCTTAGCACACCACATTCTTATCAATACGGCTCAAATAAAGGTTCTAGAGACAATGAATATACTACAAGCTAATATAAGGCTGAAGACAAATAAAAAATGGCCTAAATCATATCATGGTCATGCAATATCAATGCATTCTTCAAAATTAAACAAATGTAGAAGGTTCATGCCTCGAGTCCTCAAAATTTACATAAGCTTGACTAAAAAGGATATCAAGACACAGAAAAACATGTTGATCACAGAGAAAAGAATTGGAAGCTAAAAACAAATGAGACAACAAAATCATCAAGCTTCATCAGAAAAATGACAATTCGTTAGAATCATTCAAGGCATTTTCACTTGCACATATGTGTATAAATTACATCAATTTCTGGGCATATCAAAAAATTATCATGCATAACATGTATCCACCCCCAAACTTAATCAACTCATTGTCCTCAATGAGCTAAATGATGGAAAATAAAAGTAACTAGGGGAAAAATACTGCCCCGATCAGAGATTGAGGTTGAAATCTCCATATAGAATTCCAGACAGAAAGTGCATAGGAGCTAACGACAATCACTCGCGAAGCTGGAGAATAGGTGTGACCTAAACACATAAACAAAAGAAACCATTAATCAAACATCAATGGTAGTAATCAGGGAATTAGAATTCATTACAAGTCTAACAAGATAAAACTAAAAGAAAAACATAGAAACGAAAGACTAACAAAATGTCTCAGAAAAAGCATAACGATAAAACGAGAATAAAATAGTATATCTTGAAAATCATAACATAAGCTCAAAAGAAATCATTAGGATCAAATCCCAAATCCACAATGTACTGTTAAGCCACGGCTAAAATGAACCATAGCCGTGGCTAAAATACCTGACATTATAACAAAAATTTATTTTCTATTTTTAAGTAAGTGATGCCGCTCGTCTAGAATTTCTCACTTGTACGTAATGCTATACCTGAGACACAAAACAAACTAAAATAGAACAAAAGACTCAACTAAATCAAAACAAAAGAAATAAAAGAAAACTATAAACATGGGTTGCCTCCCAAGAAGCGCTTGTTTTAAGTCATTAGCTCGACTCCCTTGCACTGCTCATGGTGGATCATAAGGAGCAATGCCAACTTTGTATGGACGAGCCTTTTTATGTTTTTTCCAGTTGCGTAGAGGCTTCTCCCCTCCAATCTCTATCACACAACCTAAAAGAATTAGAAGTGAGCATAATGTCTCTTTCAAAAATACATAATTGAAGTGTAAAGATGAAAGGTTAATTGAAAGTGAGAAAGAATCCTCAATGGATGATTGCAACTCATATGTGGCTGTCCCATACTCCCTTAGCCTTAGTTTTGACAACTCAAATGGTGGTTCATCCAAGTGAATTATATATCCTCTGATTTTCTCATTCTTGACCGTAGTATCACTTGGGTTCTCAAAATATGCATCGAATGAATCAATAGAGTTGTAAACCTTGACTTCAACCTCCTCCACTCTGTCTCTCTGGTTATTGATACAATTTTGTAAGAATTCGAGAGATATGGTGGTAGGTGGTGTTGAGCTCTTGAAGATTGGTAACTTCCTTTCATGGTCATGTGATGTAGTGGATTTTTGGAATCTCTGTGGTGAATTGAAGGTGCTCCAGTGATGTTGTCTCTGCTTTACCACACATAGATTCTGAAGGTAGTGCTGGTGTAGTAATAAGGTGCAGACACTGTGGTGCCGAATCAACAACTTGTTCAAATTCTGTACTAAGTACCTCATCATTCTCTTCTATGCTACTTTGTGAAGTGGCTAATGATCTCTTTGCCAATAAGTTGGAAAGTTGATTGATTTGTGTTTGCAATGTAATCATAGATGCTTCGATATTCTGATATCGCTCATCATTCGTCTTTATCCATTGAATTATCAACTCTTCAAACCTCGGGCTCCTATCACGTTATTGCTGATAATTCCCTTGATTCTGAAAGTCAATCGGCTGAAATTCTTCTTGCATCATACTATCATGTTGCAAGTATGAGGGTGAAAATCTCTTAACATAAAAACTTAATGGAAAATCTTGATGATTCCTCCCCCCGTGTTGACAGTAATCGCTATGATGAACGCCTCTACACCACGAACATAAATCTTGCACTTGACTCCCATAGGCTCCTACGTTCCATCCACGTTGTGACCAATAAAAGTTATTATTATTCATCTCTTCAAGAATAAAAATAAAAAGACTAAAATATAAAAAATAAAAAAAAGACTTAAGCTTAGAACAAATAAGAGAATCTCAATATTAAATAAACAATTGTCCCCGGCAACGGCGCCAAAAACTTGACACACAAAATCCTAGCAAGTGTACTAGGTCATGCAAGTAATATAGTGGATGTAAGTCCGGATTATCGTACCCTAGAGACAATTGTATTTAAGTACTGAAATTACTGTGTTATCTAATTCTAAGTTAAATCAAGAGATAAAGATGTAAATTATGAATTAAAATATTAAATAACAATTACCAACTAATGAGAGAAATCAACTTTGAATTTAAATCAACGAGAAAAGTGATTAAGGCACATGATTCATCCAATTATTCAAATTGACTATAAATTCTATCTTACCGGATTATTAGATTGATTAGGTTAAGGCGAAATTCCCTAAATTACTTACTATCCAATCTCTTGGTATATCAATTCTATTTTCATTAACGATTTCTATATCTCTATATGAAATTCGAATTAATGAAAACGCATTACAAAGATTCATGGAATTTCCCGTTTTCACGGAAAGCACACACAAGGAAATCGAATCTATCTCTAGTCAATTTTACGTTGTGGTGTTTAATACCTAGATGCATCCTTAGTTTATCTCCTCTCGGTCTCAAAACTAAGCACAAATCCATACAATTGGTAGCTAAGCAATCATAAGCATTAAGAACAAATATTAAACACATAACCCAAAACAAATTTAATCCGAAAAAATAATACTCATAAATCAAACATAATAATTGGATTTCTCATGGCCTCAATCAAAGGGAAATTAAGTCATAATCGTAAAAGAAAAGAGATAATTCATCTTGAAAGACATGTTCAATGAAAACAAATCTAAAAGCATGAAATTAAAACTCCCTAATAACGTTTCTTGATAGATCTTGCTTGAATTCTCCTTCTTCATAGACAAAGATGGAGTATCCTATCGTTCTTTTTCTTCCCCAGACTTCTCTCAACCCTCTTGGTGTGTTTCAAAGTGTCAAACCCTCAAAAGTGGGCAAAAGTCCCGAATTTTGACCTAATAGCGCGTATTTATAGATGCTGAAATCGGCCCTTAGCCGCGGCTAAAAAGACGGTAGTCACGGCTAAAATCTGGTGTTCACATTTTTTTGCCTATTTTAGCCTTGGTAACTTCATATCTTCAAAGTACAAAGGTTCCTTCATGATCACCATGGCTAAGGATCTTCATAGCCGTGACTAAAGGAGTATTTTGAGAACTTCTTGGATCTTTTCATTCATTTTTGCTCCAATTCTCAAATAACCTATAAAAACACAATCAATCACAAAATCAAAGCATATGTGGCATAAATACACTCAAGAACTCATCAAAATACAAGAAAAGAGGCGCCTAAAAGGCGTAAAATACGAGCTTATCAACAGAGACTATTTCTATCATGATCCGTCAACATCTTCGGAACACATGACAAGTCAGGTTCCTCAGATTCTTTGATATCCAATTATTGAAGCACATGATATATATTATTGTTTGATGTAGCATGATCCACATTACTTGATAATGATAACGATGTTATAAAAAATCGAGTGTTTACATTATATAATGACTTTGATGAGTGTTTGACTATCTCTGTAGATATTTTAGATTTTCGGGACAAAAGTAAAAGATAAGTAAATTTTGAGAATCATTAAAAGTTCACTAGCTTAGTTACTTGGGTCTGGGTTAGAAGTTTCCAGATTATATACGCGAGTTTGACGAGTGCAAATGTTTGGCCTTTTATTTACTCATTTTAGATCTGAAAGACATAAGTGGGATAAAAGTAAAATTGAGGACCACTAAAAACATTTGATCACCTTTACTATGAAAAAAAAATACTTTTTAGAGAATTTTTTTCAAAAAAACTTGTTTGGTTACCATATTATTATTTTATTTTATTTAGATATTTTCTCAAAAATCTAGCTAATTTTGAGGAAATTCTTGCAAAAAGGAAAAAGAAATTGTAGATTTTTACTACTCATGATTTGACAGTTCGCCCATAATTCAAATAGTTTCTTCCGGCTATTCATCAACACCAAGAGTCAAATTAATCGCATATTTTATTGCAAAAAGATGGGTCGTGCAAAATAAGATTCATTTTGCCAATTTTTTTTATGTCTAGATCGATGAGTTTGCAAAGATATAATTACGAAAAATTATATTTTAACACCAATTTAAACAAATTTCTCACAGCAAAAAACATATCACATCCACCAAACTCATTACATGTTTTCTTCTAAAAAAAAAGAAAAACTCATCCAAACACATTTTAGCACCATATTTTGTATCCCTAAAATTATTTTTTTCTCACACTTCTTATGAAAAAAAATTCTTCGATATAAATATGGCATCCAATTAAACCCTAAATATTCTCAAGCCCTTGTTACGATGTTAGTCTTGGTTTAAAAAGGTAAAATATGTGCGTAAATTTTATACACGAGTTTAATGAGCGTTTGATCATTTTTGTAAAACCATCAAGAAAATAAAAATATCATTTTTGTGATATTTTAGATTTGAGGAACAACAATAAAATAAAAGTGAAATTTGAGGGGTCATTAAAAGCATTTGACCAATTTCGAAATCTAGAACAAGTTCAATGATTTTTTTATTTTATTTTTTGATTGTTGAGAAGGAACTTACAGTTATTATTTGAAGGTGCGCACTGAATAAACTCCGCCATAATGCAATAGCCACAAGTTCAATAATTCTAGCTTTTATACATCTCACGAAACAAATTATATTATGCATGGTCCCACACATGACATAAAATTGGGTAAATCAAATTTAATGATCCGAGTGAAAATTTTGTATTTATCTATCTCATTGGGAATGTACTCAATAATATAATAATATTATAAACAATAAAACTATTAAATTAGATCTAACATAAAATTTTCCAAGAAAATTCTAGCACGAACTATTGAAATAATGAAATCATCCAACATAGAATTTGGCCGATTACTCTAATCCCAGCTAAAAATATCTGGACCAAATCACGCTCAAAATGGGAAAACCAAAATTGTCATCAATTCCTTCATGGCTTTAATCTCCGCCAATTCCTCGTATTCGATTTTCAACATCTCACGACCATCTTCATCTTCAATTTCTCGCGCTTCACTCTCAAGAACACGACGATTTGCCAGCTCATCATCATCGGCTTCCATGGATGAGCTGAGAGCAAAATTCATGGAGTTCCCCTACGTCTCTGCGCCGCACAAGGACCTGATGTTGGAGCTTCTATCCTCTGTGGACAACCGCATTGGATCCTCCCTGCAACCTTGTACTCTCCCTACTGATGTACAACACTTTGGAAATCCCACTGGTACTGCCTCTGCTTCTTTGCACCTCAGATCCGGCGTCGTTTCGTCTCAGGTAACCTAATTCTTTAAAATCTAGTCCTCCTATATGTACATCAATTTAATTAAGACACTTGAGGGTATGTTTGTTTATGTTTTTGAGCTAAGATTTTGAAAGTTTATGGTATTACGGGTGTTCGTGTGGAAATGATTTGATATGGGATGCGTTTGTTTATGCTTTTAGAATATGATTGGACATTCTGAAAACGTATCAAATAAAAAATAATTGGTTGAAGTATGATGGATTAAATAATTATAACGATATGAAAAAGGACAAAACAATTGTTTGGAATAAATATTTATTAGTTGATGATTGTGTGAAATGATAAATGTAGGTAGTGATTGATAGTTAGTTATGTACTGGATTGAAAAGTGAAGTTTGAAAAATGTGTATCTGAATGAAAATGGTTTGTCGGGCCTAAAGTTTTAGGATATTATGATCCAGAAAATTGAAATAAGATTTGAAAACACAAACAAACATGGCCTTAACACAGAACGACTATACATAGTTTATTGTGATTGGTATTGTGCTATTCAAGTCAGTTGCACTAAGAATCCCATTTTATAAAAAGATTTTGAATATTACCATCACAATATTAAAAAATTAATTAGCATGGTTGACTTGAGAAAAACTAAAATAACGATAGATATGCTTATAATATCATAAGCAATCCAATAATTTCATTTTTTTTCATGATCTTCGGAACGTTAACTCACTCTAGAAACGAAACCTAATCAATGTTCATAGCTTCTCAAATTATATCTTAGATCAAATTCTCAAAATCTTACTAGCTAAATATGTTTATCACAGATTGATTTCATATTGGGAGGATGGATCCACTGCAAGTTGCCATCCGGCTCGTCCTTGAACATAACGAGCCTCTCGGCCTATCTCAAATCCTCCACCAATGCGCCACATTTCCTGATGGAACTCATCCAGAGCAGCCCAAACTCTCTCATTCTAATTCTCGATTTAACTCCACGAAAAGATCTCATCTTATATTTAGACTACCTTAAAACCTACTACGAAGACACTCAGTTGGATAAACATAGACAACGCCTTCATACATTGCCCGAGGTAACACCTTACTTCTCACCATCTCTTTACATACGATCCGTTCTTTCTCCGACAGCAGTTATAGTGAACATAGACATTGGAGCTGGTGAAAAAACGAATATCGAAGAGATAATTAGGGATGATATTGGTCCCGTTGCTAAGGAGGTTCTGCAATTCTGGTTGGATTCATGTGCTTGTTCGGAGAGAAGTGTGGTGGGAGAGTCCGAGAAATGTTATTTAGCTGAAAGGGATAGAATAATTAAGAGTAAAACTATTGAGGTTGATCTTGGCTCGAGTTTTCCAAGGTTGTTTGGGCAAGAAGTAGCGGATAGAGTTTTAAGTGTTTTGAAGGAATACTACAATGCGTAAATTTTTTATCTTTACTTAGATTGCAATGTATGTATTGATGTATGTTATACACGTATTGATCGCCATAATAAGAAGTTTATGGCACTTGTTCTTCATTGTTTGCCTGCGTTAATCATGTATATGGTGGTTGGTGTTGTTTGTACGTATAATTCTTGGCGGGTCTCAGGACCCCTTGGTTTGGAAGTATTGTAGTCGCCCATGTGTGGTACCTACGTTACGGGAATGATATTCCGGGATTCGGCAATGGAAATATATACTACTTTGCTTTTTTGGGGCTTAATTCAATCGAATACTTGAGAAATTTTTCCAGTTAACCTTTTCTGAAAATTTTAGTCCAGACCCAGTTTGGTCGAACCCATGTGTATTTCATCATAAGAGTGAAATACACTTGTCATATGATTGGTCACAAATAAAGTGAAATACATTTGGGTTCGGCGAGACCGTGTCCAAGCTATGCTATATTCTTTTTGTTAGGGTGTCTGTGCTGCTGGAGAATGAAAGAATTACCCATGGATAGTTAAAGACCATACTTTGTTGGGCCACTCATAATCCTACCCAATGGGCTCTCAACTGTAGACGCGTGTTTTTTTTTCTTTTTTCCGGGGGTTTCTCAATTTATTCTGATATTGAGGACCTATCATGCTTGAGATCTCTATTTTTTATTATTTTTTTTAATACAAAGAAAAGAGGGGACCCTAACGATCTATCCCGACAGATCCGAGTTTACAGTCGTTTGTCTAGGCCAAGTAAGGCCTACTCGATCTTGCTCTACAAAAATGTCCAGATCCGGGTGCGGAGATGTCATGACAGTGAGGGTTTGCTGAAGACCCTTCTTGGCCAATCCGTCTGCGACACGGTTGGCTTCCCTCCAGATATTAATCAGCTCAACTTGCCATGCTAACGTTCGCTTCTGCCGTATTTGATTAATCAGATCCCAATGGTGGTGCGAGGTGGTGCCATCTCGAATGCTCAGAATAGCTTCCCGACTATCAGATTCAATGATCATATTTCTCACTTGAGTATCCCAGGCCAAATGTAGCCCAAATAGAAGTGCTTTCAATTCGGCACCAAGGGGTGTTGACGTGCCAACTCCACCACAAAATCCCCGGACCCAATGACCATAATGGTCGCGTATGACTCCTCCGATGCTCGCCCAATCGACTTGTGCAGAGATCTCTCTTTAAAAGCAAAATTGTGCACGTAAGTACTCAAATTTAGGACGTTTAACTTAAGCGATCATAGCTCATTACACTCGGACCAGTACCCCTACCTGGCATCAGTAATGCAATTTCAATTGGCAAATAAAATTTGAAAGGGAAAAGAAAGACAAAAATTAGAATTTCTGCTACGAGATCAAATTTTAAAAAAAAAAATTATAGAAAGGATATGCTTATTAGAATTACGCATAGATCATGACATAAAAACAATTGTTGACGCAGTTATCTAAATTGATACTTGATGAAGCATGCTAATATATTTGATAAGAGACTAAACTGCCATAAAAACTCCTTGATAAGAGCATAAACTATCAACAATGCTCTTTGATAAGAGCTTGAACTATCAACAGCGCTCTTGGATAATAGCCTAAACTGTTATAAGAGCTCCTTGATAAGAGCTTAAACTATCAACAGTGCTCCTTGATAAGAGCTTAAACTGTCATAAAAGCTTCCTTTGACAATTTAATCTCGAATCAAACGTTATGAATGATGTGTGAAAGTTGAAAGTTTCAAGATCGACTCGTCACTTTGATCTTCCTTCAAATGGATTTGGACTTCGATAACATTAATTCGAGGGCTTAGCACCTTAATCTCAAATCAAACGTTACAATTTGATAAATTTCGCCAAGAACACCTTTGAACTTTCTTCGATTTGAAGAACTTTTGTAGAGAGAGTTTGGAAAGCTTCCTTCGTCTTCTCTAGTTTCAATTGAATTTATATTTGTGTTGATTATCTCTAATGCTTATTAGAATTACACTCGAATTAACGTTATATATAGATCAATGATGGTCAAGTACGCTTCTCCAGACAGAGAGGAAATATTCTTGGATAAATATATTGTACAATCTGTCAGAATAACAAAGAAGTATCCCATTAGTTGATTGTGAATCCATGCTTTATCTATAAACTAAAAATTGAAGAATGTAGATCTTGAAGATATCGATATCTTGCCGATGGAAGTTAACGAAGTTATGGGACATCAAGCCTCAGAAAAGGATTCATAATATCGAGGCTCTGGTCATTTGATACTTGATGAAGGAAAGAGATGAGAGGTAGAGATTGTCCCACGGTTTCACTGGGCGTGACAAAAATTTGTACACAATAAATTTTTATGTCTATAAACAAAAACACAAAAAATAGTGATAAATGAATTTATATTGATTAAATAAGAAATCAAAAGATAATTCCTAATCTAATCCCCTGACTATTCCTTCAAGAATGATTGATTTGAATATTGGAGCATAAATCGCTTCTTTGATTTCCTCCAAAGTGGATTTGAATGTTTATAACAATGATGTGAGGGCTCGACAACTTAATCTCAGATCAAAAATTATGAATGATGTGTGGAAGTTGAAAGCTTCAAGATCGACTCATCACTTTGATCTTCCTTCAAATGGATTTGGACTTCTATAACGTTAATTCGAGAGCTTGACATCTTAATCTCGAATCAAACGTTATAATTTGATGAATTTCGCCAAAAATGCCTTTGATCCTTTTTGGATTTGAAGAACTTTTGTAGAGAGGGTTTGGAGAGCCTCCTTCACTTCTCTAGTTTCAATTGAATTTATGTGTGTTGATTATGAGATTCCAAGGACCCTATTTATAGATATAGGATGGGAAAGCCACAATTCTTTAAACAACTTTAGGTAATTATCTCTTTAATATTTGTATTTATTAAAAGATAAAGATCAATTATTTTGAAGCCATCTGATTGGCTAATATATGATGATGAACTTCATAGAGATTATTTCTTTAATATCTTTATTAATTTAAAAAGATAAATATCAATTACTTTGAAATCATTTGATTGGCTAATATATAATGATGATAAACTTCATAGATATCATCTCTTTAATATCTTTATTAATTTAAAGAAATAAATATCAATTACTTTAATGTCATTTGATTGGTCAACATACCCACGTGGCGCCGTGTGATTGGTTCTTGACTTCTTTACTGCAAGGCATAATTTGATTAGTTGGAACACCTCAATTTGACACGTGGTAAGATTTGATTTGCCAATAAAATACATATTAAAGTATCAACTAAATCAATTATTTACTTTTGGAATTATATTTAGTAATTCCCATAATATAAATTAAAAGGTTTAAATTAATAATTAATATGATATTTTCCACTTGTCATTATTTGATTGAATGCAAAATTGTTTTGTCTACATATGCTAATTAGAATTACGCATAGATCATAACATAATAACAACGCGGTTATCTAAATTGCAGCTCGAATTGGACATTCACGTCTAGTAAAAGTTCAGCTCGAACTTAATTTGGCCTAACCAAGTAAATTAAATGATATTGATATGTAATTAAGTGAAAATTTTATTGGGAATTAGAGATACTTTAATAATTTTATTAAAAAGATAATCCCAAAACCTCCCTAATGAAAAATTGAACAAAAGAATTGATTCATTTTATAATTGACCGATTTCATCCAAAAACGATTTTTTCTCTCCAAGGTGGGAGATTCCTTATCTCTCACGCATGAGAGTTTTAGGGTTAGGGTTTTCTTTTGCATGTCATTTTTCACTTCCATATTCTTTCGTTCGAATTGCTTAGGAGTGTGTGAGGCTTGTTCTGATCCACTTAGTACATCTGGAATCGCTTTGCACATGGAAGTTTCGGGAACCTAGGAGCCAAAGACTGGTTTCTTCTCAGATCTCGCGTGTCGCTGCTCTTGTTTTTTTCCTGCTTTGATATCTCTTTTCCGGTCGAGTTTTGTGCGTTGGGCGACCCGTCGACGTTAGTCCGACGTCTTTTGTTATGAGGTGTCTGGTTTCTGTCGAGTCTAGGGTTTTCTGTTGGGTTCTGTTTGTGTTTAATGTTTTCTTGTTGCTTTCTGTTTTGCTAGGGATTTTCAGAGGTATCTGCTCGTTCATAGTAATTAACTCGGTGCTTATTTTTTCCATCACTCCTACCAAGGCTGTGCAAGGATTAATGGACGAAGAAATTAACTTGTTGGGTGAGATGTTAACTCTAACAGAGAGGGAGGCTAGTGAGGTGGAGATTCCAGCCAATCTTTGGAAGAAAGGCCAGAGACATACGGGCCTGATATTAGTGGCAAGACTCTTGACGGGTAGAAGAGTGAATTTTATGGCGTTTAAGGATACGACGACTAGGATGTTTAAACCCGTGAGAGGTATCACTACTACAAAAATGACCTATGACAGCGGTTTTTTTGGGCCTATGGCAGCGGTTTTAACCGCTGTCATAGGTACCGCGTTTTTAGGGGTAGAATTATGACAGCGGTTACAAAACCGCTGTAATAGGTCTACCTATGACAGCGGTTCCTTGAACACCGCTGTGAAAAAACCAAAAAAATAAAAATAAATAACGGACCTGTGGCAGCGGTTCTCCCAAAACCGCTGCCACAGGAGGACCTGTGGCAGCGGTTCTGGGAAAACCGCTGCCAAAGTTCTCACCTGTGGAAGCGGTTCTGCGAGAACCGCTGTTTTTTTTTAATTATTTATTGCGCTGTCATGATAGTGCCTGTACAATAATATGCAATGATCCAATCAACAAATTTCAACTAACAACAAAACATATTCAACATAAACAAACATCACCCCAAACTTCAATATTACCATCTTTTTCCTCCAACAATAAAATATTATAATCTCCAACAAAATGTACAATTAACTAATTAAATTACTAATGACCTTACGAAATACAATAAATCAAATCTCAATTTATAACAAGTCACAATGTACAAAAACTAAATTACCTAATTTCTAAGGAGCTGCTAAGAAAATGTAACGTGCAACTTCGTAGCGTACTTCATCAATTTGCTCATCAGTATAGAAGGATTGACAATCCTTAAAGTACTGCAAGATATATGTATATATATAGAGATTAATTGCAAAGTGAAATAACATTTCAATTACCTACCAATTAAGGTTTAATAATTTCAAAAGTAATAGAATTAAGTATATATATATATATAAGGATTATGTATACCGCTGTTGGGATTATAGATAGTCCGTGGCTAATAATCTCTTTCATGAATCTCATAACGAAATAGCCACAATCCACCTCGTTGGTCTGCCGGGGCACTACAAAAGCAATCAAACTTACGTTGTATTAGAAGACGAACTTCTATACGAATATATAATCTCATGAACCTAGAAAACGCTAACCTTTATAGTAAACCATTTACAGTCCGAGTTTTTGGATTTGTTGGATTGGTTGTTGCAGTTTGCACGAAATATGTGCACAGCTCTATAAAAAAATATAAAAAACAAGAAAATATGTTAAAAACAAGAAATTATGTGAAATAAATACAATTTAAAAAATATTAAATATAATGGATACATTGATTGAATGAAAAACTTACTGATTGAATTTTAGTATCATATCATCTCGGTATTGCGGCTCACCATGCACAGAATCCAGATAGTAAACAATCTCTTTAAATGGATTAATTGCAAGCAACAACCAATGACCCCTACAAAGCATTCAAAAGATAAGTTGAAAATTTGTTTTGCGTAGCTAGTTTTACAAATTAAAGTCGAGTCTTTAGTAGCTCACCCGGTGTTGTAAGGTGCAAGAAATAACTTATTTTGTTGTGTACTCTGCATCATAGCACGTGCTATGTACTGCACTTGTTGAACTGACGGGTCTGTTTGAGCAGCTATGGAATGTGGGCTAAGGAACCCGAAACTTGCTTCTTTTCCTTCGGGGATCACGTAGTTAAACCACAAACACCTAAATTGAGCATAAAAAATGAATTTCGAGTGACGAAAATAATCGTAGTTTAGATGTAATAAAATAATTAAAAAACTTACTTTATGTACGCTGTAATGATAGAGGCTCCTATTTCTTTTCTACACAGAAGGTGATAGATCTCCTCCTTCCCAATGAACTCTGGAAATGAAAGATTCATAATGGCTTCGTCCATATATATATTGATCAGGGCACCAATCTTCATCATCTTCGTGTACTTTCCCAGAAATACAAGGTCATTAGGGAGTCCATCTAGTTGAAGATCTGCACATATGTCTACTTCACCTGCAGGCTCGGCCACTTGAGATTTTCCTTTGACAGCTGACCGCTTCGACGTCCCTGACTTACGGTTTCCAGATGATTTGGACTGTTTAAGCAAGAAAATAAAATATAAATGTTACACACCAAAGTATATTTAGTAACCTCAAACAAATTGTTATAATTTATTAATGACTAGCTATTAATTACATACCGGTGCAGCAGTGACAATGACAAGACTCGCTGGCCAAGCAACAAAGGTACCCAGAGCATGAGAAATGGAGAATATTTCATCATTGAGAGGGACGGGCAGGAGTGTATTAGCCTCAACTGCAGTGTCAATGCGCACTTTCACATTGTTGGTGGCTAATTGACAGTTGTGAAGTGTTCTATCAGTCTCTGATCGATTGTATAGCTGTCCTTTAGCCACCACACGATATGATGGAGATGAAAGTGCTAATTGACATGGAGTGATACCCTACACACACACGTATATATATATATACAACATTATATTAGAAAGTTTTGTATGATTTACAGAAAATAGAGAGTCGCAAGTTGTATGATTAATAAACAAGTTCAAATTTTTACCTCAGGAAGCATCTTATAACCTGGTTCTGGGCTGCTATCTTTCAAAGAAATGACGTCATCTTCATGTGGCTGACGCGAGTTAGGGGCTTCCAAAACATCAATTCGTTGTTGCATGGCAACCATAGTTTCGGAGAGGTTTTTCACTATGTTTCTCAAGTTTTCCATCTCCTTTTCTGAAGCAGGCTTTGGATCCTTAAAATAGTCTCTTTGTGAGACCCCAAAGCCAACACCCCTAACGCGACCCGGATGCTCTTTCCTTTTAATAGCTTTAGCCAATAGGTCATCTCGACTCGTGTAAGTTCCACTATGGCTAGTGCTCTCTTGTGAAATGCTCTCCTGTAATGATATATTTTAAAAATTAAAAAAAATAGTGAACCTTGTGCTTTTAATAGTATTTCAATAAAACAATTAATAGAGCTAAAATTGCCAATAACTCACCATTTCATTCACCACTCTTCTAACATTTTCGTTATCAATTTGATTTGTCGGATCGGAACGCGAAACCCTCCACACGAGTGCTCGTGTCACATCTGTACAATCGGATCCCGCATCCCTTCTTTTATTTATCTATATTTTCATTAAAAAATATATGTATGCATTAACATAGAATTATTATTAAAAAAATTGTAAGGATTCACTGCTAAATGAACTACATACCTCCATTTGCTCCACAACAGCATCTCCAAAACTCCCTTTCCGGTAAGGATATTCAGGGTTCTTTGCTCTTTCCTGATTGTCCATGCTTATTTTCTGTTTATTACATTATCAAATTATTAGCTAAATATAAACGCAATAACCAACAAATGAAACTGTAAATTAAAATGACTAGCTACCTGCCAAGGTTCACCTAAGCGAACCTCTAAAAATGCCGCCCAATCGGCTTGGGATATCTCATATTGTGGAGGTGGGTTGACATTAACGTTTCCATCATCATCTCGCACATACTTTCTGCTTATGTAGCTCCTGAAGTTACGTGCTAGCCTCCCAGCTTCTGCTAGTACGTACTTTTGTCGACTTTCGTCAATATCAAACGCCAACTACAAAAAACAAACAATAAAGTATATATAAAATTATAATTTAGAGAATATGATAATACATTAACACTTACAAATAAGATAATATCCAAATTACCTTCATCTCATCCCAAATGTTTTTTTTTGTTGCTGACGGGACTTTGCGCCAAGTACTAATGGCAATCGACACCTTCTGCCGAACCTGCACGCCTATATACCCAACAAATATTGATTTGTTGGGGTTAATTGGCTGACCTCTGTCATTCCAGCCGACAGGTAGCCTTATGCCTTTACTTCTGGCATTGACAACTTTTTTCATAGCAGAGACACCTCTCCGTATGTCCTTCTCATGACCGCTATCTGATCCATATACATCATCGTCGGGAAAACTACCATCAGGATTTGAAGCCATCGACCTACAAAAGACAAATAATACAGAAGTTAGATTCATATAAATTTGGCTGATTCATTTGGCAATAATAATTTTCAAATAGACGTAATAATACAGAAGTTATCTTCATATAAATTTGGCAGATTCATTTGGCAATAATAATTTTCAAATAGACGTAATAAATACAGAAGTTATCTTCATATAAATTTGGCAGATTCATTTGGCAATAATAATTTTCAAATAGACGTAATAAATACAGAAGTTATCTTCATATAAATTTGGCAGATTCATTTGGCAATAATAAATTTCAAATAGAAGTAATAAATCACAAAATAAACAAAATTATCCTAAACCACAAAATAAACAAAATTTAATCCTCAATTAAACATAATTAACCCCCAGCTAAACCAAATTAACCTTAAAATCAATCAACCCCTATTTCCCTTAAATTTTCCACAAAAATTGGCAAATCTCAAGAATATAAATTTTCTAGCAACTAAGTATAAATATTGAAAGAAGTCTATCATACAATTATGAAATAAATTCAAATACCTTTCATCGTTTTCTTTTTGTCGTTGGCTTAGCAGTCTTTTGCTTCCCATCGGTACGACCATTTTTTTTAGTACGGCGACGAACTGACGGATTAATCCATATCCCCTCTTGGTGATCTTGACGCATATACAATTCATCATCACTTATATCCAAGTCATCGTCACTATCAATTGATTGTGAATCACCTAATGAGATAGGGTTTTCTCCATCATCTTCACTTTCTTCATAATCACCTTCAATACATGTATTTTTGTTTGCCGATAAAACAATGGACCACCTCTTATCAATAGGATCGGTAACAAAAAATACTTGTTTAGCTTGTGACGCTAAAATGAAAGGTTCATCTTTGTATCCCACCCTTTCAAGGTCTACTCGAGTGAAGCCTATTTCACTATTATCGACACCATGTTTATTGTCAACCCACCTACACCCAAATACAGGCACCCGAAACCAACTATAATCAAGCTCCCATATACGTTCAATCACCCCGTAATATGATAAATCGGCATAGATAGGATTATTATCTTTCGCACTTGAGATATGCATTGCTTGAGCTACAAGACTCACACCACTATTCTGCATTGTACTTCGTTCGTCTTGGTCTTTTGTATAGAATGTGCGACCATTTATACGATAACCTGAATAACAAAATACTAGTCTGTCCGGACCCATCGACAGCCGTGTCAATTTATCTGAAACTGAAAGCTGTGGATTCTCTTTCTGTTTTTCTTCAAAATGCTTTCGGAACCAATCGATGAAACTCTTATTATGCTCTCTTGAAATCCAACTCTCATTTTTAATTGGATTGAATCTCCTAAGTTGGTTCTTATGCTCTTCAACATATGGGTCAACCTCATCGGTGTTGTGGAGCACATATAGGTGTGCCTGATCCCTTTGTGTAATATGAACACTAACTAATTGTTTTCCCATTAATCCGACTCCTTCTGTTCCCCCTCCCACAACATGAGACTTTGGGAGCTCTGCAACATTAGAATCTGTCAGATACTCTGTGCAAAATGTAATGGCTTCATCAACTATGTACCGTTCAACAATGCAACCTTCCGGTCGACTACGATTTTTCACGTAGCCTTTCAATACCTTCATATAACGCTCAGCCGGATACATAGATCTCATAAAAGCCGGTCCACATAGTTGAGTCTCTCTAACCAAGTGAATGGGTAGATGAGTCATTATATCAAAAAAAGCAGGTGGAAAATACATTTCAAGCTCACACAAAGTGATGACAATTTGTTTTTGAAGTGCAGGAAATTGCTCAGGATCAAACACCTTGCTCCACATTGCTTTGAAGAAGAAACACAATTTAGTTATCGTGTCTCTCACCTTTTTTGGCAAAATGGCCCGTATAGCAATTGGTAGCAAATGATCCATGATTACATGACAATCGTGAGTCTTCAAGTGTTTTAGCTTCAAATCCTTCATTGATACAAGACTGCTAATGTTTGAAGAATACCCTTCTGGAACTTTCACTCCATTAAGAAACTCACATAATGCAATTTTTTCTTTCCTGGCTAGAGTGTGAGCTGCTGGAGGCAAATAAGTACGTTTTCCCTTATTTGTTGGTGTCAATTTTCCTCTTATCTTCATTTCAACCAAGTCTAACCGTGCCTTTACGCCATCTTTTGTCTTTCCGGGCACATTTAGAAGTGTTCCAATGACGCTATCAAATACATTTTTCTCAATATGCATTATATCGAGAAAATGTCTAACATGTAAAGACGTCCAATACGGCAACTCAAAGAAAATTGACTTTTTTTTCCACCCAGTTTTTGCAAGGCCACATGCAAAAGTCTTTCCAAATTTAACCTCCAAGTCTCTTACATTTTCAAACACTTCTTCACCAGTTAAGCACTTAGGAGCTCGACCTTCTTCTATATTCCCATTGAAAGCTTTCTTCCACCGACGATATCGATGGTTCCGATTTAGCCATCTCCGATGCCCTTGGAATGCATATTTCTGGGAGTGTGTCAATCGATATTGATCTGTACTCTTGACACATATGGGGCATCCACATTGGCCATGTACACCATATCCCTCGAGGTTTGCTCTTGCCGGAAAATCATTGATTGTTCCAAATAACATGACTCTGAGATTAAAATTTTCTTCTCTCAACCCGTCATATACTTGAACACCGGTGTCCCACAACACCTTCAAATCCTCAATTAAAGGGGTCAAGTAGACATCTATATCATTTCCAGGTTGTTTCGGCCCAGAAATGAGTATAGGCATCATTATATGCTCTCGCTTCATGCATCGCGATGGGGGAAGGTTGTAGATCATCAAAATCACCGGCCATGTACTATGTGAGCTGCTTTGCAAGCCATGAGGGTTCATGCCATCTGTAGCCAATACAAGGCGCAGGTTTCTTGATTCTTCACCAAATTCAGGGAAATCATCATCAATCTTTTTCCATTGAGGAGAATCTGAGGGATGTCGAATCTTGTCATCTTCAATCCTTTCTTCAAACCTTCTATCAGCATGCCATGTCAAGTCCTTGGCTAACTCTTTACTACTGTACATGCGTTTAAATCGTGGTATTATAGGCAAATACCACATGGTTTTGACAGGCGTAGATCCATTCTTCTTGTACCGTGAGGCGCCACATTTTGGACAGGCCTTCAATGATGCATAGTCAATTCTAAATAATACGCAATCATTGAGACAGGCATGTATCCTCTCATATCCCATGCCAATTGAGGTTAACATCCGTTTAGCCTCATAAGTACGATTAGGTAACACATTATCCTCAGGTAGCATGCTTTTTAATAAACCAAGCAAGTCTGTGAAACTCTTATCACTCCACCCATTGTTGGCTTTTAACTTGTATAGGTTAAGAACTGTTTTCAATCTTGTGAATTTACTACCACTATACAGTGGTGTCTTTGAATCACTTGTCAAATTGTCAAACATTTTAGGACAATTTCACAAATCCTCCTCAATCACATTTGTCATCTCCTCCAAACGATCAGGCTCATAATCATTCATGTTGAAATCGTGTGATGGATATGATGTACCACCCAAATCATCCAACGGGACACTGCTTTCACCTGTCTTGTCCAACGTTTGTAGCTTTTATCAATTCCATTACACACCAAATGATCTTCCAACTCACGTGGACTAATTCTCTTTCCAAAACAACAACGTAAACACGGGCAAGTGATCCTAGTTCGATCTGGTGCATGGTCAACCGCAAACTTTATGAACTCTTTCACACCTTTCTCATACTGTTCCGACATACGATCTGCTAAAATCCAACTTCGATCCATTTTGATTCTGAATTAATCAAATTAAACAATTTTATCATCAGTTGATAGTTAAATTAATTAAATAATTTGTATTTTAATTTATTTCCCATTATTCTAGAAAAAATTCAGCAGAGTAACAACGCAAAAATTACTACCAAGTTCTCGACTTAATCTTCACCCGGGTAGGTTGAATCCAACAAAATTCGGATCTTACGATCCGCTAAAATCCAATTTCAATCTTAATTAATTATATTTTCAGCAACTACAAATATTGATCACCAGTCGGATCACATAAATCACATAAAACTATAAATAAAACATTATATTTTCAGCAACTAAGTATAAATATAGATCACCAGTTGGATCAATGTACCCTAAACCACCAAATAACCACAATTTAATCTCAAATCAAACGGAATTAACACCCGACTAACTAAAATTAATACTAAATTCAGTCAAATTCCTAGTTCCCTTAAATTTTTTATACACCCATATATACACAAATACACGCACACATACACAAATATATATATACATACACTCATATATGCATACACCCACATATACACAAATACACGCACACATACACAAATATATATACATACACTCATATATGCATGCACCCACATATACATACATCTATACATACTCTATGTGTGTGTGTGTATATATATATATATTTATATTTATCTAAAAGAAAATACCAAAACTAAATGGACCACGGCGGCGGAAGCGGAGGTGGGCGGCAGGGGCCGCGGCGGTCGACGGCAGCGGAGGTCGGCACTATCTATATATATATAGAGAGAGAGTTAATTTTATATATATAGAGAATATATACATATATATGCACATATATATATATATATATATATCTAGAAAGAAAAAGAGAGAAAGAGAGAGAGAGATATTACCGGAGTGACGGCGGCGGACGGTGGTAGAAAGAGAAAGAGAGAAAGAGAGAGAGAGAAAAATCGAGAGAGAGAGGTAGATATCTAGAGATAGAGAGAGAAAAAGAGAGGGGGGCGGCGGATGGTGGTGGTAGTCGCGATGGTGGTGGTGGTGGTGGTGGTGGTGGTGGTGGTGGTGATGGTGGTGGTGGTGGTGGTGGTGAGAGAGTTGAGAGAGAGAGAGAGAGAGAGAGAGAAAAACCGAGAGAGAGAGGTAGATATCTAGAGATAGAGAGAGAAAAAGAGAGGGGGGCGGCGGACGGTGGTGGTCGCGATGGTGGTGGTGGTGGTGGTGATGGTGGTGGTGGTGAGAGAGTTGAGAGTTGAGAGAGAGAGAGAGAGAGTGAGTGGGTGAGATCTAGTGAGAGTGAGAGTGAGGGGTCCGGGTTGTAGAAAACCCGGCCCTTGTGCCAGCGGTTCGGCCGAACTGCTGGCACATGTGTGTTTGTGGCAGCGGTTCGGCTAGAACCACTGCCACAAAGTACACTTCTGGCAGCGGTTCGGCCGAACCGCTGCCATACGTGCGCTTTGTGGCAGCGGTTCGGCCGAACCGCTTCCATACGTGCGCTTTGTGGCAGCGGTTCGGCCGAACCGCTGCCATACGTGCACTTTTTGGCAGCGGTTCTGGCCGAACCGCTGCCACATTCAATTTTTTTTTTTCTGAAACCTATGACAGCGTTTTGGCTCGAACCGCTGTCATAGGTCCGAACCGAATGCCACCTATTACAGCAGTTTTCAAAACCGCTGTCATAGGTGCGCTGTAATAGGACTTTTTTGTGGTAGTGCATGGAAGTAGAGAGGCTGGAAAATGGACGCTTCCTTTTTGAGTTCCAGCATACTATTGACATGAATCGGGTTTTAGACGAGGGGCCATGGAGTTTTGACACGGATCTGATTATTCTGAAAAAACTCGGTATCGATGATGATCCAATTTCCACTTCGCTCACTCATGGGGACTTTACAATACATATAAAAGGGCTCCCGTTAAGCCAGATGACGAGGGACATCACCACGTACATCGGCAATAAGATAGGGAAGTTCATTGGGGTGGAGTTAGAGGAGAATGGGGTTTCTTGTGGCTCGATCATGCGGATTAGGGTTTAGATGGATGTTACCAAGGCAATTCTTAGGGTTGTCAAACTCAAATCGGGGAACGAAACGCTGACAGTGAGTCTTGCATATGAACGGCTACCCGATTATTGTTATTTGTGTGGAGTTATGGGGCACCTGGTCAGTTTTTGCGAGCTTCGTTATAAAGATGATTTTGTCGACCCAGGGGTAGAGCTCCCGTTTGGGCCAAAGTTGAGAGCTGCTGTGCGTCTTTCCATCGGAAAAGGAAAGAGTCCGAGCAGTAGTGTTGCCACCCCTTTCCCCTCCATGAGCTCGATTCCAGGTAGGGCTGATACAGGGGACTGGAGGCCAGTTCGTCAAACCAACCTGAACCGTTTTAACAGGAGGGAACTCAACGTGCAGAGAGCATCTAGTCTAGAGAGCTCGGAAGGAAGGGAGAAAATGACGTCAATGATACGGCAAATAACGTGAGTCCGGTTTATAGGAGTGTCAGGATTCACACTGATTTAGGGGATGAGTATGAGGTTTATCAAAACACTCTGATTGGTTTCCAGGACAGCAGCTTGCAGGTACATAATAGAGAAACTGGCCCATCAAAGGAACTTCCTCAATCTGTCTCACGTAATGTTGTGTCTTTAGTACCAAACATGGGGGCTGCAACTTTGCCCATAGCACCAATTTATGATTCCCAAAATAATGCAGTCTCTGGTCTCAATTCGCCCCCAACCCCTCAAACTCACGGTTCTCAACTTAATAACGAGAGGGGTGTACCTGATTTTTAATCCCCTCACCAAAATCAGGCTTCGGCATTAAACCCGTTTTTGATAAATATACCTATTCAAATAGCGGTTACCCCGCCTCGTAATCTCCAAGGTCGTTTTTCTCGTAAAACTCGAAATTCTCAAAGCACTCGTATTTCAGAAATTGTCCCGAACACCCCCGGCTTTTTAAAAAGAAAACAACTTGCTGAGTCTGATGTACCGGTGGAGGTTATTGAACCGACACCAAAGCGCCCTCTTCTTCGTTTGATCGACGAACCAGATAGCCCGGCGGAGACTGCACAGATGCAGTCCCGCCAAGGACCATGAGTATCCTATGTTGGAACTGTCAGGGGCTGAGAGGGTCCCGGGCAGTTCAAGAGCTCGAGGAGCTCATCCGGAGTTATTCTCCTTTTATTATCTTTTTGTCCGAAACTAGATTAGATAGAGTCGGTGTTGAGTTTCTTAAAAATTGTTTAAATTTTTTTGTGGTTTGTGTTGAGTCTAGGGGGCAATCGGGTGGTTTAGCTCTTTTGTGGGAAAAATCTATTGACGTTGTCCTTCAGTCCTTTTCTTTTAATCATATAGATGCTAGTGTGGTCGGTTTCTCTAGTGGCGAAACATGGAGATTTACGGGGAGCCGGATACGAGCAATCGCAAAACGAGCTGGAATATCCTTAAAAACCTGAGTGAGAGGTCTTTCGCCCCTTGGATAGTGGCAGGGGATTTTAACGAGATCTTACACCCTCATGAACAGATTAGTAATCGAAGACGGGCTTTGTGGCAAATGAGAGATTTTCGTGAAGCTATAAATGAAGTAGGGATTTTTGATTTGGGATACAGAGAGGATTTGGTGACTTGGAATAATGGTCGTCATGACGAGCATAATGTTTAATGCAGGCTCGATAGGGCTTGTGCCAATTTAAAATGGAGTGCTCTCTTCCCAAATGCTACCGTTACCACATTGAGTATGCTCAGATCGGACCATAGTGCAATTCTTATTGATGTGGAACCACCTCAAATCCCCCGCGCCCAACCTAGGAAACGAAAATTCAGATGTGAGGCAGCTTGGTTGCGGAGTAGTGAGTGTGAGCAAGTTATCAGGGATGCTTGGGACCCGTGTGATGAGAAAGGAGCGAATGAGGTGGTGTGGAATAACATTAAAAACTGTCGTGTTGGTCTGCTTTGTTGGGATAAAAATGAGTTTCGAAAGATACTGCGGCGTATAAAGGAGCTCGAGGAAAGATTGAAGGTGCTTCGTAAGGGGTGTCCTTCGGTAGCGTCCAGGCAAGAACAACAGAGGGTAGGGGCTGAATTAGAGGAGTTGTTAGCAAAGGAGAAAACATGCTGGAAACAGAGAAGCCGAGCGTTATGGTTAAAGGATGGGGATCGAAACACTTCTTATTTTCACTCGAGTGCGACTGAGAGGCGACGTAGGAACTCGATTTCACGACTTAAGGATAATGCAGGGGTGTGGCGGGATAAGGAGGACGAAGTTCAACACATCATTACCGACTACTTTGGCACTATTTTTTCGTCCATTCATCCCTCGGCTCATGAACTTGAAGAAGCGATGGAATTAATTCAGCCGAGAGTTACTGATGCTATGAACGCGGAGATGTCGCGAAAATTCACAGCATACGAGGTAACTAATTCGCTTTCACAAATGCATCCATTGAAATCCCCGGGCCCCGATGGTATGTCTCCTTTATTTTTTCAGAAGTTTTGGCCCATTGTAGGTAAAGAAGTGCTAGCATGTGTCCTTAATCTGTTCAATTCCCACAAATTCCTCCCTATGATCAATTTTACGCATATTGTCCTAATACCGAAATGCAATAATCCCGAGATTATAACCCAATTTCGCCCAATCAGTTTATGTAATGTTAACTATAAAATGGCATCTAAAACCATAGCAAATCGCATAAAACCCTTTTTGAATGATATTGTGTCGGAAACTCAATCCGCTTTTATTCCGAGTCGCCTAATTTCTGATAATATTCTTGTTGCTTACGAAATTAACCATTATCTGAAAAACAAGTCTTGGGGTAAAGAGGGACATACAACCCTGAAACTTGACATGAGCAAAGCGTATGACAGGGTCGAGTGGATATTTCTTCGGAGAGTCTTAGAGAGGCTAGGTTTCCATCACAATATTGTTGAGCTTATTATGTTATGCATTTCCTCGGTCACCTATTCTTTTATGCTCACTGGTTCTCAGTTTGGCTTCCTTACCCCCCAGAGAGGTCTCCGTCAAGGAGATCCGCTTTCCCTCTATTTATTTCTTTTGTGTGCAGAAGTTTTCAGTTGTATGTTACAGGCGGACGAAAACGCGGGAAACTTGGTCGGAGTGCAAATCGCCAGAAATGCACCGCGAGTTAGTCATCTATTATTTGCAGATGATACAATGATTTATTGTCAGGCATCTGAGGCGGCTATGAGGTGTTTAAAGAATTTGTTTTCGCGATATGCTAAAGTGTCGGGTCAGGAAATTAATTTACAAAAGTCCACAGTGGTGTTTAGCAAGAACACGCCGGAGCGGGATAGGGAAGGTCTGGCGGATATTTTGGGTGTTCAATTGGCTGATAAGCATGAGAAATACTTGGGGTTACCGGCGGCGGTAGGCAAGTCCCGAAAAGAAGTGTTCGCGTCTATACGGGACCGAATTAATAATAGGTTGGACGGATGGAGTGCTAAATTCTTGTCCCAGGCGAGGAAAGAAATTCTTCTGAAAGCGGTTATTCAATCAATGCCCACATATGCGATGAGTTGTTTCAATCTTCCGGATTCCCTTTTACGGGAGATTGAATCAGCCATGGCTAAATTTTGGTGGAATAACCGTGAGGTAAAGAAGTTGCATTGGGTGGCCTGGAACAAGTTGTGTGCTTCGAAAGATGAGGGAGGTATCGGATTTAGGGCTCTTAAGGATTTCAACTTAGCTGTGCTAGCCAAGCAGGGTTGGAGAATTATTCAGAGTCGACTGTTACGTGCTCGTTATTTTCCAGAAACTGATTTTTTCGGGGCAGCGGAGGGCTCCAATGCCTCGTACACGTGGAAGAGTATAAAGGCGGCTTCTCAGGTTCTGAAAGGGGGGTGCCGTTGGAGAGTGGGAACGAGAGATAGCATTCGGGTATGGCATGACCCTTGGTTACCTAGACCAAAGACTTTTAAAATCCAGACTTTGGAAAGGTCTCTTCCGGACGAGACACGAGTTAGCGAGTTGATAGATGCTGCTACGGGGTGGTGGAATGTTCAAAGGTTGGAAGATAATTTTTGGAAGGAGGATGTGGAATGCATTTTATCTATTCCTCTTGGTTCACGAAACAATGGTGATAGGATGGTTTGGCACTATACCAAGCATGGGAATTTTTCGGTTAAGAGTGCTTATCACGTGGCGAGGGCCTTATCAACGGAGGGTAGGAGTTCAGTGTTGGGTACGAAGGAAGAGGATGTTCATAGTTCCAGGAAATTTCTTTGGCAAGCGAAAGTGGCCCCTAAAATTAAAGTCTTCTGTTGGCGAGCTTGTAAACATGCCATCCCGACGGCTTGTAATCTACGACGCTGGAAGGTTCGAGTGGATGCGGCATGTCCTTTTTGTGGGTCGTACGATGAAGATGAGAAACATGCCCTTCTGACATGTTCTTTCGTGAGGGTAGTTTGGGCCCTTTCGAATTTACCGTGGTACATCATTTCTTTTTGGTCCTCGGACGTGGAAAGTTGGTTTAGACATTGCCATGCAAAGCTGGACGTGGAGAGCTATTAATTATTTCTCACTACTTGTTGGCTCCTGTGGCAAAACCGAAACTCATCCATTATGGAGAAAAAGTCCTCATCTCCGGATGTTATCATGGACAAGGCACGGTCTTATAGGGTCTTTTACAAAGAGGCGACTGAAGTATGCCCTTCCTTATCTCAGGCAGCGCATGATGCGAGATGGGTTCCGCCGGTAAGCGGGAGGATTAGAGTGAAGTTTGATGGGGTTGTGTTTGATAATCCGAAGGCGACGGGGGCGGGCTGCATTGGCAGAGATTCGACGGGTACTTGTGTGGCTTGGAGGCAGCAGCGGTTGGACTTTGGAACGTCTCCAGAGGTGGCAGAAGCTCTTGCAGCTCTGGAGGCGATAAAGTTGGCTCGACGAAGGGGATGGCGGAATATTGAAATTGAGGGCGACTGTCTAGTGTTAATTAATAAGCTGAAGGCTAAGGAACAGGATCTCTCTCCCTTAGGCCCTTTTGTTAGTGATATCTTAGCTTTAGTTCCTTTTTTTGATTATGTTTCTTTTAGTTTTGTTAGACGTTTGGGTAATATGCCTGCTCTGTCATTTGTTAGCACGATCAGCTATTGTGGAACTTGATGGGGATTCGATTTTACCCCCTCAAGTTGCTGATGCCGTTTTGGCAGACTCTTAATAATATGGTGCTATCGTTTCTGTTAAAAAAATATATATATTAATTAAAAAGATAAGTAATAAATAGATTATCAATATGAAATTAAACTCCAATAGAATGGCGGGAAAGCAAAAACTAGAAGCAAACAAAGACCAATTAGTAGGGTTGTAACTCGTAAACGAGTTGAATCAAGCTGAATGGTAGTTGTTCAAATTTATTTGAATTATTATCGAGTACGGAGTATCAAAATTTATATTTGAATTTGATCTGATTAATGATCGATTCGAGCTCAAACGAGCCTTAATCGAACCGAACACAAGTCAAGCTCGACTAACTTGATTTTTTTGCATGTATTTTTTTTTTTACTAATCGAGTCGAGCTCGGGCTCAAACCAAATTTCAAAATTTATTAAATACAAAAATTTGTTCAAACTTAATTTGACATATTGATGAACTGAACTCAAACAAATTTTTAAAATCAATCTCGAGTCATTCTCGTCTGGGCGCCAAACATTTACACATAACTGCTTCCCCTACTAGTAGTACTATGTAGTAACAGACCAACGGCACGATGATGCTCAACTCTTCATGGCGCGCTTGCTTTCTCGTGCTTCGTCTCTACACAATACATTTTCGCCAGATTTTTTGTTCCATCTCGCAACATTCAACCGCTCACTTCACACCACTCCACATTTCACCAAGTACTTTCATTCTCTATTGCCACTCTGCCGGAAAAGCCAAGACTTGAAGGCCTTAAACTCTCTTCTAATAGTACACGGATTAATTAGAAGCCAGCCTTTGATTCGAAAATTCATTAATCAATGCTGTCATCTGGGTTTCCCCGATTTAGCTCTTTCGGCTTTCGAAAAAATTGAAAAACAGAGTCTTTATCTCCAGAATTTAGTCCTCAGGAGTTTATCTGATAATGGGCTGTTTGAAAATGTGATATTGGTTTATCGAAAATGTCGAGAATCTGGATTTTTGTCGGATAATTACACTTACCCTTTTGTGATCAAAGCATGTGCGACTTTGGGTGATTTCTGTTTCGGTACAATGATGCATAGTGTTGTTTTGAGGACGGGGTTTGGAGGAAATATTGTTGTGCAGACTGCCCTTCTTGATTTTTATTCGAAAATTGGTGAAATGGAGAATGCACGCAAAGTGGTTGATGAAATTCCTGAACCGGATATTGTTGCTTGGAATGCGTTGATTTCTGGATATTCCATTAACGGGTTTGATCGTGAAGTTATTCGGGTTTTTCATGACATGTGTGTCATGGATGTGAAGCCTAACGCTAGCACATTAGCAAGTGTGTTTCCTGTTTGCTCGCGTGCTGGATTTATGGACGTTGGTATTTTGCTTTGTGGATTGGCTTATAAACTTGGATACTCTGAGGATGAATCTTTAGTACCTGCTTTAATTTCTATGTATGCTAACTTTGGTGATCTGTTGGCTGCTAGAAATATCTTTGATACATCGGGAAGAGAAAATGTGGCCATTTGGAACGCCATGATATCTGCTTACACACGAAACCGTAAACCCGAGAATGCTGCTGCACTATTTAAAGCAATGCTATTAGATGATGTGAAGCCGAATATGGTGACTTTTGTGTCTCTTATTCCCTCTTCTGAGAATCTTGTTAACATTTGGTATGTTGAGTCGATTCATGCTTATGTAATAAAATTTGGATTTAAGAAAGAGCTCTCTATCATCACTGCCCTTCTGTCGGTTTATGCCAAACTCGGGAATATGGATTCAGCTGAGTCCCTTTGTATTAACCTCCCCAAAAGAAACCTTCTATTTTGGAATTCAATTGTTTCAGCATATGCTGGCCATGGCCTTCCGGAACAAAGTTTGGAAGCAGTTCGTGCCATGCAGATGGATGGTTTTGATCCAGATGCAATCTCAATTATTAGTCTCCTTTCATCGTGCTCTGAATTGGAGGGAAAATCTGTACATGCTTTTAGTCTTAAAAACGGGATTGATTTAAATCCCAATGCTTCTAATGCGTTCTTGGCGTTTTATTGTGATTTTGGTGTATTGGCCTATTCTTTTCGGGTATTCAATAGAATGGTTCAAAAAAGTACTGTTTCGTGGAACACGATGATTTCCGGATGTTTAGATAATGGGGAATCAGAGAGAGGAATGCTTCTATTCCATGAAATGAAGCAAAAAGGAGTAAATTTTGATTTAGTTACCTTGATAAGCATCCTGCCCTCTTGCCGAAATTCAGTGCTCGGTTTGGCTATTCATGGCTATGCGATCAAAACTGCGTTTATAACTGATACCTCCTTAGCCAATGCTCTTGTTAGCATGTATATCAACTCTGGAGAGCTTGAAGCAGCAAAATTACTCTTTGATGATATGCCTGATAGAAGTGTGGTTTCTTGGAATGCTATTTTGACTGGCTTTCGACATCATGACTCGGAAAAGGAGACCCTTGAATTGTTTAATCAAATGATAGCAGAGGATCGCAAACCAAATTACATAACTTTGTTGAATGTGTTGCCTGCATGTAATACCCTTCTTCAAGGTAAATCTCTTCATGCTTATATATATAGGAAATTGATCCCACTCGAAACTCCTCTCCTCACATCTCTAATGATCATGTACGCTAGATTTGAAAATTTGAGATTGTGCTCGATAATGTTTCATATGGGAGATGAGAGGAGTATTTCTCTATGGAATACTATTATATCTGCATATCTACTCTCGAATAACACTACTATGGCGGTTTCATTCTTCCGTGAGTTGCTCTGGATCAAAATAGAGCCCGATTATGTAACAATTCTGAATATCATCTCAGTTTGTGCTCACTTCAAAAACTTGCAAGTTTCGAACTCCGCCTTGGCTTACATAGTTAAAAAGGGATTTAAAAAAGATGTAGCAATTAGCAATGCCTTGATTGATTTGTATGCAAAATGTGGAAGTCTCTCTTCTGCAAGAACACTATTTGAGATGATGCCAATAAAGGACACCATTTCTTGGAATGTAATGATAAACGGGTACGGGTTGCACGGTGATGGAGTTTCTGCTCTGGCTCTTTACTCACAGATGAGGCTTTTTGGCTTAAAACCCGATAGAGTTACCTACATGAGTATATTATCAGCTTGCAGCCATGCTGGTTTTGTAGAGCACGGTAGAATGGTTTTTGATTGTATGATAAGTGACGGTGTATTGCCCGGGATGGAGCATTATGCTTGTATTGTGGATCTTCTTGGTAGAACGGGCCATTTAAATGAAGCTCATCAAATTATCAAGAACTTACCACAAAAGGATTGTGTGAATCTACTTGAATCTTTGTTAGGTGCTTGTTTAAGTCATGGAGATTTTGGGCTTGGAGAGGAAATTGGTAGGATGCTTCTCGAATCAAACCCGAAAGATTCGAGCCCGTATGTGATTCTTTACAATGTGTATGCAGCAGCAGGAAAGTGGATAGATGCCAATAATGTGAGGTTGGCCATGGAACAAAAGGAATTCAATAAAATTGCTGGCATTAGTCTTGTTGATGGAAATATAAGCATACATAACCATGACGTATAAACATCAAATATGAAAGCAAGTGGGAATTTTTGCTTCATATAGTGTAATTCTTCGGTGGATCGAGCGTAACATGCATGATCCATCCAAGACCATTGGATCAATGTAGGGAGGGCAATGATTTCAAAGTCAGCAGTGGACAAAGAGCAACACACTCGACCCGTTGAAAATGACTATGTATATGTGATTTTTCGTCATCTGACATGAAATGCTCGGTGCCTCGGGCTTACCACTTGGATTTCGTAAGTGAGTTATATATTATTGTTTTTGAATGGGCCAAACATGTTGCTTCGAACCATTCAGGACCATTAAATCGGTATACGGCGGAGCGGATCTTCTTTTGTGGTGGAAGATCCGCTCCGTAGGAAGGGTAATGATTCCAAGGTTGGTAGTGAAGAAAGATTCCAAGGTTGGTAGTGAAGAAAGAGCAACACGCTCGGTCCATTGTAGAATGACCATGTGTACCGTGTACGTGATCTTTGGTGGCATGACACGAAAAGCTCAGGCTATGTTTGGTTATGTTTTCAAGTCATATTTGGTCCAAAATTTCCGCCAAACAATGTTTGTTTCACACAATATTTCACAAAAAATACACAACTTTTTTCATCTCAAAAAACATAATCATTATTTTTCCTCTTTCTCTCACTTTGTCCCCTATCTCATTCTCTCTCCTCTATTTTTTATACAAAAATTTTCTATCTCCTCTTAATATCCACTATGTCTCTCTCTCCTCTCTCTATCCCCCTCTTCTCTTTCTCTCTCTCTCTTCTCTCTCCTCATTCTTTCTTTTCTCTTTGATCGTGTCTCTTTTTTTTTTTTTTTTTTAATGTTTTTTTGTAATGTTCTGTCATATCTTTGACCGTGTACTATTAAACTTTAAAATAGAAAAAAGTTTGTTTGTTTGTAATTCTATCATGAGAAATAGTATTGATAAAACATAGATTAAAATTTGTGGAGTTTTTTAAAGTAAAACTTTCAAATTTTGTTTTTCAAATTAGTTATAGTGAAAGTATTTGGATTTATATATATCTATATTTATATACATATATATGTTATTTGTACATATTATTTTAAAGTTTTACTTATTTTTTATGTGTGTGGTTGTGTATAATTTATCTCATTGCTAAATTTGTGATTTGATTGTGTGTGTGGATCGAGAAATGTACTTGTGTTACCCATCTTTATATGTGTGTGTTTTCTTAATGTATATTATGTGGGGAAAAAAAGGTCTTGGGACAATCAAAGGCAATTTGACCACGGTCAATTAGGGTTTGACCGAGTCAGCAGTGTGGTCAACGCGGATTTGACCGCGTGAATAGTGACTTGAAGCAAGGGTTTCTTATTTCGTGGTTTTGGTAATTGACTTGTAGTAGAAGTGATCTAATTATCTAAGAATAGGATTGTATTTTAATAATTTTTAAAATAAATTACTTATTAATATTTTTTTTTTAAATTAAATAAAAAAAAAAGAGGGTTGGAGGGGGGGGAGGGGGGAGACGGTTCATCGTCTTCCCCAATCTCCCCCAACCCCCCTCACACCCCTTTCCCACGCACGCACACACACGCACAGTTTGAGCGCACACAAACACACAATTACACATACAGAAACACACACACAGTCACACACACACACACTATTACACGCACACACAAACACAGAAACACACACACAGTCACACACGCACACTATTACACGCACTCTCACACGCTGATACATATATATATGAATATATATACTTTTCTTTTAATTATATATCAACTATTATTAACAATATTACTTATATATATATGTGTGTGTGTATATATATATACTTTTCTTTTAATTTTATATAAACTACTATTACTACTATTACACATACATATATGTACACTAATATATATATATATACACACTACTATTACTTACATATATACATATATATTTATCTATATAATAATTATTTCAATCTCAATATTATATTATAATTTTTAATTATTGACAGACAAAAACTTACATGATTTGACAGCTACAGTAATTTATGTTCACTCTGAAAACAAAACCAAACACTATCTCACCAAAAAATCATTCAAAAACTAACTCCCAAAACATAACCAAACATTATCTCATCAAAATTGCACATGTTCCCATAAAATTTTCACCAATAATTCTCACCAAAATATCATCCCAAAACATAACCAAATATAGCCTCAGTGTTCTGGGCCTACCACTTGGATTTTGGAAGGGAATCACTTTAGCAGCTCAGCAGTACAAGAAACACTGATACTGTACAGTAGACCGATGATTTTGAACTTGCCAAGAGCTTATATTCCATGTATGTCATATGAAGTGTGTAATTCATGTTTATATGTATATATATAAAAATACATACACACATATATATACTAGTCGGTAAGAGCACACTCTGCGTGTGCAAAATATAAAAATTGATATTAAAAACACTATAATAGGGCCCAAAACACTAGCTTGAAGTGAGGAAAACATTTTCTTATTGTTCTCATTTCTCATCACCATTGAAGGACCTAACATTTCGTTAACGTTTTTAGTTAGTCCAGATATAAAATACCATCTTAAAATATGAATATAACAGGAGTGCTTCAGAGCATTAGGTATCATGTTCAAGTTTCAAACACGATACGAACACGATACCATCAATAAATCTCATTCATGAAGTTCCATTAAATCGGTGGATGTCAGAACAAAGAGATCCCCAACAAAAATACCAAAAAGTGAAATCCACAAGAAAAGGATTACAAATAACTAAAAATCATAGGCAAAATTGCAACTTCCTTTGATTCAATCTCTCGGCACAATCTCCTAAGGAAGATAAAAAACGTTACATCATTACAAATATCAAATCATCGAAGAATACCTGAATATAAATACCCCTCCACATTGAGATCAAAGGTCAGGTTTCTCACATTTAATCATACTACACTAGAACAATACTACGTTAATCATACTAAAATGTATATGTCCACTTCTCTTGGATAATTCCCAGTCCATAGAACCATCAAGTGAATAAAAAAGAAACATAAAAACAATTCAATCTGCAATCAAGCAAGACATGATTTGAGGGTTCATTCATTCACCACAATCCATTATTCCCAATAGCATGCCTCAATGAAGTGTAGCTCACCCGCCAATCTGCAACAGAACAAAATAGGGTTAAAAAAGATCTCAAACTAAGAATTTGTTAAGATACTCAAGAGATGAAAGGGAAGTACCTTAACCACCCGAACCAGGTGTTATTGTCAGAGAAATACTCTTTTAATAACCTCATTATTTGCATCACTCTCACTCCTATCATGTCGACTCATGTAGTGGAACTCCCACTAGTGGTCTGTTTGGGAACATAAATCTGTTTCATCTTTGAAGAAGGATAACTTTTATCCATACTGGTAGTAGATTGGTTCCGTCCATGGAAACCCATCCTCCGATGAGACCAATCATTTCCTGTGTTGTTCCTTTGTGACATCCCACCTCTTGGATAAGTATATCCTGAACTCTTCTGAGAGAAATGAGTCTTAACAGAACTTGCACTTTGGTGTTTGCTAATATTGCCGATGCCACTCTCGACCTTGTCATTCTTGCAAGGTTCAGCATTTGCACTTCCAGACGAGCTTTTGACTACAGAACTCTGCCCAGATGAAGTTGTGGTGGATCTTAATGGATCTACTAATCCAAGTTCAGCAGAAAATGGGGCAATATTTGTATCTGAAGCAACAGTAAATCTTGGGCTATTATTATCTGATGGTGTCGGAATTCGAGACTCGGTGAACCTATTGACGGCTAATGATTGATCAATGGTGTGTCCGTGGTTGACTTGAGAAGGTAGTGCAACTTCCACTTGTGATTGCAATGGTCGTGAAACCGGGACAGAGTGAAGTTGTGAGGCAGGAATATGCCCCCATCGAGCTTGGACAGGCAAATCAGGGGCAGTCTGGAATAGAAAGGTCATAAGTTTATTATACTAGGAAATAAGATTCTCTAGGAGAAGACACCTAATAAGAATGGTTGATGAAAATAAACTACAAATATCTGATATTACATTTCCACTTCACAGAATTATTCTTCCAAGCAAAAATCATAATTTCCCATTTATTGCGTTTACTTTTTATCATTTTGAAAGATAACCCAAGACACAATAGTGTGGGAAGTGGCTGAAGAAAAAAGGAAAATTAATACGCAAGAGGCTTCTACCTGGAATGGAGATACATCAAACATGGGCAACGGGGATGGCATGGGCAAGAGGGGAGATCCAGGGGCAAGATGCTGAATGGGAGCATTGCGCTGCACAGTATTCATATTCATATTGTTTACATCTCCCTCGCCAATATGCATGGCCGAGGATGTTGGATTGTTTTTCCAATCAGCTTGCTTTCCAGAAGGGATATAGGTGGTACCCATAAAACTCAAACCAACCTGGCCATATTGTTCAACTGGAGCAAAATGATTATAGACAACCATATGTGGTGGGCCCTGAACCCCAGGAATGCCACCTGGCGGACTAATGAACGGACCAGGATATCCAGCTGGATGACCGTAAAATGAGTCCACGCCAGAATGGCATTGCTGCCAGTTACCAAGAGGCCCAGAAGCCGCTGTACTCTTTTGGGGCTGTGATTGTGTACCAGAAGATTCTTCATGCGGGCTGAACGCGAAAATTTGACCTCCCAACAATGGATTCATCTCATAAAAGGGGAAGTGGGAAGGTGGACCCCCGGGGAAATGAGAAACCATCTGCCTAGAACTCTGAGGACTTGGCAGTAGTGGCCATAAAGATATTGGTGTGGTCTCAACAGAGAGGTCTGCTGGAAGAGATACACTTAACTCCTCACCCCGTGATTGTCTTGCCAAGTGCTGATCTCCAACCACACCTGTAAGAAGATCAGGCACTCAAATTTATGAATGCAATAACAAATAAATAAATACTCCCTCGGTCCCAAAAAATGATGTTCACTATTCTAATTTTATTTGCTCCAAAGTGTTTATCCCTTACTACAAAAGTGAAAATTTAGCATATTATTTGAATGTATTGTCCTTCATTTTAATTGATAAATATTGATTTTGTTCATTTATTTTCTATAAAACAGAAATCTTATTTACGGACAAAAAATTCTATACAAGGATAATAGACAATAATTATAAATTAAACTGAAACCATAGCATGTTTTGGAAGGTTAAATTTATTTATTCTCTTTTATTTTATGGAAAGGGTTAAGGGTATTTTTGGAAAAGAATGACATAAAGTTAACTTTTGTTAGTTCCTAACAAAAGTCAAAAAAGACATCCTTTTCACGATGGAGGAAGTAAACAAACTCTCCCGCCTTCCTCCCTTAAGGATCAGAATTCAGTTTTACCTGATGTAATACCATCAATATCAGCAGAACCAAAACTTTTGGAGTTAACTGAGCCCAACCCATTCCCAACTATCTCATCACTGCTGATGGCTGCAACAGCAACAGCAGAAGCAGCTGCTTCTGCTTCAGCCTCACTATCTTGTAGTGGTACACAAGAATCACTCAGGTGTTTCTCTTTTTCAAAGAAAAGTGAGTTTTCATTCTCAGATACAGGAAAATTGCGAGACATTTGCAGATCGGGTCGGTTGGAACCTGGCGCACCAATTCCAAGAGATACAACGCGGCTACTAGGAGGAAGGACTGTCGGAGATGTAACGGCGCCTGACAATAGAAAAAGTTTGAATTTCAGGGGTAAAATATTGAAGAAAAAAAGACTGTAGTAACGGGTTATATACCAAATTGAATTTTCTCCCCAGCAAGCAGGGAATTTATTGGACTTGCACCAGATGAAAAGGTTTTATCCTTCGTCAAAATGGCTGATGTTGGTAAGATTGGATCACTAACTGCGCTGGTATGACCTCCAACAGCAGAAATGTGTGAATCATACCGAGCAGGTTCAATAACTTCATTAATTTGAGTCTGGGTCTGGACCAAAGATATTACATGTCAGAAGATAAGTTTACTAATACAGACAGTTTTTCTTAAAAAAAGATACAGTTTAAAAAATTCTGCTATTCCAACGTCAACAAATTCCAAAGGAATTAAAATCCGAATCTCCTTTAACCAATAAGAAAGCAGTTTACTGTCCTCTCGGGTTTTGGGAATAGGATGTCAAATAGGAACAGAGGATGCATTGAAAATAGGGATAATTACACACAGACCCCCTCACTAATTGCGTAATTACAGAAACCTCCCTTGCGTAATCGATAATTACAACCACACCCCCTCGACCCACTTTTGGATTACATGGGCACCCCCTACCAATTTTTTCGGGCAGATTTTTGCTGACATCATCAGGAATCTTTTGTGCTTTTCCCAAAATACCCCTGGACCAAAAAGTCCAGAAATTGTGATTGCCCAATATACCCCCAGGGGAGGTATATGTAATGTATACCTATTTTTCAAGGGGTGTCCTTGTAATGTTTTTATAAATCATGAAAAAATAAAAATTAATTATAATTGATAATTGATCAAACAAAAAATTCACTAATTATAATTTTTAAATTAAAAATAGTAAATTATAAATAAATTCTTTAAGAATTATTTAAGTTATTCAGTTAATTAGTCAATTAAGAATATTATTTCCAATCATTTAAATATTTAATTAATAATTTTAGTTAATAATAAATAACCACTTTTATTAGTTATTATATATATATATATATATATTCTATTTAATATTATTTAATTCATTAATTTTAATGAATATGAATAACTAATTTTATAAATCTTAATTAAATTTAATTAATAATTTAATAAATAATGAGTAGTTATTTTTGTGAACTATTACATATTCTATTTATATAAATATTTTATCTAACAATTATTTAAGCTATTTAATTAATTAATTTTAATTAATAAAATATAATTATTACAAATCATCCAAATAATTAACAATTAATTATACTCAATAAAAATCAAACCGATAACTAACAATTTTACAAATTAAAACCAAAATAACAAAAATTCATAAATAAATTCAAGATAAATAATTTTATTCAAACCTTTATTATTAATATTTTTCTTTTTCTTTTTCCTTTTTCTTTTTCTTTTCCTCCTTTCTTCTTCATCATCTTTCTTCTTTACCTAAACCCTAACCACCACCACTCCAGATCCGCGCCTCCCCAGCCCAAATCCACGCCTCCCCACCCCAAATCTGCGATTTTGTGTGTGTGTATATATATATAGAGAGAGAGAGACTGTGTTTGTGTGTGTGTGCGGGGTGTATGTGTGTGCGCGATGTGTGTGTATGTATCTATATAGACTATGTGTATATATACAGACTATGTGTGTGTGTGTGTTGTGTGTGTGTCTGCGGTGTGTGTGTATGTGTGTGTGTGTGTCTGCGGTGTGTGTGTATGTGTGTGTGTGTGTGTATGTGTGTGTGTGTGTGTGTATGTGTGTGTGTGTGTGTGTGTGTGTGTGTGTGTGTGTGCTATGTGTGTGTATATATATAGACTGTGTGTGTGTGATGTGTGTGTGTGTATACATATAGATAGATAGATAGATAGTTGACTAGGAAAAAAAACGAAAAATGTAATATTTTTTAATATTCTAACTATAAGGGTATTTTAGTCCTTACATGAAGTCAAAATTTTCATTATTTTTTTTATTTTTTTTGTCCCAAAATTTGAGAGGCAGACATGTCATTTAAGCTTTTCGGGTAGGCAAACTTGCCCGAAAGTGGGTCGAGGGGGTGTGGTTGTAATTATCGATTACGTAGGGGAGGTTTCTGTAATTACGCAATTAGTGAGGGGGTCTGTGTGTAATTATCCCTTGAAAATAAGCAATAACTTGTACTTCAATCACCTTGTAAAGAGACAAAAAGCGACAGGTCAGCAAAGTGATTATCTAAGTTGGTCACTCAACCTTCTAAAAATTAATGCTCACATATTGAAACCTCTAGTAATAATAATGAAAAACAAAGGATAAGAAAAGCTACAAACATGGCGTTCCAATAAATGATTCTACCACTCAATTAAAAATCTTTGTCAAAAATATGATGTCTTAGATTGAACTGCTGTTAACTTACAGATGGGAGTTGAAAAGGAAAATTATTTATCATTTTAGCCTTCAAACTGACAAAGAGCAAATTCGTTTACATTAGCAAAAACTTATAGCACTTCTACGAAATATAAAACTACTTTTAAGGCGATAGTAGTAAGTGATAACCAGCTATTCATCAAGTTCTACATACCTGTTGATTAATCCCTGCGGTATTCCAAGTAGTAGAGGATGATTCCACGAGATCCATTACCTTATCATTCCTGTCAAATATTATGTCTTGATCACGTTCTGCTCCACCTCTAGAAACAACAGAGACACAACCTGCTTGGGGTGCCCTGCAAAGAGCACATGTGTAAGTTACAGGATAATTAGCTATTAGAATAATTTCAGAAGTTGAAGTTTCTATTAAAGGACATGTACTTGACAGACTGCACTTCAGAATTGATAGCAGGAGCGCCTACAGTATGCTGGGAAACTGCAGTGGTAAATCCTGTTGATCCTTCGTTATTGACAAACTGGGGTCTATCAGAAGCAGCAAAATCCAAGTGAGAGTTTTTTGATTCTTCACTGTCCAATGGCATATAGAGTTTATTATGACTTCTTGAGACTACATCCATTTGTCTAGTAGAACGTGGTTTGCGAGGTGGCTGATATGAGACAACGGGGAAACGTAAATTGCATTGGATAAGGAAAAAATATGATTGAAAAAAAGTAGATACAAGGAAAAAAATGTCTACAAGCATCGATACCTTAATATTGGCGTGTGATTTTGCTTTCATTTCCTTTGCCCTCTGTTCACGTCGATCGTTCAGCATTTGTCTTTTGGATCTGACTTCAATGAAATCATCCTCATCACTGGGGGCTTCTATACCAGGCTGTTTAAACACACGTACAACACCACTTTGTAAGGGAGCATCGACATCATCCTCGGAAACATTTCTTCTCAAATTTGCTTCACCACTGTGTGAGGTGTGCTGACTCTTAATTGATAAGTTTTTTGACATCTCTTTTGCTACGCTGTCTCCAGAATTGACCCCGTGAGATATCATATTTCCAGAGGTCGAGGGCTCTGATTCAATTCTCTGCTTCATAGTTCTATTAGAGATTGCACCTCTCTTCGACCCACTTCTTGTGAAAACTCCCACAGCCTTTCCCGTATAATTAGACTTATCATCTGAGGCTGTGTCATTAGGAGAAACAAATACGGGTCCCGCTCTCCTGTCATTGTTCTCACGAACACGAAATTCAGTTCGTTGGACAGTCCTTCGAGGTCTTCTTTGAAAACCATTTGATTCTGCTGCCATATCATGATACTGGAAAGATGACCTCTGATTTGCATTTTTAACTGCATAGGCAAATCTCTTTCCCCTGCCACCATATGCAGGACCTAGACCTCTCTGTGCACTGAAGTTTCTCTCACCAGAAAGAGACTGCATTGCTGGTTGTACATTCTGTAACTGGCTTTCAGATCCCCTTGCTTTTGAAACTGCATCATACTGTCCTTTCTTTACTCCGTGGGAGCCATATCCTTGCTTGATTTTCTTATCATTGGCACCAGAGACACCAGATGAAGATGAGCGGTCAATAGAATTATCTTCACGACCATCCAAAACTGGATTTAGTCCCTGGGAAAGGCTCACATTAGATTGTTCTGCTGGCACAGAAACAAAGCTTGGCTGCTTATTTAGTGAAATAGATGGGTCCACATCCGTGGACACATCTTGTATGGAAGCATCACGAGCAGGTTGACTAGGCACAGAGCCTCCAGCATTCTGTTTCAGATTAAGATGGCCATGCATGTTAGGCTGAACAAAAGACATTGATTGAGTCGCCATTGGCAAAATTCCCTGTGAGATAGGAGATGTATACCGAATCTGACCAAACTGGAACATAGGAGGCTGAGATGGATGCAAGTGAGGAAGGGATGGACCAATAGGAGGATGGATATGCAGAGGCATCTGAATGGAACCAATCTGTATAGCTGGCACTGGAGACGGGATCAAAGAAGGACCAGAAAACAGTCCAAACTGAAGCTTGACTGGTAAATCAGCTGGACTTCCAGCAGAAGAAAAAGAAGACATATTAGTCTGATCAGCGGTGGCTGAAATGTCACCTGAAGATGAGCCAGTATGTTGAGCAGCTACCCCAGTACTACCAGAGGAGTCAGCATTATCTAAAAGATCTACTGTTTCTGAGGAAGAGGGTGTGCCAACAGGTTGATCAATAGAACCTTCCGGGACCTTCACTATGGAGCTAGCAGCATTTTTGCTATAAGAATTATCTGCAGGTCGAAGGCGCTGTTCATTCGAAGGAAACCCATCAACAGGCCCTCTTTCTTCCATGAGACCATCAGAACTGTTGGAAATCCCAAATGATTTTTCATGAGACACTAATTTTTTCTCAACAAGATCATCGCTTGGTATTACAACTTCAACACCCTCATCAAAACCTAACACCACATTCTCCATCATATGAGATGACTCTCTTTCCTCAAGTTCCAGTCCTTCAAACTTTTCGTTCATCTCAAGATTCTCATCGTCCACTTCACGCACTTCATCCTCCTCTCGATAACCATCTTCATCCTCATCGTATTCTTCTTGCTGCTGCAACGTGTCATCATTTTCAGTCCATTCTTCATCCTCAACAGCGGAAATAGAATCCGATGGCATCACTATTGTACTGTTTCCAGAATTAACATTCAATTCATTCACAGTCAGCACACTTCTTTTCCCATCTGCTACAGCTGATGTTACAGGAGAGTCTCCAGATTCATCCAACTCATCATGGGAGAGATGAGGAGGAGAATTTGGGGGGCTGGAGACGGATAATGAAGATTGTGAGTCACACCTTATTGTCTTGTTCTGGTCTTCCAAAGTGCTGTTCTCTTGCTGCAGTCCAACAACCTCAGATGGCTCAAGACCTCCCTGATTACTACCGTAGTAAGCTGTCTGCCTGCTTGACTCACTTCTTGTTGCATGTGCATACTGAATGTCATTATCTAGGAAAGTTGAAGGACCAGAATGTTCAGTAACTCTTCTGAAATTAGTCCTCTGAGCTGAAGCAATTGGAGGGGGAAGGACACGGGGCTGTCTCATCGAATATCTTGACCTCCCATAGGAATAAAGCTCGTTTGCCTCAGAATGTGGATACAACCGCTCTGGGTAAGGATGACGAGTGTTACCACGAGCGCGTCCCAGCCCCCATCCGCTATCACCATACTTATCTGAAGCGCTATCATGATATTCTGAGTCCATCTCCCTAAGTTTTCCATATGAGTCAGCATCCCCAGAAAGACCCCACCTATGATGTTTTTGATATCCAAATTCATCTGAGTGAGGTTCTTGCACCCCTGCTTTCAAATAACCCCTTGAAGACATGTATCCAGCTCCTCCATTAAACTCTGTGTGAGGAGCAGCTCTGCCACCACCAAATGCATCTTGCCTTGGACTGTAATGACCAGTATCTGGGTCTGACAAAGGTGGAGGGAAGCTGTCACCATCAAACACATCCCTTCTCCAAGAATTAATAGCTTTCCCTCTGTCAAGAATGTTTGAAGAACCTTCTCTAGGAGGATACGGCCTCGAGCCCATCTCAAGAGGTCTGCTGTGAGCAGATGACTCAAATGATGCTGAAGCCGTCACATTTTCCACCATCCTCTCGCCATCTTCCCACGTATCCAAATCTAGACTCATGGATGTATCTTTTTCCTTCACTGCTGCTTCCAATTTATCATCCACAATTGTGTTAGACACAGAGGCACCGCCCATGAAAGTTTCAGCCCCTCTCTTAGCCATCTTAGCTTCCAATTCCTGAAGCTTCTGCATGGCAGCTTGCTTCCTCCGCTCTTCTTCCATATAGATTCTTCTCTTTTCCTCTTCCCTGGCAATTCTCAGTTCTTCAGCTTTTCGAATAGCTTCAACTCGCTCCTGTTCTGCCCTCCATGCATCTTCTCTGGCTTCCTCTTCTAGCCTTCTCCGACTTTCCTCCTCGTCCCTAATCTTCCTCTGTCTCTCCTCCTCCTCTCTTCGAGCATGCTCTAGAGCCCTTTCTTGTTCTTCAACTATCCTCTGTCGCTCAAGCTCTTGCATTTTCTGGACTCGTTCAAGTTCTGCCTCAAAAGATTCCCGAACAGGATCATGGAAGTCGGTAGATTTCACAGCATCCTTTTTCCTTTTAATTACCCCAACAAGACCTCCAGAAAAGAGATCTTGTTCATCAAAACCTGAAGATCCAAAATCTCTCAAAAAAGGATCCTCTGAGAAGGATCTATCACTCTTCGAAGATCGTTTATCCCGGCCCATGGTCAGTATGGGATCATTTATAGGATGCATTCTCCCACTAGAAGCAAAAGACGATTTGGATAGTGTATTGCTCTGAGAATTATCACCTCTGTACCTATTAGGATGTTCAGCGACATGGCGATCCCAAGAACTACGCTCAGATCCTCGGTTATTAAATGACTCCATTGAATTATTCCGCTGCTGCTGCCGTCCTATGAGTCCCAAATCCCTCCTCCCAAATGTGGAATCCCGGTTAAGCATGACACTGCCATCTCGATTAGTGTTTCCATATTGAGGTGGGCTGTATCTATTCTCATTTATCATGTTATTAGGACCAGTCATTCTAGCACCAACATCATTTCTATAATTTCCTACTTCTTGAGAGTTGAATCCATCTTTGGAAAATGCTGAAGTTCTGAATTTATTGACCTCCTGACCTTCCCGACTAGGTGCTCTCACATCTTTGTGATATGGGTCCATCTTAAGGACTTCACTGGAAAATTTCTTTCCAGTTTCATTGTCTCGTTGACCTCGTCTATCATATTGATTCTGTACTGGTTTGTGAGGCAAAAGACTGGGCCTGGGCAAGTCAAAATCTCTATCCCAATAACTTTCACTGTTTGAATATCCACTATCTCTTCGCCGCTCCACAAAGCCGTGGCCTGTGTCACGCTCATCATCTTCCCAATTAGACCTTGGATTCATGTGAACCAGTGGCAACGGGTCGGGAAAATATTTTTCTTGCTTCTGAATTTGATCCGCCATTCGCCCAGTACCTATTCCACGACGCTCACCACCATTCTCCACTAACTGATTTCCAACAGTATTCCGTGATGACGCCCCCATATCAACAAGTGGACCCAAATGATAGCTATCCCTCTTATCCTGAGCCAATTCCTCTCTTGCCACCTGCTTCTGCTTCTGATTTAAGCTGTCCTTCTGCTTTTGTGATCCCCCAGAGGAGACAGGCCTTGCAGCCTGCAAAGACGGGAAATCCTCACCTCTCAAAACCATGGCTTTCTCTACAGATGGTGGAAAATTTCGAGATACAGAACCAGAACCCACAACTCCAACCCCATTAGAACGAGCTGAAGGCGGCATATAAGAACCACTGCCCCTGCTCGCCCCATCCGCAGAACCGAATCCGTCAACTCCAGGTGTGTCAACAATACTCTCATTTTTATGCGGTATCACAGTAGTAGCTGCCACAGGTTTGGTCCAGCCTACACCTGACGAAGTAGGCCTCGATCCACTCCCAGTACCAGCACCACCACCTGGCCCACCACCGGGGCCCAACGTATCAAATTTCTCATGTTCTTTCCTCAATGACGGCAAATTCAAGGGGGGTGGAACTGATAATTTTGAAGCAGCCTTGGGGGCGGCACCCCGATTCCGAGATAAAACCACCATTCCTCCACCACCTCCAATCCCTCCCCGGCCCCGCCCAGCAGCGGCAGCCTGCCCGTAAGAGCCACCGCCGCCACCATTAAAAGATGAGTAATGAGAATGATGATTAGGATGGTGCTGATGCCCATAAGACTTGTTCAGATTCACTGACACAAACTTAGAGCCATGGTTGGCCATCTCCTAACCCGAACCGAACCCGGAACTGGAAAACGGGATCCAAATCCACGCCAAAGCATCAAAACCCTAAAGTACTTTCCTCCCACTCTATCCCTCTCTTTTCCACAACAATATATATATATATATGAATCAACACTTCCACTCTCAGCAGATCTCACTGTAGTAACAAACAATGACAGAATTAAAATCAAAACCCTAATCTTTACAAGCAACGACAATAACCAAACAAAAGTATATTAATCGGGAGAATCTTATTATCAGAGCTGAGAAATGCAATTAAAGAGTGATGTTGGCGTAATTAGGTCTATGATTGAGGGAGAAAAGGGGTAATCAGGGGATCAAGCAAGAAATGTTATGGGGGCGGTGCGTAGGATAAGAACGTACCTCGTTAGGGCGTAAGATAGATGACGGCAGGGGTATTAACGTGCGCCGAGTTGAGCCAAGGGTGGTGAGATAAGAGAGAGAAAGCCCTACTGCCGTGCTGTTAGTACTTTTAGTCGAGGGAGGGAGGGAGGGACAGATTATAGATACAGAGATTGTGAAAGACAGAGAGAGAGAGGCGTCTGATTTTGTTTTGTTTTCGTACTTCCTCTCTTTTTCATTTCTCTTTTTCTTTTTTGCTTTTACATTAGAAGACTCGAAGCTTGGGTAGCAAAAAATCACTTTTGTCCCCAAGTTTTTACCTCAATTTTGAATTGAACCTCAAGTTTCTAATTTATCTCAATAAGTCCCTTTGGAGTTCAGTCAATCTCGAACATTACTTTCCGGTATTAAAGGATACTTTTGTACTTTTACTTACTAATTATAAAAAGAAAACGAATAGTGGGAAATGTTCGGTTGGGGCAAAAAGAAATTCTCGAGTTTTGATCGAATGCCCTCGAACTATGAGAGTTGTGGGCTAATGATGTGAGTAAATATGTGCATTTGGCTTAAATAAAAAACTTGGACTAATAACATAAATAGTTAAGAGTTTGGGACTCATTTTCTTGAGTTGGGATCAAGTCGTTTTCAAATCGACTTATGCTTTAATGAGTTAAATTAATATGATATTAGATGAACTAACGTAAGGTCCAAGCTCAATAAATTAATGACAATGAGATCGTTGTATACTCTACCATTGTGGAGGATAAATATCCTCCTCCTAAGTTATAGGGTAAGGGAATGACAAATTGTGCAATCACACTTAATTCTTACATGTTTTTTTTATTTTAAATTAAAATCTTACATGTTCTTTCTTGTGCAAAAGTTGTCGGTTAACGTAAGCATCGAATGTTGTACACTGAGCAAAACTTCATTGTTCCATTTACGGTTAAGATGGCTCAAAGGCTTGGAGCAACAACAATCTATGGGCGCACATCATTTGATCAATCCAAGTACGCAAAGTGATATCTTTTAATGGAATAATAGTTACTAGTTTATTAAAATTTAGAGAACATTACATACCATAAAAATTCAATTAGAAGAACTTATGTAATGATGGTACTTACAAAAAGGTCATAATCGGAAATATTAAATACTTAAATCTATATCTAGAATTTCATGGAATGCTATTAGATATTAGACGTTAGCAATGAATTTGTTACGAAGCAGAATTCAGGTGGGGTTGACCCTCGTTGACCGACGTGATAGGGCTCCGATTATCACTTATAGTCGACAAAAGAAGGCAGCAGTCGCGGGGAACGTGGATTAGTCAATTACTTATTTATGTTTGTTTAATTTAGCATCTTTTGTTAGTTGGTCGTTTCCTTTTATCTTGGGAAGTATTTATTATGGTGTTAGGGTTTTATTCTTCTTGTTGACCAATTTGGAGTATTGCTTGGGCAACAATTTTATTCTTGAGGTTTTGCTTTTGAATCTTGTTTCGTGAATTGAGTTCTATCAAAATTACACTCCATATATGAATTAGTTCAAAGTGTATACATAGTTTTATTAAATATGATATGGGAATATCTAAGTCAAAACGCTGTAGCTTAATCATTAACCTAAATAGATCATGGAGTAGCTAAAAGATGGCCATTTTTTGTTGGAAACAATTAACCTAATATTTGACTTAGATTAATATTTTATTAATTAATTCAAAAATTTTATTGATTGATGAACTTTTAATATACTTTAGTTCTAAGATGAAGTGAATTACGACTTTGCAAAAATGTGATGCACTTTTATGAATAAACTCTGAAAAAATTACTACGACAATGTTTGGTTATGTTTTCATATAATGTTTGGTCCAAAATTCTCACCAAATCATGTTTGGCTCACAAAATATTTGGTCAAAAATACACTACTTTTTTGGTCTAACTCCTCTTTATGTGCTCTCTTTCTTCTATCTCCTATCTAATAGACAAAAACTTCATGATTTGACTGCTACAGTAACTTTTGTTCCCTCTGGAAACAAAACTAAACATTATCTCACCAAAAACCAACTCCCAAAATAAAATCAAACACAATCTCATCAAACACGCACGTGTCCCCATAAATTTCTCACCAATAATTATCACCAAAACACCATCCCAAAACATAACCAAACATAGCCTACGTTTTTCATAATAATGTTTATATTTTAAAAGTTATGTAGAATCATTATGCCAACTTTTCATTTATAAAGATCTAATAACTATGAATAATTATTTAGGGATTAAATTACCACTGATATGTCTAATTGAACCACTATTACCTTTAATAGAAATTTTTCTTTTACTTTTAAAATTGATAATTATGTAATAAGAATTTTAGCCTTTTAATGTTTGCTATTAAAATATTTTATATATGCTTTATTCTAGTTTAGCTTTAGCATGTTCAATAGCTTTAAAAAATACAATAGATTTAAGAAGATAAAAGTATTAAAAATATTTAAATTAAAATCATAATTAATTTAATTTATCAATTAAAAAAAATCTAAACATATGTTTTATAAAGAAACAATTGATTAAATTCTACTTTAAAAAGTTAAGGGTAAATCAACTAAGTAACTTTTGGGTTTCCTTAATGAAAAATTGGTGAAATGAATGTTACGAATTGAAAAATATTACATGAGATTTTAAGATGGAAATTATTATAAGGGATTTTTAATTTATTTTTTTTGTTTCGACAGAGAAGGGTACTGCCCTATTGACCTAACTCGACAACCCCGAGTTTGAGGGAATTTTAATTATTTCCACATAAGTTAAGCTTTACCCCAATATTAAACTGAAATTTGGAAACATATTGTAAGATATATTTGTAATTTTGAGACATTCACAATTATATATACACATTTCATGCATTTTAGGGGGGAAAATCTATTTGCTTTAAGTCCCTATTTTAATTTTTTTATCAAGTTCTTCCTATCCATGCCTCTATCCTATAACCCTCATCTCATTTACCTATTTTTGTAACATAACATAATCAAAATTTGTGAGAGCAAAATGCACGTAAATAGATAAAGTGAAAACAACACAATATAATTGGTTAGGACTAGGGGTGTTCACGAGCCAAGCTCGAGCCGAGCCTGGTGATTTTTCCAAGCTCGAGCTCGAGCTCGCAAGCTACATCTGTATTTTGTATTTTTTAGTAAATTATATTATTATATTAATAAATAAATATTATAATATATATAATAAAGACTATATAATATATATATATATATATATATATTAAAATATGTTAATTAAAAATATATATTAAAGGGAGCTCACAATTGATCTGTAATTCTCACTTTGTTCAATTTCAGAGAAAACAACACATTATAATTTGAGAATGTACCCTCATTATTGTAGCACGAAGGAAAAGGAATATTCCCTTACATTGAAGATAAACTCAAGAGAAATTTGTCAATTTCCGATTCACCTAAATACTATTAAAATATTCCATTCGAAGAATCTATACATTTAAATAGTAGTAGATAGTTTCTTGTCAATTTTCATACTAGCCAGTCTAAATATTCTGTCAACAAAATATGTCTTTTCCAGAAAAAAAACTAGACACTAGATAATTTTGTTGACATTTGGACTGCATAATAGGATATTTGGCACATTCTTTTTCTGAAAAAGAAAAATTTGGCATTCTAAAAGTAATTTTTTTTTCTTTTTTTTTTGGGGGGGGGGGGGTTGGCGTAAATAATCAAAGTTCAAGGGTGTTGAAAATAATCAGAGAACAAGAAGAAAGGAGAAAAACGTTTCTCTCTATTACTGTACATAAAAATAATACCCTAGTACAAGCTATATATATGTAAACACAAGGAAACCTATACAAGGTAAACAACTAAATAAGGTAAAATACTAAAGCCTAATATGAAACCACAATACACGAAAATTACAATACTCCCCCTCAAGTTGGTGCATGTAGATCATGAATGCCCAACTTGCCTAGAAGAAATGTGAACTGAACGCGGCCGAGTGCTTTAGTAAAGAGATCCGCAGGCTTAGCTTGTGACCGAATATGAGAAGTAACAATTTCGCCAGCCTGAACCCGTTCCCGAACGAAATGGCAATCAATTTCAATATGTTTCGTACGTTCGTGGAAAACCGGATTCGCTGCAATTAATGTGGATAGCCGACTAACTATCACAAAAAAGAGTCATAGGTGCGGAAGAAACAACATTTAATGAAGCAAAAAAAGATTTGAGCCAGATAAGCTCACTCGTTGCAACCGCCATGGCTCGATACTCCGCCTCCGCTGAGGACCGCGAGACTGTGGTCTGCTTCTTGGTCTTCCAAGAGATGGGGGATTGACCAAGCATAACAAAGTAACCGGTGATAGATCTACGAGTAAGCGGGCAGCTCGCCCAATCCGAATCACAAAAAGCCCGCAGCTGTAAATCATTATCTGCTCGAAGCATGATCCCTTGTCCTGGATGGCCCTTAAGGTATCGCACATGTTGGGAAATATACATATAGCCCGACTAAGCACAGCGGAAAATTAAAATTTTAGTTTCTAGGATTTAAACATGCAAGTTTATTAATCCTACGGGCTTATCACGTATCATAGGCTTGCGCATCTTTGATTTGTTATTTAAAACTTAAATAAAGAAGATCTTACCTTATTCGATTTTTCGTAAAAATCGAAGAGTTTCTTCTTCCTTAACTTATAAGCTCCCTGGCTTGCTTCTCGTTCCTTGAATCAACTCCTTCGTTTTTCCCTTTGATGTAGATTTCGAATTCCTCCACCAAAAACGTCTTTGATCGGATTCTTGATTCACTTCAGAGACCCAAGTGTTTCTCCTCTAAAGTTGATCCACACCCCGGATACCCACTCGTTTATAATCTTTAGCTAGGTTGATCTATAAACGTTTATTCTAACTCTAAGGAATAGTGTATGGGATTAAGGTGAAAGCAAAAATTACTTCTCTAAGTATTTTGGAAGAATTCTTGAATTCAAGATCTTGATGAATAATCAAGAACTCAAGAACACTATATGAGAGAGAGGAAAAAGAAACGATTTTTCTATGCAAGAGGAACAAAAATTTTGGCTTCAAAAGTCATCTTCCAATTTTTGTTCTCTACATGTCCTATATATAGGACTAGGTTCTTGCAATTCTTTTCCATGTAGAACTCTTATACATTAATCCTTTTCCATGTAGGAATAGAAGACTAATTAATTTCTAAATAGAACTCTTCTATTTTAATTAGTTTCCTTTCTCTCCAAGAAATCTTATTTCCTTCTAGAAGAAAATTAATTAAACTCTTTAATTATTTTCCTCCACCAAATTTTCGACCAAGGCTTAATAAAATAGTCTTTTAATAATTAATCCACCATACTAGATTAATTAAAAGTCACTTCCAATTAAATAAATGCTTTCTTGACTTAAGCTTAATTAAATTGATCTTATCAACTTAACTAATTTATTTATCCAATACTTGAATAAATAAAAGTCTTAATTAATTAATCTAATTAATTAATATATTAGCTCAACTACTTTGAATTAAATTTCCCTAGTTAAGAAATGGATTTGTCCGAGTATTGTGTGTGACCCTTTAGGTTCACCAACATACTAGTAATGGGTTCATAACCTTTATGATTTAATTTGGACAATTAAATTGTCTCGATTAATTAAACACTTTTAATTAACCATCTTATTATTTAATCTCCATTAAATATAAGATACCCATAAATCAAAGAAAAGTTTCTAGCTACTTATCTTGAAGACCTAGATGTAGGCGATTCAAAGTGAACCTTTCCAATCGCGCATTCCATGCAAGTGAGATTCTTCCATCAACTAATTTCCCAATTGAATTAAGGATCGAGGAATCTTATTGGTCGAGATCCTTATAAATTCAATCTTAATAATTCGAGTGTGTTTGACTAGTGATTAATTAATTCAAGAAACTCATTTCTCAATTAATTACTTACTTGCCTTGGCCAAGGACTGACTCAGTCAAACCACTTAGAATATTATAGGAAATTCACTTGTTCATCTAGACAAGTGATGGATCCTTTGTTGTCAACACCAACCTCCATATACGAGTCACTACACCCAATCACCAGTCCATATGTGTCCTTGTAAAAGAACTGGCACAGGAGTCAAAGTGCAGTAAGTCAATATACAAGATTACTGTGATGACTCAAGTCAAAGAATTAATCTTGCACTATCGTGATTAAGAAACTCCTAATTCGACATATATAGAAATAATTCCAATTTAGGAAGTTTCAGTTAGGGTAATCAGTGAACTTGTTCTCAACAAGCACCCACGTATGTGCATTTGTGTCAACTACACTAATGTCTATAAAACGAGACATTCTCTAATTAAGAGTGTGCATCATAGGCGCAAGTCTATCCGAATTATCAATGTCCCATCTTGATAATTCTATGACTTGGATAGTATTTAGAAATCACAGCCTTAGAAACTTGTTTTATGATATCCATCCAATGAGATATCAAGCCCCATAGCTATGTATGAATTCTAGGGACTTCATCATACAGTTATAACAATATAAACATAAGATGAAGAAATGCCTTTTATTAATATAATGTAAAACGAAATTGTTTATTACAAGAATAGATAAAGAAAGCCTATCTAGGATTGGCTCGCAGGACACTATTCTAACAATCTCCCACTTGCACTAGAGCCAATCTCCTTGGTATTTAAGACCCATCTTCTCAAGATGTCTTTCTAATACGTTACGAGACAAGGGCTTAGTTAGTGGATCCGCTATGTTCTCCGTTGTGTCGACTCTTTCCACGCGTACGTCGCCTCTACCAACAATCTCTCGGATCAGATGGTATCGCCTCTCTATGTGTTTGGATCTTTGATGAGACCTCGGCTCCTTTGCTTGAGCAATGGCGCCATTATTGTCACAGTACAGAGGTACTGGATCGACAATGCTAGGGACTGCACCCAACCCTTGGATGAAGTTCCTAATCCAAACAGCTTCCTTTGCTGCATCAGATGCAGCTATGTATTCAGCCTCGGTTGTGGAATCCGCAGTAGTTTTTTGTTTGGAACTCTTCCAACTTACTGCTCCACCATTGATGGTGAATACAAATCCCGACATTGATTTCAAATCATCCACCTCAGATTGGAAACTAGAGTCAGTGAACCCTTCTAGTTTCAATTCTCCACCGCCGTATATCAAAAACAAGTCCTTAGTCCTTCTCAAGTACTTGAGGATTGTTTTCACGGCTACCCAGTGCAACTCACCTGGGTCGGACTGAAAACGACTCACTACACTTAATGCATGAGCCACATCAGGCCTTGTACATAACATTGCATACATAATACTTCCTATGGCAGAAGCATATGGTACGCGAGCCATCCTATCTCGTTCCTGGGATGTCGAAGGACACATGGATCGAGAATACCGGATCCCATGACTCATAGGCAAGAATCCTTTCTTTGATTCCTCCATACTAAACCTTTTTAGCATTTTGTCTATGTACATTGACTGAGACAATCCTATCATCTTTCTTGATCTATCTCTATAGATTTTGATTCCTAAGATGTAGGATGCATCTCCTAAGTCTTTCATGGAGAATTTGGTGGATAACCATACTTTAGTCGATTGCATCATTCCTACATCATTCCCAATGAGTAGAATATCATCAACATAAAGTACTAAGAATGTCACTGCACTCCCACTGACTTTCTTGTACACACATGGTTCATCTTCGTTTTTAATGAAACCATACATCCTTATAGTTTCATCAAAACAGATGTTCCAACTTCGGGATGCTTGCTTTAGTCCATAAATGGACTTTTGGAGTTTGCAAACTTTTTGCTCACTCCCACTAGATATGAAACCTTCTGGTTGTTTCATGTAAATCTCTTCCTCTATGTTTCCATTGAGGAAGGCGGTTTTCACATCCATCTGCCATATTTCATAATCATAATGAGCAGCTATTGCAAGCAAAATCCTAATGGATTTAAGCATTGCTACTGGCGAAAAGGTTTCTTCATAGTCGATACCCTCTCTTTGAGTGTAACCTTTTGCCACTAGCCTAGCTTTGTAGGTCACTACCTCTCCATTTGCTCCAAGCTTTCGCTTATAGATCCACTTACAACCAATGGGTACTATACCCTCTGGTGGATCTACCAAGGTCCATACCTTGTTGGAGTACATGGAGTCCATTTCAGATTCCATGGCACTTTGCCACTTCCCAGAATCAATATCACATATTGCTTCGTTGTAGCTTCTTGGATCTTCATCCACTTGAAGCTCCTCCTTATTACTTTCTAGTAATAGACCGTACCTCTCAGGTGGCCCTCGGATCCTTTCGGATCTTCTCGGAGGTTGTGTGTTAGATATTTCAGTGTTTTCTTGTGTTTGTGTTTCCAAAGTTTGTGAGATAATTTGTGGTTCTTGAACTTCTTCAAGTTCTATGATCTCGCCCTTTCTATCTAATAGAAACTCCTTCTCTAAGAAGATGGCATTCCTTGAAACAAACACCTTTTGTTCCGATGGATCATAGAAGTAGTACTCCGCAGTTTCTTTAGGGTACCCCACAAATTTACATAAGCTAGACTTAGACTCTAACTTATCTCCCACTAGCCTTTTCACATAGGCTGAACATCCCCATACTCGAAGATATTTGTATGAGGCCGGTTTACCACGCCATAACTCATAAGGCGTTTTGGGCACTGATTTGGAAGGCAATCTATTTAATAGATATGCCGCAGTTTCTAAGGCATAACCCCAGAAAGATGGAGGAACTTCAGTGAAATTCATCATGGAACGGACCATATCCAATAAAGTCCTATTCCTTCGCTCAGACACCCCATTCAATTGTGGTTTTCCAGGCGGAGTCCACTGAGAGAGAATCCCATTCTCTTTAAGATAACTAAGGAATTCGTCACTTAAGTATTCTCCTCCCCGATCAGATCGAAGAATCTTAATACTATGACTTAGTTGTTTTTCTACCTCATTCCTAAACTCCTTGAACTTTTCAAAAGCTTCAGATTTGTGTTTCATAAGGTACACATATCCGTACCGTGAATAATCATCGGTAAAAGTAATGAAGTAAGTACACCTTCCTTTAGTACTTATACTAAAAGGACCACAAACATCCGAATGGATCAAATCCAAAAGATGGGTGGCACGTTCCACTTGTCCTACAAATGGTGACTTGGTCATTTTTCCTTTAAGACAAGATTCACAAGCAGGCATGGTTTCCTCTTCCTTAAGGTCGAGTACACCTTCCTTTGCCAATTTGTGCATTCTTTCTTTGGAAATATGTCCTAGTCTAGCATGCCACATTAGTGTACTGTTTAAGTTATCTTGTTTTCTTTTGTTACTATGTTGAATGTGAAAGACGGAATTAATTGGTTGAACAGTGTATAAACAATTCGTCAAAGTACTAGTAAAAAGTAAAGAATAATTTTTAATAATGGAACACTTTCCATGTTTTAGTAAAAACTCAAAACCCTCTCCATCTAAAACAGGGATGGAGATAATGTTCTTTATTATACTAGAAACATAAAGACAATTATTTAAAACTATTCTAATGTCGTCGCCTAATGCCAGGTTGACCGTTCCTATCGCTGTGGCAGCAACTTTTGCTCCATTGCCAAGTCTCAGAACGATCTCATCCTTTCCTAGCATCCTACTTCTTGTCATCGCCTGCAAATTATTGCAAAGGTGTGATGCACAACCGGTATCTAATACCCAAGAAGTATCGTTAACAGATAAGTTAACTTCAACATAAAACATACCCTTGGTCTCACCTAGGGTCGCAAGGTACTCCTTGCAGTTCCTCTTCCAATGCCCTGGTTTACCGCAATGGAAACAATCACCCTTATCTTTATCAGCTTTAACCTTCTTGACCCCACCTTTAGCTTTTAGCTTCTTGTTCTTTTGGGAACTTTTCCCTTTCCCTTTCTTTGGCCTTTTAGCCTTAGAATGGGCAGAACTCACAAGTAGGACTGGCTTGTCCTTCTTGATGGTGGCTTCTGCAGTCCTTAACATGCTTAACAAGTCAGGCAAGGTCGCCTCCAGACTGTTCATGTTAAAGTTGACCACAAATTGATCGAATGTGCTAGGCAAGGATTGAAGTACTAAGTCCACTGAGAGTTCATTGTCTAGAAAAATGTCAAGACTTGCGAGCTTCTCAATGAGCCCAATCATCTTAAGCACATGTTCTTGGACATTTGACCCCTCAGTCATACGAGCTCTAAAAAGCTCTTTAGACACTAAGTACCTTTCCCTCCTAGACTTTTCACCATACAACTCTTGTAAGTGTTTGAAAATATCAGCAGCACTTGCCATATTTTCGTGTTGCTTTTGCAACTCATTCGACATTGATGCAAGCATCGTGCACCTTGCTTGGAGGTCATCGTTTAACCATCTCTTATGGGTTTCGATTTCCTCCTCCTCAGCATCCTCGGGAACAGTCGAGAGGGGTGCATCAGTCAAGACATAGGCTCTATTCTCAGAGTTGAGCACTATCTTAAGGTTTCTAAGCCAATCAGAATAGTTGGGTCCAGTGAGTTTGTTTGTGTCGAGAATTGTGGAAAGCGGGTTCTTAGCCATCTTAGATATCTAGTTATCTACAAATTAAAGCGAAACGGAGTTTAAGAAGATGTTTAATACATTATGTGTAGATATGGTTTTAAGGTCTTTTAATCATAAATTACCTCCCACTATTTAATTCAAATTCAATAACCCTCATTAAAGAATTCGAGAAAAACAATTTTTTCTTAGTGAGTTTGAAGTCCGATTTAATTATTACATACCCCAATTTTATGGACACATACATAATAATTAAAAAGGTAGACAACACTTATCAATTACATCCCCATGTAACCCTCAATTATTTTACCTCATGTTTTACATGGACCTCAATTTTATGCGCCCCCATGTTACTCCTATGTTAAGTTAGACCCATCAAACCTACATGTAAATGACCTACCCAAAAAGTTCCACTTGCAATGGTCAACTTACAGGATAAATTACCCATGTGCATCTCTATGCTTAGTAATAATCACGGCTTTCTCATTATAGAAAGTCCCACTTGCAATGGTCGACTAATCTACATAAGTAGCACCGACATGCTATTACTTTTGATGGTAGGCATGGAATATTAAACCCCGTTTAATTTTATCCCATATTAACTTAAAATTAAAATCATTAAGATTTTATAAACTTATCTAATAAGTAAGGGATTTTAGTATATTATGAAAAGGTCTCATCGCTTCGATTATCTTATCTAAGTCTCTATCCTAAACATGCCCAACAACACATGAAAGGAAATATAAAAGATAAGCATAACCTAAAAAACATGTATCTAATACATAGAATCATGCATCTCATACATTAAATCATGCATCTCATACATAAAATATAACATGGATATTTTGGGCCATATCTTAATCGATCCTATCTAGAGCCATCAAGGATCGAATGCCGGCAAGGCGAATAAATAACGGAAAATAAACATGCTTATACAATCCTAATGGCCTCAAAATTCCATCATGCATATCAACTCATGAAAGCATATGTAAATTCTTAATTTGTCGAATAGTCTTCATAAATTAAATTAATTCGGGGTTTCTCAATAAAATTAATTTTTCCAAAAATAAACAATTTAAAACTCCTTTTAAATTAAATTAATTACTTGGAAAAACCATTATCCAAAATAGAATACACACGGCTAATTAATGAACTTGCGTGTAATTCCAATTTGCATGGAAACACATATGTATATGAAATTTCTTTAACTTTAAAATCCCACTAAATAACAAACATCTCAACTCCAATTAGATTCTGCTGCTTGTTGAATGTAATGCATGCAAATCCAAATTGCCATTTTTTTTTTCCGGTCAACCCTCCAATCAATGCTTTGACCGAAAGTAAATGATTTCCATAACCATTCTGCTAGTATGTTTTACAAAAGAAAGGAAAAAGAATCCAATTCCAATTCCAATTCCAATTCCTCTCTTGCACGGCTGCTGATGGGTTTTCAACCAATCAATGGAAACAAAATACCATCATGCGATATTCTTGAATATAACATATACAAATATTTGCAAGTAGATCATGTATGAACTCCAAGTCCAAGCATTGACACCAGCCGTACATGTACACATACATGGTAGTGTACTTTGCGAAATTAAAAGATTTTATGATAATCCCCAAATCAACAAAATTTATGAATTTAATAATTTTAAACGTGCATCACATGTAACGATTAAAATTAAACGGATCATGCATTCCGATGCGCGAGCCTTAGCTCTGATACCACTGTTGGGAAATATACATATAGCCCGACTAAGCACAGCGGAAAATTAAAATTTTAGTTTCTAGGATTTAAACATGCAAGTTTATTAATCCTACGGGCTTATCACGTATCATAGGCTTGCGCATCTTTGATTTGTTATTTAAAACTTAAATAAAGAAGATCTTACCTTATTCGATTTTTCGTAAAAATCGAAGAGTTTCTTCTTCCTTAACGTAAGCTCCCTAGCTTGCTTCTCGTTCCTTGAATCAACTCCTTCGTTTTTCCCTTTGATGTAGATTTCGAATTCCTCCACCAAAAACGTCTTTGATCGGATTCTTGATTCACTTCAGAGACCCAAGTGTTTCTCCTCTAAAGTTGATCCACACCCCGGATACCCACTCGTTTATAATCTTTAGCTAGGTTGATCTATAAACGTTTATTCTAACTCTAAGGAATAGTGTATGGGATTAAGGTGAAAGCAAAAATTACTTCTCTAAGTATTTTGGAAGAATTCTTGAATTCAAGATCTTGATGAATAATCAAGAACTCAAGAACACTATATGAGAGAGAGGAAAAAGAAACGATTTTTCTATGCAAGAGGAACAAAAATTTTGGCTTCAAAAGTCATCTTCCAATTTTTGTTCTCTACATGTCCTATATATAGGATTAGGTTCTTGCAATTCTTTTCCATGTAGAACTCTTATACATTAATCCTTTTCCATGTAGGAATAGAAGACTAATTAATTTCTAAATAGAACTCTTCTATTTTAATTAGTTTCCTTTCTCTCCAAGAAATCTTATTTCCTTCTAGAAGAAAATTAATTAAACTCTTTAATTATTTTCCTCCACCAAATTTTCGACCAAGGCTTAATAAAATAGTCTTTTAATAATTAATCCACCATACTAGATTAATTAAAAGTCACTTCCAATTAAATAAATGCTTTCTTGACTTAAGCTTAATTAAATTGATCTTATCAACTTAACTAATTTATTTATCCAATACTTGAATAAATAAAAGTCTTAATTAATTAATCTAATTAATTAATATATTAGCTCAACTACTTTGAATTAAATTTCCCTAGTTAAGAAATGGATTTGTCCGAGTATTGTGTGTGACCCTTTAGGTTCACCAACATACTAGTAATGGGTTCATAACCTTTATGATTTAATTTGGACAATTAAATTGTCTCGATTAATTAAACACTTTTAATTAACCATCTTATTATTTAATCTCCATTAAATATAAGATACCCATAAATCAAAGAAAAGTTTCTAGCTACTTATCTTGAAGACCTAGATGTAGGCGATTCAAAGTGAACCTTTCCAATCGCGCATTCCATGCAAGTGAGATTCTTCCATCAACTAATTTCCCAATTGAATTAAGGATCGAGGAATCTTATTGGTCGAGATCCTTATAAATTCAATCTTAATAATTCGAGTGTGTTTGACTAGTGATTAATTAATTCAAGAAACTCATTTCTCAATTAATTACTTACTTGCCTTGGCCAAGGACTGACTCAGTCAAACCACTTAGAATATTATAGGAAATTCACTTGTTCATCTAGACAAGTGATGGATCCTTTGTTGTCAACACCAACCTCCATATACGAGTCACTACACCCAATCACCAGTCCATATGTGTCCTTGTAAAAGAACTGGCACAGGAGTCAAAGTGCAGTAAGTCAATATACAAGATTACTGTGATGACTCAAGTCAAAGAATTAATCTTGCACTATCGTGATTAAGAAACTCCTAATTCGACATATATAGAAATAATTCCAATTTAGGAAGTTTCAGTTAGGGTAATCAGTGAACTTGTTCTCAACAAGCACCCACGTATGTGCATTTGTGTCAACTACACTAATGTCTATAAAACGAGACATTCTCTAATTAAGAGTGTGCATCATAGGCGCAAGTCTATCCGAATTATCAATGTCCCATCTTGATAATTCTATGACTTGGATAGTATTTAGAAATCACAGCCTTAGAAACTTGTTTTATGATATCCATCCAACGAGATATCAAGCCCCATAGCTATGTATGAATTCTAGGGACTTCATCATACAGTTATAACAATATAAACATAAGATGAAGAAATGCCTTTTATTAATATAATGTAAAACGAAATTGTTTATTACAAGAATAGATAAAGAAAGCCTATCTAGGATTGGCTCGCAGGACACTATTCTAACAGCACAACCCTTAGAGCAGCTTCATAATGCACTTGCCGTGGAGAATGAGCAAACTGGGAAAGAACATGAACCGCATAAGTGATCTCCGGTCGAGTGATAGTCAAATAGATAAGGCGACCCACGAGCCGACAGTAAGATGCATCATCAGCGGCTAAGTCCCCATCTGCCAATGCAAGCTTACGGCCGTGTTCCATTGGCGTATCAGCGGGTTGACATCCACTGAGCCCTGTCTCTGACAAAATATCCATCGTATATTTTCGCTGACATAGAAAAATGCCGGTGGAAGAACGAGCCACTTCTATGCCCAAAAAATACTTCAAACTTTCTAAGTCTTTAATCTTAAAACACTTGTGAAGATAAGACTTAAAATTTGAACAGGTCATACCATTATTTCCCATCAATATTATATCATCCACGTAAACGAGGAGCCCCAAAAACACGCGTCCCTTTTGATAAGTGAATAAAGAATAATCGGCTTTGGATTGAACAAAACCATACTCTTGAAGAGCCTCCCTCAACTTCTCGAACCAGTTACGTGAAGCTTGACGCAAGCCATTTATCGATTTTCTCAAACGACAAAATTTCCCATTATGATTAGCATGAAAACCTGGAGGCAACTGCATGTAAACCTCTTCAGTCAAATCCCCCGTGGAGAAAAGCATTGTTAACGTCCATCTGATGCAACTCCCACCCACGAGCTACTGCAACAAACAGAAAAAGACGAACTGAGACGAGCTTTGCCACTAGCGCAAAGGTCTTGTGGAAGTCAAGTCCTTCGACCTGTGTAAATCCCTTGGCCACCAAACGCGCTTTATAGCGCTCAATACTCCCATCAGAATTGTACTTCACTTTAAAGACCCATTTACAGTCTATCGGTTTCTTCCCAGAAGGCAAGTGTTCCAATGTCCATGTGCGATTGGATTCAAGTGCTGATATCTCTCGCGCCATGGCCTCACGCCATTCGACGCTCTTAGCTGCCTCTGCATAACTACGTGGCTCTTTAATTGAAGTAATCGCAGCCAAGAAAAACTGATGATCCTGAGAAAAATTATCAAGGGTTACATAATGAGCTAAGGGATAAGGAGTACCTGAGGTGCGCTCATGGACAGTCAGCTCGCAAGGGGGGTTCTTATTCGCTGTAGAAACTAGCTTTCCTGCAACTAGGGGTGAAAAATCAAACGAGTAACTCGGTACTCGATTGAACTCGGCTCGGCTAGAGCTTGTTTGAAGCTTGTTCAAATTCTCCTCAAATCGAGCTTGAACATGAAATCATGTTCGAATTCAATTCCGAGCCGAATCCAATCATAACCCCGTTCAGCTCGCCGGGCTCGTGAGCAACGGTATAGAAAGAAGAGGTATGATCTCCAAGTAATCTTATACCATGTATTATGTATAAAACTTTCCTTTGTTTGCAAACTTTGAAATTAGAACTCTTTAATTATGGAATTGAAATCAACCTGTGGGGAAATAAGCCCTCAATCAAGGATTTTTTCCAAATTCCCACATACTGAAGATTTAATTTGAAGGAAAATTAGGGCGAATTCTCTCATAATATTAACTCTTTTGTTTGCTTTGTGCTACCATTCATCCATTGTCTATCAACAAGCAATTCAATTTCAATTTTCCGACCAAGAACCAAAGAGGTAAATTTTAAATTCTTTCAATTTTTGTCTTTAATGACCTGCTGAAGCATTTTCTGAAACAGCCTACTATTTAGCTTGTTTTATTTCTAAAACATGATAAAAAATAAAGTATTTTTAAGGGTTAGTACCATTTGTAGCATTTCATTTTGTTTGCATATATGCCCGCAATGTGTTCGATAATTTTCTTTACTGGAATTTTGAGTATAAATTTGCTTAGATAAATGCCTACAATATGTTTGACAATATGTCTGACTGAAAAGTGAGTCACTTGAAGAATTTATTTTACATTTATAGATGCTCATTATATGTTAGATTGTTTTCTTGAATGAATTTGAGTTGATTAATGATGATAGTATATTCTTAGGTGACATAGCAGTTAACTAATTTCAATTACTTACGCTAGATAAAATTTGAACTGAATGCATGTCAAATTCTTGTTATATCCATGATCAAGACATATATATTATATAGACAGTTTTTTGTTGCTTCTCTCACATTTGAGTTTCTTTATTTTATCTTGGCAACTATGTAGGTTCCAACAACATGGAGGGTTCTCAAGCAAATGACGAATCACCTATTCTTATCAATGAAGATGGAAAAGAAGATAACCAAAAGGCCGAGACACAAGTCCAAGAAGAGAATGCTCTTAAAAGACAAGATCGAAGGAGAACATCAAAGGTTTGGTTAGAATTTACCGTCATCACCATTGATGATGGTAGCAAAAAAGTCAAGTGTAACTACTGTAGTACGCTAATTGCCATCAATTCTCAAGGTTCAACTACTCAATTTCATCGACACTTGGACAGTTGCCCAATTCGCCTTGCGTCTACAAAAAAACAGAGGCTATTGACTACTCAACCTTTAAGTCCATCGGAGTTTGGAGGTGGTTCTGGTGGCACAATTACCACTTACAAGTATGATAAAGAAAAGGTTAGAGAGTGTTTAGCGAAGATGGTTATTGCCCACGAATACTCTTTTAGAATGTTAGAACATGAATTCTTTGTTTTATTTTGCAAAACATTGAATCCTCAATTTGAAAGGTTGTCACGTGTCACGGTAAGAAGTGATTGCATGAAACTCTATGCCTCTGAGAAAAAGAAGCTGAAAGTCATGTTAAAGGTGTTGGTAGATTGAGCTTAACATCGGACTTATGGATGTCAAATCAAAATATTAGCTACCTATGTCTAACGTGCCATTTTCTTGATTCGGATTGGAAGTTACAGAAGCGCATCCTTAACTTCTGCGCGATGGCACCCCTCACACCGGAGTTGCTATTTCAGATTGCATCTTTCAATGTCTTATTGATTGGGGGATCGAGAACAAAATTTCAACTATCACCCTAGATAATGCTACATCCAATGATGTAGCTGTAAGGAACCTGAAGGATAACTTTGCAATAAAAGGGCAACTTCATTTTGGCGGGAAGATTTTTCATGTGCGATGTTGTGCACATGTATTGAATCTTATGGTGCAAGATGGCCTTAACCAGATACGAGATGTCATTGAAAATGTTCGTGAAAGTGTGAAGTATATTAAGATGTCACCGTCTCGGCTTCATAGGTTCACTAAGATAGTAAAACAACTTCAACTTTCAACCTCAAAAGGCTTAATTCTCGATGTGCCTACACGATGGAATTCCACTTACGCAATGTTAGTATCAGCTTTGGTTTTTAGGGATGTCTTTCCAAGATACAAAGAAAGAGATCCATCTTACATATGGTTGCCATCTTCAGAGGATTGGATAGGGCCCTTGAGGTATGTAAGTTCTTAGAAGCTTTTAATGATGCCACACATATCTTTTCTGGTGTAAATTACCCGACGTCTAACTTGTTTCTTCCTGAAGTTTCGAAAATAAGATAAATCCTAAGTGAGAATTTTAGTGATAATAACAAAGATTACCTCCAAAAAATGACTTCGCGGATGAGAGAAAAATTTGATAAATACTGGGGGGATTGCAGTCTATTGATGGCCATGGGCGCAATTTTGGATCCTCGGTACAAGATGAAATTGATTGAGTTTTGTTATTCCAAAATTTATCCAGCATTTAAAGCTCATGAGGAGATTCAATCTATACTTTTTTCTTTACATAAGTTGTATGCTGAATATGTTAATTGTTCTACTAGCAATGTGAAACTAAGCGATCAGTCAAGAGCTAATTTTTCTACTGAAAATACTAGTAGTGGCAGAGTGAAAAACAAGACAAAAGGTAGAGCAGAATTCGATTTGTGGGCACAAGAATTGGATACTATCATTCCAATAAAATCTGATTTGGACATATATCTTGAAGAAGGTCTTTATGTGTGTAAAGAAGACTCAGATTTAGATTTTAATGCATTAGATTGGTGGAAGGCAAACACTTTGAAGTTTCGAACTTTATCCAGCATGGCGCGTGATATACTATCCATTCCCATCACAAGTGTAGCATCAGAATCTGCTTTTAGTGCCGGAGGAAGAGTTCTTGATCAATATCGAAGTTCCTTAAATGCAGAGACTGTTCAAGCATTAGTTTGTACGGGAGATTGGCTGCTTAGCGAATGGAACATTGCAAAATCAGCAGAGGTATATTACTTTTATGCCTTACATTAGGATTTTTCACATTACTTGAATTTACATAATCAATTAATTGTTGTATATAATTAGGTTGACGATGAGGACATCCAAAAAGTATTCTTAGAGTAATTTGCATAAGAAAATATAAAGCTTGCTTGCCATAAATGTAAGGCACTCCTCCTAAATTATCATTATGCTTATAAAACTTGTATAAAGATTGCGACTTAATATTTTTATTGTCTTTTGCCTCTTTCTAGGTGAAGATTAGAGATCATAAAGGATGTGTGGATGACAGCAACAAAGTTTCGTCATAGAATCAATATTTTATTATTATTGAGCTATTTTTATCTAATTACAGTTATTAGTTTTCTCTGTTTTTCATATTGGATTGGGAACTCTATTTGTTTGACTTATTGAGTTGACTATTGTTTTCTTTGTTTTTCATATTGGATTGGGAACTTTGATTGTTTGACTTATTGAATTGATTATTGTTTTCTCTGTTTTTCATATTGGATTGGGAACTCTGATTGTTTGAATTATTGAGTTGACTATCACTGAATTTTTTTCAGGACCTCATGTTTTGCCAAGTTCTCTCCATAGTATTAAACAATATGGTTATACACTATTTTCTATTTTCTATATTTAAGCTTGTAGGGAAGTGTAGAAGAGTTGGTTGTGTTGCTGGCTTGCTGCTAGCCTGCTACAATCCTGGTCTTAGAACTTGTTGGCACAATCCTGAAGAGCTTGTCCATATATAGGAATTTGGGATCTGCTGCGTATAGGTAAGTGAGTGTTGTCGCATTAATGTTAATGATGATATGCTTAGAGTAGGAAGCACTTTATGCATTGAGAGAAAGTGTCCTCAAAATTTTATTCTTGAATTGAAATTGATGATGATATTGAAGTGTGTTGCATCATTGAATCTATCAATAGAAATTACCTGCTTCCTTTTTATTTTCTAAATGAATGCACTTCTTTGATTTACTCAAAATCAACTAATACATATAATTAATAAATAACCTGGACCGTTTCCTTTGTTTGTGCAGTTGGGAGCTGTGCAGGAACCATGATATTTGCAGCTGGGATGCTCAAGTGTTTTGGAAGATAAAATTGATTGGAGAGTTTTGTCTTTTGTGCTGAATAAAGAAAGTGAATGCCTAGGTTGTATAGTCACGTGAACAATTCAAATTAATAGCAATATTTTATTATCATTTTTCACTTTTTCAATGACATATTCAGCTTTATAAATGCAAAAGTTACATGAGAAATGTAGTCTTACATAAAAAAGGAAACTTGAAAAGTGAAAACTATGCAGCTACTTTTGTCAGAAAGCTTTTAGAAGCTGAGCCATCTCTTCGAGCCGAGCCGAATAGCTCGTGACACTAGTTCGAGCCGAACTCGAACAGGATAAGTTTTGGCCGGCTCGAGTCCGAGCCGAGCCTGAAACCATGTTTAGAAGTTCGAGCCAAGCCTGAAAATGCACTTGTTTGGTCCGTTTGGGCTCGATTTCAGCCCTACCTGCAACTGCCGAATAAACCACATAATCCTCGAGTCTCGCTGGTGCTCGAGATATACGACGTGGTCGTGACTCAACTACCGTGCTAGGGTCAACATTTTCCTGCACATGGAAATTATCTCCATGCAAAGGCTCTACCTCACTCCCCTTTAATTCAATATCACCCGAATCTACTACATCCGTTTCCACAACAACATCAACATCCATACTGCCATGAGCATTACCCTTCGGATCCGATGCCAGAGAGTTACCAGAACTCGCATACGGGAAGACATCTTCATAAAACTTAACATCTCGGGAATAAAGTCTCCATGCCTTTTTGCCGTGAGGTAAACCAACAAAAATATAGCGTCAACTACGAGAAGCAAACTTATCCTTGGGTTTAGGTGTGGACCGTGCATAACAAAGGCACCCCAGAACTTTAATATGATCGTAAGTAGGTGGAACTCCAAATGAGATTTCAAACGGTGATTTTCCTCTCAATTTTATAGTTGGTGTTCGATTTATCAAATAGACAGCCGTCAACACGCACTCACCCCAAAAGGAAATAGGCAAACTAGCTTAGAAACGTAAAACACGTGCCACTTCGAGAATATTTCTGTGCTTACGTTCCACTCGCCCATTCTGTTGGGGTGTATCCACATAGTTTGTCTCATGTATGATACCACATTTTTGGTAAAATTCACGCATAATAACCGAATTAAACTCTAAACCATTGTCACTACGAACACATTTAACAGTTTTGCCAAATTGAGTTTTAATTCATGTGCAAAAATCAATTAAATGTCGACTGGCTTCCTTTTTCTCCTTAAGTAAATAAACCCAGACAGCTCGACTACAATCGTCTACCACAGTCAAAAAATAATGAGCACCTGTACTAGAAGCTTTTCGATATGGGCCCCATAAATCACAATGTATGAGATCAAAACAACACTCAACAGTTTTATTACTTAAAGGAAAAATAGTACGAGTTTGTTTTGCTCGAAAGCAAGCATCACAAATATCATTCTCTTTCAATCCTAGACTACCAACTTCAGAAATAAAAGAAAAGTGTTGGCTTGTGTTTTTTAATTCAAGAGAGAGGGGATGCCCTACATATCTAGCCCGACAAACCCGGGTTGATAGTTATAATCTTGAGCCATAAAGACTATATTTAGCTCCATAAAGGAGGGAAGAGCCACAACTTGTGGCGGCCTGGATTCGAACCCAGGACCTCTCACATAAAGTGGGAGGTGGATACCACTAGACCAACAAGTCTTGGGTAAGTGCTGGCTTGTTTGATGTCCTAACCGTCTATGCTAAATAGTAAAAGAATCTCCCTTCGCCGTCTTCAAAGCTGAATGAACCTTTGCTGACTTGAAGTAGTAGACCCCCCTTCGAAGCTCACCCTGTCCAATCGACATCCTTGAAGTGTGGTCCTGTATTATACAAAGCTCATTAGTAAACAATATTTGACAATTAAGTTCTGAAATCAACTAACGAATCGAGATTAAATTGCATGTTAAAGAAGGTACGTATAAAACATTCTTTAAATGTATGTGCTCGTTTAAAATAACACATCCTCTCTGCACAACATCCGTTTTTGCCCCATTGGGCAAGAATACCGGGACCGAATTAGTATCTTCCACATTAGTTAGGAAGTCTAAATTCCCGGTCATATGATTCGATGCTCCGCTGTCCAAAATCCAAGTGTATTCATTAACCGTCTTACCAGAAAGTTTATCAGAGGTATCACTATCAAGTAGTGTCATCAATCTCTGAAATTGGCCACTAGATAGGCCCGGTATCCCGCATGTGCTCTCGACCGAACCACTGGATGTATGATGTGCTGCGATTTTCCCTTGGTTTTGGCCCTGGGGATTACCACCTTGTGGTTGTCTTCGTGCTTGCTCCACTTTCTCTCGGCCGCGAGGACCATGCCACCAAGTCGGGTACTCTATCACCTCAAAGTACTCCGAGACATCATGCCCGATTCGATCACAATGGTTACACTTTCTATCCCCATTTACCCGTGGTCGTGGTTGTCCAGAATTAGCCAAAATTTTTCCTTTGTTCGCCGTTTGGACAGCCAACGCCACCGCCTCCAAACTATTTGCTTCAGCCGAACCGTCTCGTGGTTTATACAAGGTTCCATTGATAAACCCTAGTTTGTTCTTGGCTTTTAAGGCGTTCACCATAGCCTTCTCCCACATATCAAAGCTTTCTCCATTCAATACGCAGGTCGTGATAATCGCTCCCGGATTATCCGATGGTGACAAGTAAAACGGTGATGCCATGTCGATGGCCTTCTTCTCAGCCATGGAAGCAAGGTTTCGGATCTAATCCTTAACTCGCTCTGGTACCATGAAAATAATTAGAGAACAAGAAGAAAGGAGAAAAACGTTTCTCTCTATTACAGCACATAAAAATAATACCCTAGTACAAGCTATATATATGTAAACACAAGGAAACCTATACAAGGTAAACAACTAAATAAGGTAAAATACTAAAGCCTAATATGAAACCACAATATACGGAAATACACGGAAATTACAATAGGTGTAAATGATTTTTTTACCAATCTCTTGTCGTTACTCGTAAAATCTTGAAATATTATGGTGCTGGTTAGGGATGGCCAATTGGGCAGTTTTAGATGGGTATTCGCCTCGAACCTGTTTCCGTGGGACGAGTTTGAGTACATTAAATGGGTTATGGGACGGGTTATGAATATTAAATTTATAACCCGATAGAGTGTGGGATGGATAATGAGTATGGTGCAACCCGCCCTGCTAATATTAATCTAATAAATAAATTTTTAATTTTTATATAAGATCTTCAACATTACTTAAAATTTGCATAACTTAAGTTATTTTTATTAACTTTTATTTGTTAACTAAAAATTTATTAGTGAAGATATAAAGTTAAAATGTCTTATAAAGAGACAAAAGTCAAAAATCCTTTTCGTATATCTGATTTAATTAATATTTATGTAAATTTTCATGATATTTGTTTATATTATAATATTATTAATTATTGAATTATTGAGATTCAGGTCTTGGATTAATTAATAAATTTTTATGATTCATGTGAATATAATGGGTAAAATCCAAGTTCGCTGGATATTTGATGGAGCGGGGCAGCGTGAGTTGAAAAGTGAGACGGGACGGATTGTGGATATCAAAAAAATTAAATGGAGCGGGCAAAGGACTTTGCCGAACTTCTTCATAATTCGTACCCGCCTAATTGTCATACGAAGTACTGCTGGTCGAACACTCGGCAGTACTCAGTACGCAACGCGAACTACAAAAAGAACTGAAGAGCAGAATTTTCGCGGCGGAGAAGAAAATGGATGCCATTGAATCGCCTCTATCCACCTCGCCGTCGCCGCCGTCCACTTTCAGGCACCGCCGCCGCGCCTTTCACTACTCTCTCTTACTTCTTATTCCGTTTTTCCGCCCTCAATTAAGAAGTAAATTAGGTTGATTTTTCGTTTCGATTGTTGCTACAAAACATTATTAATTTCAATTGTCTGTGATTTTTCAGTCCGCAGCGCCATTTCTACCTTGCTGTGGACAGGCTCCAATTCAAGATGGTAATTAAAATACCTTTCTGTAGATTTTTAGGTTTTAATTTTTGTATTATGTTATGAACTGAATTTGCTTAAAAATGGATAAAAAATTATCAGGAAACCCTAGTGGATCTTTTAGGCATGGCTGGGCGGCGTCCTTGCCTTCCGATGGTTGTGTGCTGCAGCACTCGCGATGAGCTTGACGCACTCTGCTCCAATGTCTCTACTCTATCATCTTATATTTCTGTTTCTTCACTGGTATTGGTGGCTTCTGTGTTGCTTTTATCGTTTTCGGAGAACAAATCTATCGTATATTTGTTCGATTTATTTACAAACTTTCACTCTGAAAGTGTAGTTTTAATATTGCAGTATAGCGACCTCTCAGAGGCGGATAGAGCGCAAATTCTGGATAACTTTCGGCAGGCGACTGTGAGATGGACTAGGTTGGGTAGAGAGGAAGTTGATGGGGAAACAGAGAAGGAAGAGGACCGGAAATCGCACGTGATTATTGTTACGGATGCCTGCCTCCCGCTTCTTGGCTCTATGGAGTCACCAGTTTGTGCTCGCATTTTGATCAATTATGAGCTAACAGCGAAGAAGGTACAATTTATGTAGGCAGGCTTTTCTCCTAAGTGTTTTGCTGTATTGGAGTACAATCTTTTGCACTTACAGTTCCTACATTTGTAATTATTCTCCAGCGGTTTCTTTTGCACTGTGTTACAAACTGTCCTCACTAAATGATAGTCACATGCCTGTTCATGATGTATTTGATTCAACCAGATAATACTGCAAAAGTGCAGATTTAAAGTGCATGTGCAATACGTTCGTCTTTCAAAATATGACTATTTACTTATAATATTACAAATTGAACTCAGAGGAGGAGACCCTATTGATAAACTTTTGTCTGATATAAAATAATTCAAAAGGAGGAAAAGTCGAACTTTCTAGCATGCCACTCTTGACCCTTTTATGTTTTAGTATTTACTTTCAACACCAAAATGCCAGTAGAGGTGGTCTATTTGTTAGAAGACACTGCCACTCGAATTAGTTGGTCTTTCGAGGAGGTCTTATGCTTCTCGAGTAGTGTTACGAGAAGGAAGTCGGTTGGTGAGCCTAGTGAGCTGGCCCAATTGAAGGTCAACTATAGGTCGAGGTCTAGCTGTTTAATGAGCCAAGCTCGAACCAAGTATAAGTGTTCAAAAACCCGTGAACTTTATTTGTTTGTTTTTCTTTTCAATTTTTTCTACATCTTAGGTTGTGGTCCCACCATAGTCTATTTTCAATAATAATTATGATCTAATTATTATTAATGAATAACTGCAATAATGATATTCGTTATTCTATATATAATCAAAAGACCAATTTCAATAGCTAATGTTAATAATGATAATAATCATAAACAAAGTAGTAAAACATGAATTCTAGCAACTAATATCACATTTACTTTTATTTGTTTTTTATTTTCGAATAGACTATGCTAGATTTGAGCTTAAGTTTACAAGCTTGACAGGCTCGATCTCGGAATTTGTAAAACAAGTTCGAGATGAAAATGTTAATGGCTCAACTCAAGTTCCACTTGTTTGCAGCACTATTTTCATATATCTGCTGGGAAGCAATGCCATTATGCATTTTATTTTGCTTCTCTCTATCTTTCCTTTGGAACAAAGTTCTAATGTTGGTTTAATCCCTACAATATAAAGAAACGCAAAGTTATATGTTGTCCTTTTCATTATCTTTTGTCCTTTCACATTCTTTTGCTACCGCGAAGTTATCTGATATCATAGTCCAAAAGGCTATGTCATAGTTGGAATTGATTTGAAAGAATGCCTCCTAGAATGTTGATTGCCCTGGGGTTCAAGACAACGAATGACTTGGCGTTTGACATTAATGTAACCATTACAACAAATATCTGTAAGACATGAAGATTGAAGAATTTAAGTCGTATGAGAAAGTATAGACTTGCTAAACAAAAGTGAGAGTTCAAGTGTATAACATAATAATACAACGACCAAGGCTAGTCTTCCTATGGAAAGCTTCATTTTTGTTCATTTTAGTTATAGATAAAATCTTTGTAAAGAAGACATCAAATGTCATCTAAACAATACGTATTCTTTGAAGACTATTTTTCCGTGAAATTTTTTATTTAAAGTATTGTTTCATGATTAATAACAATACCATCGTAGCTCCACCAGTGGGTACTTCCCTAATGAATGACTATATTCTTATGCAGGAGACATATTTGAGGCGCATGGCAACTTGCTTGTCATCAGGTTTGTCTTCAACTGTGTGAGTGTGAGTTTGACTTGCAAGAAGGGTGTGGGTGGTGGAAAGTTAACAAACCGTAAAGAACTGAAGTAACAATATGCTTTTGTCTTTATCTTTCATTCATTGGATACTATATGCAAATAGAGGAAATCAATCTCATCTTTTCCCCACTTTTGTTCTCATGATGTGAAATTTCCTCTTATATTCAAAGTTGTTGGTTTGGTTTTCTGAATGTATAAAGATGGGATAGTGATCAACATGGTTGTTGGGGGAGAAGTGGTGATTCTTAAAAGTCTTGAAGAAAGCAGTGGTTTGGTCATAGCTGAAATGCCTATACACGTAAGTTTGTCTTAATGGTTGATCTAATGATATCATATTGCATTTTAATTCATAGATGATGTTATGGTGTTAAATTTTGTATTATCACTGCTTACAATCACAAGAACAAGCATTTGCAGTTCGGATTTTATCAATTTAATTATAATAATAAAATTTGTTCTGCCTTCCTAACCGAAATTTGATATTTTAACATGTTTGCTTTGAGCAGATCTTTGAGATGATGTGAAAATTCAACCCTGGTGCAAGAAATTATACGAGTAAGACTTAATGGGCTTACCTTCCCGACAAATTATGTATTTTTATAGTCTATGTTTTCCGTACCACATTATATATATTGTTTGGTTCACTATGCAATTTCTACTCTCTAAATACGTGTATAAATTTTTTTTACTATGTCACTTGAAGAATGATACAATATTATTGGTCTGATTTGTGAGAAAACTGCGGCCTCTCTAGATCTTAAAAGATGGACGATAAGTGGATTGCAGAAATTTGTGTCGAAGAGAAGCATACATGCCCTATTTACTCATTTGTTAAAAAAGGGGAAGAGTTTCGAAAAGAACATGATTGTCAATCCTTCGCATCTTAGTTTTCTGGTGCTTCCAACATCCGAAACACTGTTGCAGAAAAAATCAACTGAAAAGACTAAGGTTATGTTTGGTTACGTTTTCAACCCCATTTTTGTCCAAATTTTTGGCCCAAGGATGTTTGGATCACACAATTTTTGACCCAAAAAGTTGTCAATTTTTGGTCCAAAAAAGAGTAATAATTGTGCTCCCTACACACACACTCTCTCTCCCCTCTTTTTTTCTCACTCTCTCACGTTCTCTCTCTCACCAAATCTGACACACTATCTCTCCTCTCTCTCTCTCTCTCTCTCTCTCTCTTTCTCTCTCTCTCTCACAGTTTAAAATCAAACATAGCCTTTTTTTTAAATGAAAATTAGTTCTAAATTTTAAAAAAAAAATGAACAGTTGAAGACGACATTTCGAATGTCGTCTTCACTGTTCATAATAAAAAAAAAAGAAAATTGAAGACAACATTTGAAATGTCGTCTTCAATTTTCTTTTTTTTTAATTACGTAAATTAAATATAATTTGTAATTAAATATAATTTTTTCTATATATATAATTTTTTTTATATAATTAGAAGACGACATATAATATGTCGTCTTCAATTTTCTTTTTTTTTAATTTTCGCAAATTAAATATAATTTTTTCTATATATACATATATATTTATCTCTATAATAATTATTACAACCTCAATATTTATATATACTACTATTACCTACATATATACATATATATTTGTACATATATACATATATATTTATCTATATAATAATTATTACAATCTCAATATTATATTATAACTTTTAATTATTGACAGACAAAAACTTACATGATTTGACAGCTACAGTAATTTATGTTCCCTCTGAAAACAAAACCAAACACTATCTCACCAAAAAATCACTCAAAAACCAACTCCTAAAACATAACCAAACATAATCCCATCAAAATTGCACGTGTCCCCGTAAATTTTTCACCAATAATTCTCACCAAAATACCATCCCAAAACATAACCAAACATAGCCTAAAAATTTGCTCAACCGTGTGACTTCATTTGGTTCAAATTTACTAGTGATAAGGTTCTGATCTCATTCTCCTCTTCCCTGGTCTTTCAAATAATACAAGGGATAAGAAGCATCCTTCTCCAGACATGATTCGTCTTCATCCTCTGTGCTTTCATGCCAAAACTAGTTCCATACCTTCCAAATTACAATAAGGGGAAGAGAAGAGGAAAAACTCTAATTTTCCAATCTTATCTTTGATGACAGTTAAATCATTAATATCTGAGACTTTAACACTTTTATCTTTCTTAATGATTTCAACGAATTTATCAAATTCTTCTGTTTGTGAGAATTACGTTGAATCACACAGCATTATAAGCTTGCACTTCTTTTCCGACATCACAGACTTTCTGAAATTGTAGGTATATGAAATTGAGGATAGTGGTCTGAATTGTACATATATTTCAAAGCTTTACAGTTGTTATCCCTGATTTTTGTATTAATGATTAACCATTGACAATTGGATAAAACCAAGAGGAATGCCTTTCTCTCTCCAACTAACCAAGGCATGGAAGGCAAGAGGCCTTTCCAGGGGTTGGGTTTTAAACCATCAAACGAGTATGTAATAGTAGATCATTTTATGAAAAGTTATGATATGAAAAAGAAGCATTTGAATAACGGTCCAATCCTGTAATTAACTCAGTACCCCTTCACTAAGTAGTTATAATTCTTGGTTGTACTCTTCACCTTATGGACAAAAAATGCAAAGGTCCATTGAGTTCCTCCTATTATTTCATGTCTGTTATATTTGAATTCTCTTGAAGTCAGTATATTGTAGCTCGCAACTGTTCACTTCAGTTATTGCCAAAAGGTGTATATTACTCTGAACTAAATATAATTATAATATTTAAAATAGGTAGTGTTTTCCTCCAAGATTTATAATGTCTCAGAATCATATTATATTTAACATCGCTGCTAAGAAGTGACTTTTGCTTGATGTTAGTCATGTCTGCATCAGTATACTGAAGGGCCGGTGGGGAGTCTACTGGGACCAGGGCATATATTAGGAGTGAAGTTTATTTTGTTGCTTTTGGGGTGAAATTCAGAAGAAGCCAACTTTAGGTCCAGCTGAATAACTGTTTTGCATGTTCTTGAGCAGGAACTTAGGCCCAGCTTTAGGTTCCCACAGATGGCTAAAGAGCAGCTCTTTTTCTCTCATCCTGAGCTCATATATTTTTCATCTTCCAGTTCTTACTGCTTTAGGAATCACCCATACTTTATCCATTTAGGGAGGATCATAAATCTTCTCCAGGAAGCATTGTGATTGACACAGATCTATTTGGTGGCCTCTCCTCAAGCATAATTCAGTTGGAAAGAGGCCGGTGTTTTGAAATGATTATTGGGTAGTTAGATTTTTAATTTGGTTTTGTTGACTTGAATATTTGTTTGGTTTGATAATGGAAAACATTGTAAAATTTTATCTAATTTGACTTGAGTTTACTTGTCTTAATTTTAAGAGAAAATAGCATATACCCCTCCAAACTATTAGGTGATGTGCACTTTGGCCCCCAAACTATTAAAAGTTGCACTCAACACCCTAAACTATCATAAATGTGCACTTTGCCACTTCGGTCAGGTTCGGGCAGCACACAGGGGGCAGAGTGCTACAAACCGCATAGGTGAGGGGGCAAAGCGCACATCATCAATTTTTTTTTTTTTTTTGATATTTTTTTTCATTTTTTTTATTTATTTTTATGTTTTCGGATTTTTAAATTGTCTTTTTTGTTTTTAGAAAATTATGAATATTTGAATTTATACTTCTTTTCATTGTTTTCTGATTTATTTTCATATTTTATTTTTATTTTTCTTATTTTCATATTTGAAAATTGTTTATTTCATCCCTAGAAATAATATTTCAAGAAAAATCTAAATAAATCTCAATATGCATGATTTAAATTGAACGATGAATGGGTAAAAAATTTCCCGAAGCTAACCGAGAAGGTTAAGTTAATATTAAGAATATTTGAATTTAAAAAAAAGAAGAGAAAATAGCAGATACCCTCCAACCTATGAGGTAATGTGCGCTTTGCCCCCTCACCTATGCGGTTTGTAGCACTTTGCCCCCTGTGTGCTGCCCGAAGCTGACTGAGGGGGCAAAGTGCACATATATGATAGTTTAGGGTATTGAGTGCAATTTTTAATAGTTTAGGGGGCAAAACGCACATCACCTCATAGTTTGGGGGGGTATTTGCTATTTTTTCTAATTTTAACTGCTGGATATCTTTGAAAGTAATTACATCGATGTACTGAGAATGGTTCCAGGAGCACAGTATTATAAATTAAAAGTTTGAAATATGTGATTTGAGATAACTTTGAAGCCAAATTTCATAGTGGAACAATGTATTGAAACTCTCGCCGTTTAATTAGTATAATTATAAACAGCCTTAGCAATGATTGCTACTAGTAGTACTTTTGTTTTAACAACTTAAATAAGCCTTTTACTTTTCTTTGGCAGCGATAGTGAAGTATCGAAAAACAAATCAAGAAGTTAAAGAATTGCTGGATCCTCTGATATGCGATGGCGTGTCAAGCACATGAAAAATGATCTCTTCTCATGCTGGATTGTTTGAGTCATGCCAGACAATTGTAGGTAGGCCCCTTCCTTGATGAAATTGTAAGAAAAACTCTTTTCAAGATAGGGAATCATCCATCATCTTCCGAATACATCTATTTGAAAAGAATGGAATCGAACAATAACGTCTTGGTATGTTAATCAGATATGAATTGGTATTTTCTTGAATCACTTTATTTTATACTTTGGTAAGTTGGGCAGAAAGTCATTACAGCAAGAAGCAAAAACGACCACTCCTTTCACATCCTGTTCAAAATTAGAAAAATCAATATCTTCTTGATCTGATGGAATAAAGTTGACAACACGGAGCATCTATAGTTCCATGGTAACGATATTTCATGTGAAGTTTGTCCATGCTTTGCCCATCACCAGCAATGACGCCCCAGAAGCGGGGATATTAGGAAACAGGATCCTGTCTGACTTTAAGGGACGAAAGAGAATCGGAGGGGTTAACAAGATAGGGGACCCTATATTTTATTATCATATTGTTGATAATGTTTGTTGAAGGTTATCTTAGTTGTGCAACATTGGGGTACACCAATGAGAGTAACAAGCAATGATACATCCCTATTTGTGGCCTACTTCTGACTTTGAACTGTGCACTCCTGACCGAGTGTGCTGTATGGAAAGGTATGCATTATAAAATCAGTGGTGTACTGATATTTTCTTTTGATTTTTATCTGGGCACTGGCATTTAATCAATCATGCAATTGATAACGATAGTTTTAATTTTTTTTATTATTATTACGACGAGGATGGCCCTGCCTACATTTTGTCTGTAGGGCGGGTTTTTACCAGTCTGAGAATGGCAAGTGTTCCTTCAACACAGTTTCTTGTCCTAAATACAATCAATGGAGAAACATGGCAACACCAGATCAGTTATGCTGATTTGGGTTTTAGAAGGGTGAGATTCCTTTCTGTTTCTGGAGTAGGACGGTTGTGATCGTCTTAAATTTTGAAACTCCGAGACTTTCTAAGAATCACACGTGCTAGTCTTAGCTACGAGTAGAGGTAACATATGGTTTTACCCATGGATCCAACACAACCCAGTTGGTTTTTGGCTGAGTTGGAGCTAGGGGTGCCCACGAGCCGAGCTCGACGAGCCTCAAAAATATAAGCTCAAGCTCGTTCGAACTCGAGCCTGGGTCAAGCCGAGCCTAGCTCGACCGCGAGCTCAAAAAATAACTAATTTATTTTTCTTTAATTAATATATATTATATTATTAATCTTATATTAATATATATATATATATTTAAATATAATCATCATAAATATTTAATGTTTAATAACTAATACATATATAATATTTTAAGATATTATATGTATGTATATATTTAAAAATAAATAAAATATTATATTATATATATATATATATATTAGTTTTTTATTTAGGTTCGCAAGCCGGCTCGCGAGCCTTTGCACAGGCATAGTTGGGCTCGAGCTCGGCTTGAGAGAAAAGTTCGGCTCATTAGGCTCGGCTCGAGCTCAAGTGTCACCCTTAGTTGGAGCTGGGTAATATCCTTAGCTCTGGTTGGATTGATCCACAAGGGATTTTGAACAACTTCTTCGTTGGTCCAACCAAACAATTACTTTTAAATTTAAGTTTAAACACTATGAAGTTATAATTTACATCTATAACTGCAACTCCCACCTCCTCCCAGTTCAAATCTTTTGTTACACAATCATATGTCATATTTTGTTATACATGTAGATGTGGGATACATGTATAGACTGGTGGTTAGGATGTCGATCGAAGAAATAGTAATGATGTAGTTTTTTTTGGAAATGTCTGTTTGTAATCTAACCACCTATGTATATACTTGTCCGACAAGAGATTTGGACTAGTTTGCCCTACCTTTGTACCCACCCCCAACCATGCCATCTAAAAAGATGCCGAACGCTAGGAAAAGAATATCACCAACTTATTCATTTTACCCATAATTATGATAGTTACATTGAGTATGCGTTATTGCACAAAATAACATTCTCAAAATCAATTTGAGTTTTACTGGAACAATGCCATCATTAATTTGGTACATGTACCAATAATCATAATTAAAAGCATGTCCTAACTGTTTATGAATATATGAAGCATTTGTTTAACTTGATTTAGACTGGGGTCCAATCGTTCCAAATTCATTGTATTTTGAAAAAATCAAATGCATTAAAATAAGGAGGTATACAAAAACGTGCAACATTGTTGACAGAATACCAGCACAGCTAACTGCAAAATTTATATGTAATTTCCTCAAGTACACAGGTCAATATTTTTCAAGTATATAATTTTGCCAACATCTTCAAGAAAATCTCTGGCATATGAAAATATATATATATATATATATGTATATCTTATATAGTATACTATAATTATAAAACAAAATGACGATGTAACATTAGTAAATTATAATTGAAATGCATGACCTTTTAAGAATTAATGCATGAACAAACAGAAGCAAAATTATGCTATTTTCTATTGGATGCGCTCAGGACCCAACGCAATCCAATGTCGACCAATTTTGAACACATTTGTTGGACCACAATTTGCTTTTTGCGTAGGAAGATTCAGACCCATTTCAACCGAACCCACACCCGGCCAATATTTTTGTGGTTGGATGACGTCCCCCTTTCATTTTCAAGAGAGTGGCATTTTACCACTCAAAAAACCTAACCCAAACCCGACAAGATCCACCAGAAACGGGCACATTAAGAAAAAATATAAGCTAGTGTTTTTACATTTTCTATTTTGTTTCATATTTCACTTTAAAGATATATATGCCTAGTTAGTTAAATATGGGATGAGAAAAATTCGTCATTAAATACATACGTGTATGTTACAAAATTTTCTTGAAAGTTACGGTGAAAAAATCGACTAAGATACAAAACGAACTCGTAGACGCAAGAGTAAAATACGAAAACAAATAAATTATTCGGAATAAAAATACGACTTATTTTCATATAATTTTGAAAGATATATTGGTTGTATTGGCTTTTCTTTTATAAAAATAATATTTTATATGAGTCACTAATTGACAACAATTAATATTTTGATAAATTATCAATGTTCTTACTATTTAATTTTATAATACTCAATTAGTACTTATAAAAATTAATTTTAAGTTTAAGTCTTAAATTAAAATAAATTATTTTGCCAAATTGAGAATATTATTCATCAAGTATAACACGGATTATGTCAAATATGGGTACTAAATGGCTCAAGTACGATTTTTATTTGTTACGTTTAGGATGTATACAAGAAATAGAAATATTTTTTAATTACACAAGCATATGCGCGCGTATTATACAAATATAATATGAATTTTAAATAACAGAGTATATATAAAATGTGGTGGCACTCATATGTATATCGTAGAAATATTTTACTGTAGCCCAAAAGAATATTTTATAAGCTTATATGCACATGGAATGCAAGATGAAATAGTATAAATTGAAACAAACTGATTAGGGATAAAATATGTACTATTTCCTATATTAAAAAAATGCGCTATTTTTCCTCCTTGCCCTGAAATTTCAATACGGATTTCTATATTGCTTTTGTCTTGCGTGCACGGACAAAACTCAAAAGAGAAGGCTCTTTTCAATGTACTCCCAACTCCAGGCTGAAATCACCCTGAGGCTCTGAATGTACTCTCTAGTCTTTGCCCCCCCGCCCTTCTTTTTGAAGTATAATTGGCAGGAGCATGTCACGTGCAATGCATGCTATTACATTTTACATGTAACTCAGTGAAACTTATGCAGTGATTGAGACCAATGTTCTGAAACTCGGACCGGACAGCGAACCAGAAAAGTGACCGGGTGACGGGTCACCGGTTCAACCGTCGAGTCAACCGCGGTCGAACCGGTGACGTCATAATTACATCATAAATATTAATTCATATATTTAAGGTAACATAAAATAATTAAATTTATAAAATAAAAATAGATTTAGATTATTTCTATTTTTTTAGCATTTTACCTACTTTTTGTTTATATTTGACCACAAATTTATATAAATATCAAAGAAAATAATTAATGATCTCAAGATTTCAATACAAAACTCAGAATTTTGGTAGTATTTGGAAGTATCATGAATCTAATAAAATCTACCACACTTAATATTCTGACACTTGAATTATAGAGAAATATCATAATTCAATCAATTTTTTAAGAAATCATAAATTGATGCATAATAGGGGTTCAAAATGTTTTTCTTGGGAACTGAATAAGCTTCCAAAACATTAAATAAATTAAATGGATGTCATTAAAAGTTAGTGGAGCTTTACTGAACAATTCACTAAGAATGGGATCTTCACCACTTCTATCTCTTCAAAAAAAATCTTCTTAGTTCTATATTGAGTGTGGGGTTATCAAATCCAAAGTCAAAATGAAGAAGATTGAGTGTGAGGTTCACCGAGAGAATAAGAGAAAATGGAGAAAATAAGTGATGCTCATAATGTTTGAAAAGAGAGACTTGGGGGAGAACATACACGCGCTCTTCTTCTTCTTTTGCAAAATCTTACAGTTCGACCGGTTCTATTAACCCGGTGCCGGGCCGTCGGGTTTGATGGTTAAACCGCGGGTTCCGCCGGTTTTTGAAAAATACAGCGGTTCTTGGCTTTTCCGATTTTTAGGTATGACTCGGACCTTTTTAATGACCGGTCGACAGTTTTTTAGGTCTGACCGGCTGGTCCGGTTTTCAAAACCATGATTGAGACACATATAATTTAGGGTAAAATGCATTTTCGACCCAAATTTATGTCGGTCGGAGCAGGAATGGAGCCAAAAATTTTACTGGGGGCGAGATTTTAGTGATATAGCTATGCACTTTTTTTTTGGCAGATAGCCCCCGCATTACGGTTCGCTATATTTATGGGAAAAAATATAATAAGAAATTAGGTTCAATTACAACTTTGGACATACTTTATACTCTTAAATCTCTTTCCTTGTAGCCAAAATTTTGGGTTTGGGAGGGCGAACTCAAAGAAAAGGGAGAAAGCGTGATGTTCTTCGATTTTGAGGGGGGCAAATTCAAATATCAAAAATTTTGCAAGGTAAAATAAATAAATTTTCAAAATTGAGGGGGGTCGAGCGCGCCCTCCAATCGCGCCTCCCCTCCTTGGTACGAGTACTCAATCTTTGTAAATTATGATACTTAAGTCCACGAGAGGAATAATTTGGAATTTCCCTCCAAAAAGTCTTGTCATTTTCTTTAGACATGACTTAAATTGTGCATCAAAGTGCACATATCATGTAATGTATAAGTAGTTGGGTGCACAAAATGTCATAAGATAGGGTGCAAAGTGTATCATGCAATGTATAGGTAGCTCAGTGCACAATCTAAGTCAAATTATTCATCTCGTGGACTTAAGTGTCACAATTTACAAATGTTGGATATTGAAGTGTAAAAATCAAGGGATAATTGCATATGACCCCCCTGTGATATGTGAAACCTGCACCAAACTACCCTATGTTAAGTTTATTGCAAAACACCCCTTTATGTTCCAATAAACTCAGCATACTCTCCCTTTCTGTCAGTTAAAGTTAACGTTAAGTTTTTTTAAAGGAAAAGCTCATTCAAAATCAGAAAAATCAAGAAGAAACAAAAAAAATCAAAGAAAATCTGAAAATGAGAAAAAAAACCCAGAAAAATTAAAAAGATTCTGAAAAAGAAAAAATAATCAAAAAATTACAAAAACATTCTGAAAATTAAAGAAAATATTAGAAATTTTAAAATACCATCAGAAACTATTTTACAAAAATTCTAAAAAACAAAAACCTAGAAAAAAATCACAAAAACTTTTTTCATTTTCTCAAGCATTTTAATCAAAACTTCATATATATTTTAAAAGACAGAATTAAAAAATCAAAAAATTTAGAAAATTAGATAAATATTTACAAAAATTCAGAATGTGCAAATAAATCAGACAAAAATGAAAAAAAAAAGAAAAAAATCAAAATAGTAAGAACAAATCAAAAAAAAGAAGAAGAAATTCTAGCAAAATTAAAATTAATCAAATAAAAAAAATTGAAAAATACGGGAGACGAGGAATCGTGCTTATATGTCAAATCCGGTGGTGTTTTTGGCTGTAGATACTGGGCGGGGTGGTGGCATTGGCGGATCTGTTGTGATTGTGGAGGCACTGTGGTGGTGTTCGATGGAATGTGATGGAGTGGCGGTGGTGGTTGACCGTGTGTGGTGGCGAGGGATGTGTTTGCCTGCGGAAATGGATGAACTTTGGTGGTGGTAGGGCAAGGATTGATGGACGCCAGCATTATGGCGGGATTGATGGATGTGGTGACGGGGTTGGGTGGGTTTGACAGGGATAAGGGAAGGGGATAAAGGGAAAGAGAAAAAAAGGAAGAAAGAGAAAAGGAAAAGGAAAAATAAAGGACAAAAAAAAGGAAAAAGAAAGGAAAAAAAAACCAGAAAAAGAAAAATGCAAAATAAAGGGTATGGATTTGGGTTTGGGTAACCCATATCCAATATATCCTACCCAAATTAAATTATTTATTCATTTAAATTAGAAAGAAATAAGGCAAATATTGTACTACACATGTATGTGGCAAAGTAGTCCATTTAGACTCACATTTATGATTAAAAAAATGCCAAAAGAGAGCGAAATCGCACATTCAGGCGTGTAAGCTACCATCCGTTAGTTTGTAACGGCAGATAGGTTTCGTGCAGAATATTTTGAAATATAAAGGCACACTATGCAATAAACTTAACAAGAGGTAGTTTGATGCAAATTTCGCATATCACAAGGGGATCATACGCAATTATCCCAAAAATTAACAGATTAGGTACTAAAGTACTCCAACAGACATGGGTTGGGGTCGAAAATGCATTTTACCCTAATTTATACTTTATCAATATATGAATAACACTTAACACCGCCGATTCTTTTGAGTCGAGCATTTTCACTTGCACAATAGAAAATTAAATAATTTATCAGTATATGAATAACACTTAATACTGCTGATTCTTTTGAGTCGAGCATTTATACTTGTGCAACAGAAGATTTGAACTGTTACACAAGTTTAAGAGAAAAAGGTGAGAAAGAAAGATAGCTATTGCTTCTTTTCAAACAAGAAATAATAAAATAAGTAAAAAATTATGTTGGAAAAGGAAAATATGGAATATAAGTCAAAAGGATACGTGAGAGATACGACGACTCATTATACAATGGATGAGATGCAATATAATTGATTCATTAATTTTCTACCATCAGATCATGGTTGGATGGATAATTTCTTATTCCGTCTTTATTATATTAACTTTATTGCGCTCAGTCCGCTATAAATTATAGCTGAGAATATGACGGTGTCATATTTCCAAGTTCTGTATGTATCATTTGAGGCCAAGAATGAATAACAAAATTTTGGCTTCAACTCCACACCGGACAATCTCTTCACTGCCACCTTCCACCTTATCTTCCCTACATCTGACCCAACTCCTCAACAAAGAGACACATTTTCACCTAAAAACACACACACATTCACAGTACAGACGGTGAGACTGTCAGAGATATATACATACACATTACATGTACTTATAAATTGGACAGTTTTGGTGTTTAAGGTTGTAAGGTTTTCAATACACCCCCCATTTTCATGTGCAAGAAATTCTCACAATATCTTGGTTTTCTTTGCTGAATTTGAATTTGAGGCCAAAAATTCAGACAAAAGTATATATAATTATTCATCCATCATTGCTATCATGGCTTCTCCAACTTCTGCTCCTCTAATAGTGGACAACCTTAACCTCCCCAAATTCCAAGATTCAAACCTTCATCTTTCTCTATCAGAGGTTATATACATACATACATACACACACACATACATATATATATATATATGTAAATTCCTTCTATTTTCTTTTCATGCTTGTTAAAATTTTGGGTGAATTACATCCACAACCCCCACCCCCCAAATTTTAGTGCTAATTACATGAAACCCCCTTATTTTTGGTAAATTACAACGAGCCCCTACGAATGTTTGTTTGTAAGGTTTACAGGATAAAATTGTAAGAACTTTTAGATAAACAAGTGTATAATGTGCTTTCAAAAGTAATTAGCACTAAAGTGAGGGAGTCTGTAGGTAATTTTCTCTAAATGGTTGAAAAATTTAAAATTTAATACCCTTTATTTTGTTGTTGCTCTCTGTCAGGTGATTATAGAGATCAAAATGTTGTACGCAATAGCCCTTCCCATGATCATCACCGGCTTACTCATCTACGGCAAATCCTTGATATCCATGCTGTTCTTGGGGTACTTAGGCAAGGACGCATTGGCTGGTGGGTCCCTCGCAATCGGCATCGCGAACATAACTGGCTACTCGGTCATCTCCGGTCTAGCCATGGGCATGGAAGCCATTTCATCTCAAGCATTTGGCGCCAAACAATGGCCGCTCATGTGCCAAACCCTAAAACGCACTGTCATTATACTTCTCTTTGCATGCATTCCTGTATCTATATCATGGCTAAACATCCAACCGTTGCTCGTCATCTTCAATCAAGATCCTCAAATCTCAGCCGTTGCTTCTACTTATCTCACTTTCTGCCTCCCTGACCTTGTGTTCCAAGCCCTAATCAACCCTCTTAAGATTTACTTAAGGTCACAAAATGTAACGCTCCCGCTAATGTGCGCCGCGGGGTTCGCATTAGTTCTGCATGCGCCGATCAATTATTTCCTCGTCGAGTTTTTAAAACTCGGCGTACGAGGAATTGCGGTGGCGGTAACTGTTACCGATTTTATATTTCTTGTAACCCTAATTGTGTATTTATGCTTTAGTTCGGGGACTAATGTGCAAAAAAGTTGGCTATGCAATTGGGGAATAATCCAGTGCTTCGACCACGAATGGAGATCGATTTTGAACCTATCATTGCCTAGCTGTATTTCCGTATGTTTGGAATGGTGGTGGTATGAATTAATGATATTATTATCAGGTATTCTCCCAAACGCCGCCGTTTCGGTGGCTACGATGGGGATATTAATACAAGCCACGTCACTCGTCTACATTTTCCCCTCCGCTTTAAGCCTAGCCGCATCGACGCGCGTGGGGAACGAGCTAGGCGCAAACCAGCCAAGCAAGGCTAAAACGTCGTCGTACGTGGCGTTGTTCTGCGCCGTTTTGACTAGTTTTATCGCTACGTGTCTCATGGCGTTGTTTGGCGGTGCGTGGGGCCGAGCATTCACGGAGGATGAGGCGATTGTGGCGTTGGCGGCCGCGGTGATGCCGGTGGTGGGGCTGTGTGAGCTGGGAAACTGCCCGCAAACAGCGGGATGCGGGGTGCTGAGGGGTAGTGCTAGGCCAAGTCTTGGTGTTCATATTAATTTGGGGTCGTTTTATGGTGTGGGCTTGCCGTTGGCTGTGTTTATGGGCTTTGGGCTGAAAATGGGCCTCTTGGGCCTTTGGTTGGGCCTGTTTGGGGCACAGATTGTGTGTGCAGTTTTGATGGTTTGGGTCTTGAGGAGGACGGATTGGGTGGGCCAAGCTAAAAGAGCCAGAGAGCTGATTGGGATGGAAATTAATGATGAAGAACCAGCCCAGCAAAAATGAAGGATTTGCGTTGATAAAAACGTTTTACTGATGCTTAAAGTCGTGGTTGCTACTGTTATCTGATATATGTGAGTTTTTTTCCCCCTTTTGTATATAGTGTATATTAATAAATTTGGGATATCGAGAGACCCTTTGGTTGTGGTGCGCTCTTTCTTTTCTTGTATATAAAGTTTTATTTGTTTATTCGTCTCATTTTAATAGGAACTAGTCAATATACTACACTCGATACCCGAGCAAAATGAGAAAAGTTTTAAGAAAATCTTGATTAGAAATGAATTAATATAAAATAAAATGATTTATTATTTTTAACTTTTTGGACAAATATTAAGTAAATAAAATATGAAATGAGAGATGATAAAGAGACATAAATGAGAGGCAAAGAAGAATACAAAAAAGGAATGAGAAAGAATGTGAGAGAAACAACGAAATATTAGAAGAGAGGGAGAGGTGAAAAAGATAGAAAAAGTTCAAATAAAATAGGAGATATATAAAAGAAAAAGATCATTTTGGAGTTGGGACATGATTCATAGTCTCTCAGATCTATCCATATTCACTTATTGGGCCTCTTAGGGCCCTAATTAAGTATTTCGGCTCACTATTTGAATGTATATTTAACACTGAAAGCCGATTCAAGTTACTCGATTCGAAATCGTTCGGTAAAACTTCATTCGAGCTCGATTCATTAACATATTAAACCAAGCTTAAAAACCTTTTGTGTGATCGATAAGTTTGAAGTTCGGCTCGAACTCGACTCGATTAATAAAGAATAATAAAATATGTGTAAAAACAATGAGCTACTCGAGCTCGTTTGAGCTGGACTTGATTAACAATTAAACTAAGCTCAAATACAATTTTTGAAACTCAATAATAATTCAAACAAGTTTGGACAATAACTTATTCGATTCGACTCGATTCGTTTATAATCCCAATATACCTACATTAATATAAAAATAATAACTCATAGATCCGGTGACCCCTATAAATTTCACTGGAAAAATAATAACCAAAGGTACTTGCCTGGGGGTACGGAGAGGAGTACCAAGAAATCAGACAGTTTAATGGCAGTCAACTAGATAAATTAATAAACTACTGGATTTAGCTCTCAAAATAATACCCTCTAGCTAGGACAGTAGGAAGAAAGACAAGAACTATTGTTTACCTTAAAGAATTAATTCAAATTTTTGCTGGTGGACCTTTCTTTAATTTAAAAAAATAAAAGAAATTTGGTTGGTTTATTTCGCTTTGACTTGGAAATTGTTTTCAAATCTTACTTGAATTAATTACTACTTAAGGAATTAGGATCATTAATGCAGAATCTTTGTATAAAATTATATTAAACGTGTATTTTAAGTTTTGACACTACTGAAAAGCCAGATTTTTTTATCAGATCCAGGAAGCCAGCTTTGTACGGGTTGTTCAAAGTTTCTTTCTGCAATTCTAGTGGGAGTTCGAAACTTCGGACCAATTTAATTTCAGTGATTGGAAAGAACACTGAATAAGTATTAATATAATATGGGAAAAATTCATTTTTGATCCCACTTGAGTTCGGCCAAAAACACTTTTAGTTCCATAGGATATTTTTTGACACTTTTGATCCCATTAGACTCAAAATGTGACATTTTTGGTCCCGAAAATTAAAAAATTAACGGGAAATGACAAGTGTTTTGAACGGTTGGGGATCAAAAATAAATTTAATTTAAAATTTTTATTTTATATTTCACTCGTTCTAATAGAGTGTATGTCTCATGTTGGTATTTTCCGTCCAAAAACATACGGTTGGGACCAGAATTGTCACATTTTGAGTCCAATGGGACCAAATGTGTGAAAAAAAATTCCTATTACACTAAAAGTGTTTTGGTTGAACTGGAATAAAAGTGATATTTTTCCATCCGTTTATAGTGAGTTTTTATTTAATCTCTTCAGGGATGGGGCCAACATTTTTAGTATGGGGAATAGGTGGGATTTTTGAGTAATTGTCCCAAGTTATTTGTAATAAGAGATGGTGGATAGACAAGCGAGCCGTCAACGTAGCCCAACAAGTCATAAACGTTCGAGAATGGTTTCCAATTGTGACTTCCATAGAAGGTAAATATCGGCATTGAGTTTAGCAGTCATGAGATTTGGAAGTGTAGAGAGAGGAGATGGATTAGAGATGATGGGGTGGGTTAAGTAAAATTGGGTTTTGTGGGTCAATATGGAAATTAGGATCTATTTGGGGGCTGTTTTGGAAATAATTGTTTAAGTGGGGTCTGTTTTGTAAGGTAGAATTATGTGGGGGCCATTTTGAAAATTAGGGTTTGCTTAGGTTGAAAAAGGAAATTAGGGTTTAGTTGTAGGCTAATTTTTTTTTTAGGTTTATCCAAGGTATCCACAGACCTCATTTGAGGCCCAAAACTAATCCCTGGGGGATCGGAGCATTAAAGGTTGGTCCCCCTCCCAACAAGTGCGCTTCCCATGATTCGAACTTATATTCTTCTCCTTACGGGGGTGAACGCTGCTTACCACTCCACCAACACTATGTTGGTTAGTTGTAGGCTAATGAACTCTGTAAAGTGTATGTATTATCACTGAATGGGAAAAATTGCAACATTCATACACTATGTTGACGTGCACGTTTTTTTGGTACTTTAAGTTGGCCTACTGACAATTTGAGTACATTAACTTGCAAACATCGGCAATTTTGGTACAAATTGCACTGAAAATTTGAATTTGGCCAGAGAATTTGGGGATTTTGACTGAAATTGGGAATTTTGACTAAAATTTGGGGATTTTAACTGAAATTGGGGATATTGACAGATTTTGACTTAAATTGGAGATTTTGATTGATTTTGACTTAAATTTGAATTTTTTATTTAAATATAAACTAAAAAAAATATTATTTCATTAAAAAAAAAACCCATCCCAGCCCCAACCCCTGCATCACGTTTCACCCCCCCTCCAAAAAAAATCACCTGCATCACCACCGACTGTGTGTGTTTGTGTGGGTGTGACGGTGTGTGTGTGTGGACTATGTGTGTGTGCGTGAGGGCGGGGTGAGGTGGGGTGGGGTGGGGAAGACGACACTATTCCCCCTTTCTTTTCTTTTTACTTCTTTTTTATTTAATTTATAAAATGAAGTTTATTGAAATACTATTTTTAATAAAAATAATTATTAAAACAACTATTTTAATAAAAATACTATTTTGAGAGTAATTTAGTAAAAAAATAACTCCAAATCAGTCAAAATCTCCAATTTCAGTCAAAATCTCCAAATTTAGTCAAAATCCCTAATTTCAGTCAAAATTCCAAATTTTTCGGCCAAATTCAATTTTCCGGTGCAATTTGTACCAAAATTGCCGATTTTTGCAAGTTAATGTATCCAAATTGCCAGTAGACCAAATTAAAGTACTAAAAAAACGTACACACCAACATAGTGTATGAATATTGCAATTTTTCCTCATTGAATGAGTATTACAAGAGTGTGTATAAATAGAGATAAATGTAGCACCAACTATACAAATGGGTCAGACTATATACATCTAAAACATACACTAACAGGGGCTAATACAAAACAAAGGGGCAAAAATTTGATAATTTTAGGTTTTGAGGGGGCAAAATTTTTAATTTTAAAAATTTGTAGGGCAAAAAATATATTTCTCAAGAGTTGGAGGGAGGCTTCTCCTACCTACCAGCCCACCTTGACTCCATCCCCGAATCTCTTATTATATAAGTGAGTGCGATTATTTCAAATCGTATCTTACCAAAGCTTCCTATTTTTCTGGTCGTCGAAACAAACCTTTCAGCAATATTTTAGCAATCTTAAACTCGAAATAATTTGTACATAATCTTTTTCACTGAGATCGAGATTGCTAAAATGTTACTGAAGGTTTTTTTCCGACGACTAGAAAGATAGGAGGTTCTAGTGCTTGAACTTTCGAAATAAACAATCATTTATATGATAAGATATCCCAAAAAAAAAAAAAAAAAAACTCTATATACTAATTGTGATTATATTAAGATGTTTAGTATTAATAAGCTAATGGAATTTTTAAATTTATTTGGGGTTAAATGCGTATCTATTAATTAATATTTGAATCATTAAACTTGATCAACCATAAATTTTTTCGAGCTATCAGATTCACGTGGTGTTGGGTCGATCAATTGGCATCGGCAGCTGAGTGAATGGTGATCCAAAAAGTCAAAGATCAATCAATTGCACCAAATACCAGCCAACCCTTCTGGAACTCTCCTCCCATTTCCCACTTCTGCCAACACACAGTAACTCTCTTTTTTCTCTCTCTCACTTATCTTTAGGGTTTATTTGATACAAGAAAAAGCGGACTGAAGATCAAAAGTACAATAGAATATGACTTTTCAACTTTTGGTGAAACTTTTAGAAACAAAACCAATATGGCCGAAAGTAAGTTTTACTCTCTCTCTCTCACCTTTAGGGTTTATTTGGTACCAAAAGAAGTCGCTAAAGATCAAAAGTACTATAGAAAATGACTTTTCTACTCACGGTGAATCCTTTAGGCTTTTTTTTTTTTATGTTTTTGAGATAAAATTTTGAAAATTTCTGGAGAAATACGTACTATATAAATTCATGTGAGAATTGATATAATGTGTGTTGTATTTGTTTATGTTTTTAAAAATGGTTAAGATTTGTAAAATGTGTCAAGCTAATAATAATTGGTTGATGTATGATGAGTTAAATAATTGAGTTAGTTATTTGTGTAATGATTATGTGAATAAATAAATAATAGAATAAGATAGATAGATATATAAAGTTAATTTATTATTAATATATTTTGAAATTTGAAATTTATTATTAATATATAGTAAAATGTGGAAGATTGAATAAAAAAGTAATGATTGGAGGAAATGATGTTGATTGATAACTGTGTGAAATGATTGATATAGTGAGTGATAGGTAGTTATATGGGGGATTGAAAAAGTTAAGTTAAAAAAAGTAGAATTTAGATGAGAATGGTTTGTGTTATGAATTCTTGTATAAATCGGGTCTTGGGCCCCACTTGTGAACTTTGTGGATGTGATTAATCCACAATTTTTAATTCAAAAAAACAAAATAAGTGATATGGATTAATCACATCCACAAGACGCACAGGTGAAATCCAAGATCCGGTGTATACAAGTGTTTTCCCAAAACAAAGAAGGGATAGGAAAGAATAACACGTTCCTCCCAAAAAGAAAGACTTGTACTTTAACGCCTCGTTTGAATCATAGATTTAAGTAGCAACTAGGGGTGTGCAACGAGCCGAGCCGGCTTGAAAAAAGCTCGACTCGAACTCGAGAAAATTCGAGCTCGAGCCCAACTATACTTGTTCGAGGGCTCGCGAGCCTGAATAATTTTTTTTTATTATTAATATATATATCATATAATATTTTATTTATTTTTTACTATATACATACATATAATATAATATCTTATAATATTATATATGTATTAATTATTAAATATTAAATATTTATGATGAATATATTTAATTATATATATTAAAACAAAATTAATAATATATATTAATTATAGAAAATTAATTATTTTTTTTCGAAGCTCGAGCTCGAGCTCATTTTTTTCAAGCTCGTCGAGCTCGAGTCCAGAAATTTTGCCAAGCTCGGCTCGTGAACACCCCTAGTAGCAACAAATGTTAATGCAAAATTCCTAGTCTCGTGAAATAAATTTTAGGAAAAATTTGATAACACATGTCATTTCGGATATTCTTGCTAACACACTTCATGTGATGCATAAAATAAAATAAAATATCAAATTGTAAATTATAAATTATTATAGAAGATGCGAATTTACAATTATACATGGCTGCTGTGTACATTAAAAATACCCCAACCTTTTACTCTACTAAAAATTACCCTCCACACTTTGTAAGGATATCAGACAAAGACAAAGGGTTTGCAAATTTTACCATGGTCACACTTGACCTGAGCCTCTCGACCTGACATAGCTGGCGTCTATCTAAACGACATGCCACTATAAACTCATAACACGTGGCTCCATTGAGATTAGGCAATACGCCTAAAAACTATATCACCACTACTTATGCCAATTACTTATGCAATTTTAGACCTCACCAACTTTAGTGCGCAACATCTCAATCATTGAACTTATTTATCGCCTTAATTAACTGAGGTTCGTTGCTTGAACACTAACTAGGAACTCGAGATCGTGTGAACCCTAATTAAAATTGACCTAAATTGTCAAAGACCCGGTTCGATACCATAAATCCATAATAACAATATTCAATTATCAATATAGAAAAAAAAAAAAAATTATATTCAATTACACTTCTAAACTCATTGTTGTTGTTGTTGTTTTCTCTCATACCAAACACAATCTTATCCCATACATCCAAAACATGCTTTTCCAAAAAGATTGAGAATATTTTTAATTACCTCTTGACAAACCCAATGTTACGTTCCATACTTGAAAATGATTCTTGTAGCTTTCATTCATTGCCCCTCAATTCTGTCCACTTTGGCATCTTTTTAATCTCATCATACCCTTCAATCTTCATCATTTAATGATCACCTGTCTCGCTCTCCCATTTATTGTTCCTGTGCGCCAGCATCACCTCTCAACCACACATGAAAATAAGAAATAATCTGTGATCATGTGATGCACCCGTGACTTCCTTTTTTTGTTCTATATATACATGCTTTACGTACTATAATATAATAATGTATTCAAATTTTGAAATATTCCCCCCTTCACCTCGTCTTAGTTTTTTTTTTTTTTTTTTTTTTTTTCGTGATTCGAACCAACTCCACACGACAAGTGTATTTAATAAAGTCAATTTCTATTTTAAAAAAATTACTTTTATTCAATTAGTATTTACAAAATAATATTTTATGACGAAAGATCCTAATTGCTTCATTAGGCCACATATATAGCAAATTAAATAACTAAAGAACTTTGTTTAGCCGGGAAGAAGGTGATTTCTCGGTTATGACTTATGATCAACGATAACAACAAAGGTTCACTAGCTTTTAATAATAGGTCAAGGATTCGAGTCCTTGCTATTTTCATAGCGAGTTTTTCTTTATTTTTAGAAAAAGGAATAAAATGGGTCTCAATAATTTTCATTCTGATCCCTACGTGTGACTCAATTTTCATTCTGATCCCTATGGGTTTTGTACAATAGTTGAAACGAATTAAAACAGGTTCTTTAGGATTAACAAAATAGAAAGATTCGACGAAAGAAAACATAAATAAATTTGATACCCTTTGCATTTTTTATTGAAAGAAGTGTACTTATTTGGGTTTTTTTAATTTAATTTTTTTTTTTTTGGTCAATGATGAATATTTTGAGGTCAAAAGGTGAAAAGAATAGCCAAAAAGTTACTCTTAAAAGAATGTTTGTTGTAGTTAGGAAAGGTGACACGAAGACTGAGTGAAGTGACAAATTGGCTTCATTCCAAGATGCCCACAAAAGAGCGCGGATCCTATCCAAGATTCGGTCATCACATTCTTCACTCAATGACAAATTACCATGTCTTGACAACAACTATCACATCTCTTGGGTCTTGATAACCTTTATATATATATATATATATATATATATCTTCCTTGTCAAAAAAAGAAAATCAATGTTATCTACATCAATGTTTGACATATAAATAGATAAGGAAACGAGACATTAATTATTAAATGTTGAAGAATTTAATTAGCTAGAACTTGGAGATTAACTATATAGATAAATGTGAAAACATCACTAATGTATGTGATGTTTTGAATGTAGACTAAATAATAATGTACCTTATTTTGTAATATTTTTATCAATTTTAATTGATTATTTTCTGTAATCAAATAAAAAAGAAAAGTAGATCATGGGATGAGAAAGATGTCAAGGAAAGGAAGATAGATAATAGAATAACCATACTTTTATGCATCAATTTTTTCAATTCATTAAAAATTTAAGAAAGGGAAAAGGTAGTGACACTAAATAATCTTGTATAAATGTATTTTAGTAATCGAAAAAAAATAGCTTTATTTTATTGGAATTTGGTTAAAATAATAAAATTGACAAAATTAAAAATGACTCTCACTGATTGATGGAGTTTTCTTTTTAAAAGCTCTCGCACCTCAAAGAATCAAAACAATAATAAGTTTATGTAATGAGACAAAGTGAAATCACTGTACACAAATAATTGTAACTCAATGCTCGCTACAATACTGACTTGAATGTTAGTGATATTATATGAGAGGCCAATAAATAATCCGTGGTGGAACATCTTCATAAATTCTACGCTGGACCGATTTCAATAGTTCTAATTTTTATCAATCTCACACAGTAACGTTTATTGCGTCCGCTCCCCATATACACTCATGTACAAAATATAAACACAAAAATATACCTTCTTTTTTTCTAACAAGACACAAAATACACTCTCCAATGCATAGCATTACCCAACATTTTCATAGTAAAACACTAGTGTCATGTCTAAGCTTCGTTCTCTTTCTCTTTCTTTATCAATATGTGTAATCTTTTCAAACATTTGAACCTTTCATTAACAACTCAATAAGAAGACTGAATACATCCAAAAAAACAAAAAAGCAAAAAAGAAAAATTGTACAAACAGCCCCCCCCCCCCCCCCCCCCCACCCCTCCTCATCTGATATAAATACAAACATCTACTGCTGCACTGCAACAGTAATAAGAGGGTCCCCTGTAAAATTTATTACACTGAAAATTTCAAAAAAAAAAATAAATTCCAGAGAGAAAAAAAAAATCAATTTTTTTTTAATTTTTTTTTTTTTTTTTGGCTAAAACCCCAATTTCCTACCCCCATATGTTGTCGAGTCCTGATGGCATGTTTAGAAGAACACAAAAGTAAAAATGTACAACCAAAACCAAAACCACAACAAAGCTCCTCCAATGAGCCCTAGAATTTCATTTTCCAATGATTTCGTGGAAACATCTCATTCACATACAAGTTCACATTCACATTCACAGATGAGATCAAATGTGTATAGAGACGCCCCCGTCTCGGCAGATTTCGAGTTTTCGGTGAGTAATTATAATAACTCTAGGACGATGAGCGCTGATGAGCTGTTTTTCAAGGGAAGGCTTTTGCCATTGAAGGAGGGCAGCTGTAGTAACAGTTCGCAGAAAGTTACGACGCTGAGAGATGAGCTGCAGAATGATGAGGAAGATGAAGATAATAATAACGGTAATAGTAATGGTAATGGTGATTTTTCGTTGAGGCCGCCGAAAAATCCGGCGAGATGGAGGAGGGGGTTTTTGGGACTGAGAAAATCTCATATTGGGTCCAAGAAATCTGATAAGGGGGAGAGGAGTGGTGGTGATTATCATCATGATGTTGATGTTCAATGCAGCACCAAGAATTCACAGGTTTTTTTTTTTTTTCATTTTTTTTTTGTGTTGGATATACATATACATGTATATGTAATTGTATGTGTTGGTTTTTATTAGATTTCTTTAAGTCTGGGAATGTATAACATTTACATATATATATGTAATTATATATGGGTTTTCTGTGTTGATTTTTCATTAAGTCTGAGATATATACATACATACATATATGTGTGTGTGTGTGTAATTATATATGGGTTTTCTGTAGATTTTTTATTTTTATTTTATCCTTTTAAGTCTGGGATATATATATATATATATAATTGTGTTATTTTACTTTTTGAGTGTGGGATATATATATATATATATATATATATATGTGTGTGTGTATATATGTATACGGGGTTTTGTGTGTTGATTTATTGTGTTATTTTTTTAAGATGTAAATATAACTTAATTTTTGTTTTTGTAGGAATTTGTTGATTGATTAATAACCAAAGTGCCAAGAATTGGAGCTTCGGGTTTGGCAAATTTTGGGGAGAAAATGGGAAGACTTCTGGTTTTTAAAGATGAGGTTATGTGAGAGTGTAATAGTATTAGTGAAGTTCGAAATTTTATGTCTAGTTAATGTAGTTTGTATTGTAATTTATTTCAGTGTTCATCTTTTATTAATCTTGTAGAAGTTAATTATATGTTTTTATTTAGCTTCTTTGAAAAAAATATTTTCTGGTTAGAGCTTTGCTCCTAATTTTCTATGTTCATGACATTAATTGAAAAATTCATAAAGGAAAAACGGCCCTCAACATAAAAAGTTCTGATATTTTTTTTCTCACTCATCATTTCCAGATAATTAAGATTGAAAATAAGCCAACATTTAATTCCACATAATCATTTATTTATCTAGACCGACCTACAATCATGAGTAAATCATGATTATTATCATTATTTTGCTAATCATGAGCAAGTCATTATTTCTTGGATTTATAAACAAAATACAATTATTTTTTGTGACAATTTTTTGCTTAAATCAAATTCATTTTTCTTGTTTAAAATGCATAATTAAAAAGGATATTTAGAATGGAAATTTAGCACATATAAAATATTAATGGTAAAATAAATAAACAAAAAATAGTAAAGGAGAGTGTGCAGAGAGAGTCAAGGGTCAACATGACAGCTAATAACACAGCTGGTGCGTGTGGCAGAGCATCACGTTGAATGTAAAAATAGATAATTAAAAAGATTCAAAAAATTGGAGAGGAAAAATTAAATAAATAAAAATGAAATTAGGATCATCTGACAAAATGCAAATGGGTATTCTTACATAAAAGTGTAGTGGTGGCAGTAAAGTACTAACCCCGTATCAACTTTCTTCTTTTGGTCAGAAATTCCATGGTTTTGCAACAACCTTCGTCGTCTCTATCTCTCTACAATCTATTTAGGTCCCCTTCTCTCTCTCTCTCTCTCTCTATATATATATATACGTACACGTATATATATATATATCCTCTTTTTATATCTGAGAAAAAAAAACCCATAGATACCATAGATTCCCACACAACATGTGCGTTTCCATACATAAAGGTCTTTTTCCAAAGTTTTTGACATTTTAAAGTTTGGGGGTGACACTAGAATAACTTGACATGTTTGTGTAGTTGGTAAACGTAAATGATTTCAAGTTTAGTTCCCATGCAAAGTGATGCATAAGAAGTAACAAACTAACAATGGCCTTAATTCAATGGTATATCCATCTCCAAAAATTATTTCTCAAAGAAAATTCTCTATAAAATTCATTTGAAAAAAAAAATACTTTAAAAAGAATTTCACAAAAAAAATCTCAAAATTTTTGTTTCGTATTTTGCAAATTTTGGAAAAATTAGCTAATTTCCGAGAAATTTTTTGAAAAAAAAAAGTAAACTTTTTACTATTTATGATTTGATAATTCACCTGTTGATTAAAAGAGTTTTTTCTTTTTTTTCTTTGGAAATCTCAAGATAAATCTCTGCCAGTCACCCAGCAGAGCAAATCTGACCATACGCAATAACCCGCAAACCACTTATGGGGGTAATCCGCCCTTGGTTGCCCATAGGCGACGGACTCAATAAGCGCAGAGGCCCCCAGGGGAGGATGTAGGAGTAATCTCCCCATCCCCTTCTCCTAGGTTTCGAACCTAAGTTACCCATAGGAGATGGACTCAATAAGCGTAGGAGCCCCTAGGGGAGGATGTAGGAGTAATTCTCCCATCCCCTTCTCCTAGGTTTCGAACCTGCGTGGGCTCTCACGGCCAATGCCTCGTGAACCACTGGACCACACCCCTTTGCTTTGATTAAAAAAGTTCCATTATGTTATTTCTCAACATCGGGAGTGAAATTAATCATATAATCTAATGCAAAATAATGCGACGTGTAAAATAAGATTCATGTTGCCTTATTTTTTATGCTTAATCGACAAGTTTAACTTAGATATGTTTACAAAAAAATATATCGAAATATCAATCCAAACAAATTTTTCACAAAAAAAAATATATCAGACCAACCTTAATCATTACATATTTTTCTGTTAAAAATAATTCATCCACACACACTCTTATCACCATTTTTCTTATCGCTTAAAAGTATTTTTCTCTATTTTGTTATGGAGAAAAAATATTGAAATGAATATGTCATTCAATTAAACCAAGTCTTTTTCCTTGTTCATGTAATTAAAAAGGTCGGGGATGGGTGAACTCTTTGCAACTATCCCACTAAAAAATATTTAACCTCATCTTTGGTTGAGCTTAGCCCAACTTTTGTATTTAATTATAGGATAATTGATTCTTGCAGAATGAATTATGGCAAAAGTTGGGATTTTTAGCTTTGCCAAGATTTTGTAACGGAAAAATAACCAAACAAGATTATTGAAAAGGGACCCCAATAAAATAGTATTTGAACTCCAAACGCAGATGCCGATGAGTCCTGACCTAATTGGTCAAGGTTAAATGCCCCATAACCAAGAGGTTGTAGGTTTGACTCTCATTGGTGTATGTGGATTGTTTTTTTTACCTCTATAGTAGCTTGTAATAGTTTAGCATATAATTTGTAGATGGTACTTTCTTGTAATAGATATGTTCTTGCAATTGATGTAATCCAGTAATGTAATCACTCCTTTCAAAAAGAACAATAATAAAAAAACTCCAACAGAGTTTAGCTTTTCAACCATTGAGCCAAACACAAACCATTCTCTTGGCTAAAGCTTATTGGGCGTTCAATTTATGGGGCGCATTACAAAACACAATTTGGTTCAAATATCCTTAACCCTTGATGGGCTTTGCAAGTCTAGGACACCCCATATATTATAAGTGGGCCTGTGGTGTTAAAAATCATATTGGGCAAGTTTTATTTTTTAAATTCACCTGAAATTTTCCCTCCAAATCCATTCTTCTAATCCAAATTTATCAATCCAAACACTCTCTAAGCAAAACCTCATATATGACACCATACAACGTTCAATATATCAATAGTTAGAAATCCTTTCAAGAACAACCACTTGGAAGTTAAAAGAAAAATAAAACAGTCAATCTCTCCTAATCTGGTCACATTTATAAAACACTAACAGAAACTAGCTATATCATTCTCCATCTCCTATTCAAACAATACGATTCTACAACATCCACGAGAGTATTACCAAGGAGCGTTAACCTCCTCTAGGAACTTAAACTCATAGCTCTCCGCTTTTGCCTTTAAATTCTCTATATCATGATCATATTTTGCAGATAACTCTTTCAATTCCACAATTTTAGCTTCAAGTTTTTTAATCTCATCTTCGGTGCTACTTTTCTCCTTCTGCGCTTCCCAATACATTCTTATCTCCAACGAACCTTCTGAGTCAAAGGCGAGAGTTAGCAGTCGACGCAGGCGGGCACGCAAAAATCCCACATTTAACCCCAAAAGTTCAAAAGACCTCAGAGATTTTTCCCATACTTCAAAATCCTTCCTTGGGGTGGTGACATTACAACCTCGTATAGCATCAACAATGCTTATGGTTTCAAATACCATACCAGCAGCTAACTTACTGTAGAGGCCCGGGAGAAGACGGTCGTGAAGAAAAGCATTTTTGCTGCAGCAGAGATCATAGTATTTTCGACGAGTGGTTTCAGGAAGTTCAGAGTCGATGCATACTCCATTGACCACAATGTGAAATTCCTCGAAGCTTTTAATATCTTTAAAATGGAAAGAAGATCCCGAGAATTTCGTACCTTCCAAAACTTCCGAAGCAACCTCATCACTATCGTTTCCGGAAGGTTCCTCAGGCCGTCCAAGTTCGGGCTCTAACGAGACTTCCTTATGTTTCTTTTTCTGCACCACTGTCAAGGGAAGACATTTTCGGTGCCTTTTTTTCTTGCTTTGAGTGCCCATAGTTCCCTCTGGCGTTGCAATTTGAATTTGTTTCAACATTATTCCATAAAACAGAAATTAGAAATTGGACCGACACCCTTATGAAATCTTTAGATATACTTGAAACCAAAAGAAATAAGAAAATTGACCTACAAAACTAACCTGCATCATTTTGCTTTGTTTGAGAATCCAAAATAAGAAGGCTAAGAGCACCGTCTACCTCGGTCAAATCATTTGCCCTTATTATGTACACCTACAGAGTGAATGCATAATATTAGGAGAGCCTCTACTGTGAAAAAACTCACCACTGACGGAACAAAATGGAATTATACACCTGGTCAAGAGAGTATATTTATGAAAATATGCAAGAGACCCTTAATGATCTACAACATGCATGTTCAACCCATCAAATTACTCCAGTGGCATACCGCTTTCTTTTTATATTGTCAAGTTGGAATATCAGATACTGAAATGAGAGGGTGCAGCTTGAAGAAACCACTCATCATGCAGAACTCAAAATTTTCCAATTTAGGACAACAAATATTGGGCTTAGTATGATTAACCATTATACTGATCCAATATGGTATTCTCCTATCTAATTGACCTATGACAACTTTTAGTATTGTTCTTTTAGTATGAGACAGTTGGAGGTGGCAGGCTTTGAGAAATGATGGTTGATAATATAACTATGAAGATGATGATAGTTGGTGAGGCTTGGAAGAGTAGCAGTGGCGTAGAACAAGAGGCACATGCATTTTGGGCGCGCATATGGACCGGCACAGTTCTAAAAGGAAGTGATGTTGTGTGGTTAGACGCGAGACTTCAGTTGGCCGTAACGTTTGACCCGGAAGGAGTTTCGGGAAGGGCTACATATGCACACGGTAGTCTTTTCGAGGAGAAGCTGTGCAGATGTAAACAACAGTCGTTCTCCATGAAATTTCATTGTTTCAGCCATTCCCAAACGGTTTTTTGTTTTCTTTATTCAATTTTTCAATTATTTTTATGTAATTTTAGTATTTTAGTTAGTTATTTTTTGGGCCCAATATTCCACCATATGTTTGCTCGTATGATGGAGTAGGTGGGCCATTTTTCATACTTGTTTAAGTCGACCCATATTTTGGTCCATTTTGGAGTCCTTGTTAACTTAGGATAGGATTAGGTCCTTTGAATATCTTTTACTTCTGATTTCGTAATTATATTTGGGTCAATATAAATTGTGTTTACACATATTTCAAGTATTCTAAATTTCGTTGAAGCTTGAAAACTTTTTAAAATTCTTAAAAATTTATCGTTTCCGCTCCATCAAGAAGCCATGTGATAAAGGGGCTGTACAAGTGGTCAAGGGAAGAGGAGGGATTGATTCATATCGGGTGTGGTCAGAAGGTTGACTCAAACGGGTGGGTGGGGGGCTGGACAGGAGCTGTTTGGTGAACGTCAGATCAATTGGCAGTGGTTGGATGATGAGTGTCACAAAGGTCTTCAGAATATGTGACGGATGCATATGATGGTGGGGGAGGGGAGAGGGGCTGGGAATGGTTGAGAGTAGTGGAAAGGCTGTAGATGGTGGTGTTGGGGACAGGCAGATAGGTAAATGTTACACAGAGGGGGTGGCTGCTGTGCTGTGTAAAGAGGCAAGGGTGGAGTGAGCATTGTAAGGACCTGCGGTCGGGATCATGGTTTTGGATGGTGTACCAAGCGATAGCTGGGTAGAGAAGGATATGAAGTACGAAATGGTTAATTGTCAGTTGACATGATTTCAGAGGTCATTATTGGTAATTCAAAAACATTTCCCACCTCTTCAGGGATGGTTAATCGAGGGCGATGCCAGGATGGGAAAGGAATAAACAGTCCCACGAATTTGGCTATGGGAAATTCAGAAGAATGGATAAAGTTGGGAATGTGTACGGTGAAAATTAGCAATGAAGAGTAGAAGTAATGATAAAACCATGGTCTTTTAAAAAGAATCATGCGATCATAAAAAATAAATTATGGTGTTAGTCTACTGTATATTATCATGATTAAAGTTATTCCTATTTATAGAATATTTTGGCAGCCAGCAATACATATATAATCCTAAAAACAACAAATGAAGTCAGCAGAACTATTTTTCAACATTTTAGATCTAAAAGACCTCCTTTTCTTTTAGACATTTTCTTAAATCACACATACTCATAATGCTGAACTGGGTTCTGACTGGACACTGGTATCTTACACGCATTTCAACAAAATTTCTTGTTTCTGGTCTATGTAAACAACACTTTCCACTGTACATATTGCTCGATGGTTTAAAAATTAAGACAAGTGACCATTCTTAGACACAGGAAAAACATAATGCAATCCAACATCTTTTCTGTAAGGAAATTTACCAAAATCATCTTTGAAAACGAAGTCAAAATGAATGTTCAATGAAGATTAAGTTGATCACCTTAAATCTGCAAGGTCCAGTTAGTTGGTAGATCAGCACGTCTCCTTCAACCAATTTGTTTCCAGCAACAAACTTTCTCCATCCAGCACTTAGTCCCGTCTTATGTGCAATATATTTAATCGAAAACTCTTCACCATTTTCATCTTCAAGAACTACTGTAGTATCCTCACTAGGTAAATGTATCTTGCAAAAGGGCACGGGAAGACCCTGCAAACAAATGGTACTTAATTGGAAGGTAAAACTGTAGCTGACAACACTGATAAAAATAAAACTTTTGAGGCATAATATTACATCCCTCTGAACATACCATCCAGAAACAACTCGCTACATGTGATCTGACTAAAACTTTCATAAAAGTAGGCTGGTCATTGCCCAAACTCGACTGAAACTCTTCTGCTCGAATCACGGTAGGTGACTTCAATGGGATCGGACTGCTACCAACACTGCCATCTCCTTTACTGTTTCAAATTAGCATGTCATTGTCATAAGAATGTGTCACAAGTAATTTTTATAAAAGTTCATTTGTTTTGTTAAACTAACCTCGTTAATGTTCCTCCAGTATCAGGTGTCCCCTGCTCACGAAATTTTCACGTTCAATAATTAAGTGCAGCTATCATTGAATAGCAGTTATGGTACTTGATTGAATCACATATTTTAAAGTAAATCATATGCAAAACCAACATACTCAGGAAGTATAACCACAAACAGACACACCCCAATGTAACCAAAAACAATCACCACTTAATCATAATTGCATTACTATGGATAGCTTACTAATAGCCAATACTTAAAGCCACTCAAATGGGGCATCTACCATGGCAGATAAGGTAATAGGTGGTCAAATACTTGCTGGAAGACTTCATTGAGTTAGTCAACTATTTATGAAAATATAGAACCATCAACGAACATCGAGAGGAAGGCAAGTGGCCAAGGGGTGATCAAACACCACTTCCATACCAAAGCACCCACCCACCCCACCCCAAATGAAAGAAGCCTGCTTGCAAGTCTAAAAAGAATATCTAGGGAAATCCATATACAAAACATATTTGCCATCTTTCTCATGGCAAAGAGGTACTTCGTGGAAATTCATGGAAGCCCCAATGATATTATACTATGCAACCAATTACCCACATTTGTTCATGTTCGAGACCAAAAAAAAAAAAAAAAAACCTTTCAAAGTCCACAAACAATGTTCCACTAAGCGACATTCGTGTAACCGAAAAACAAGAAGGGATATTCAAATAAAAACAATAAGCGACATTCGTGTAACTCAAAATGCACCAAGATGAAGCAACATTGACCGAAAACCCTTTTAGTTAGTTAACACAAGTCGAGTAATGGAGCGCGTTACAAGAACTTGAAGCTTAACCCCAAATAAAATGACTCTGATGGCATAAAAAATTCCAAAGTACTAGAACTACACATACTAGTATTCACAAACAATCTCGAGTTAAAAGAAGCACAACAAAACTTCGAAAAATCGAGAAAACGTAAAATCTCACATCCTCAGGTTTAGAAGCAGAGGCCTTCTTCTTCTTCCTCCTAATAATCGGGGAAACCTCGTCGTAAATCTCCTTCGGCTTCCTCTTCCTCTTGCCCTAAAAACACGAAATCAGATCTAAAATCAGTATGATCCACACCAAAATCCATCAAATTAACAAACTACAAAGCAATTAAACATACAGAAACAAGCAATGGAAAAGCAGAAATCGGAGTAGGCGCCAGCAACGGCGAATTCTCCCTCGTCGATTCATCATCATCCTCGTGCGAAACAACAATCTGCTGCTTCTCCTCCTCCATGTCCACGTGTTCCTTCTTCATCACTTGCTCTTCGCCGCCTCCGCCGCGAGATTCTTGATTTTGGTGGACTATTTTCAGCTTCATTTGTTCAAGAATTCAGCAGCCAGGGTGAAGAGGAAAAAGGGCAGATTTTCTCTACTCTTTAACAGTGATTAGGGTTCTTGATTTCTAATACTTCAACAATTATGGCAAAGAAATGTAAGCATCAATTTGAAGAACTGAAGAAGACTAGCAATGGAAGAACGAAAGAATTTTTTTTTCCAGAAATTTACAGATTGAGAACCCGACGGGTGCGGGTAATGACGTGCCAACAACAAAAGCTATTTTGATTAGCCGTTTTCAATTTGCTCCAAACTTGACGAAGATTTGATTTTTTTTTATTTTTGTTTTTGGTGATTTTTTTTTTAATTGATTAATTGATATTTTGAATTGTTGAAATTTTGTGAATTAATTTGAATACTATTTGTTGGTCATATTTTAAAGTCTGATATACCTCGAATAGTTTAAAATTTATCATATACTTATGCATAGGGCATTTCATCGTTTAAGCATAACAATATGTAAAAGTAACTTGACCCCTCATTGAATTGATGACGAGCCAAATATTTGTCCAAAGCTTTTTGTTAAAAATCGTTATGCCGTTGGGAAGTCCGAATTTTAACAACTACATTGCTATCTATATCATACTTATTTTATTGTTATAATTGTCAATCTCTTCGTTTATTTTTTATACCACAACCATGGTCTTAAATTTCGATCAAAATACTGAAATTTCGACCGAAATTTCGGATTTCGAGGGTCCTGAAGCGAAATCGAACCTTCGATCCAATTTTACAAAATATCTTCCGAAATTTCGACCGAAACCCGAAATTCTCCGAAATTTTTATCGAAACTCAAAATTTTCCGAAATTTAAAATATTTTTGTCAAATATCCATCGAAATTTTGGCCGAAACCCGATATTTCCCGAAACTGAAACCGAAATTTTGGCCAAATTTTTTTATTTATTTTTATTTTTAAATATTATATAATTAGAAAATTATATTTATACTTGGAAGGACCACACCTACCACTTATCCCCCAACCACAAGAAGCAGTAAAGCAAAATATTGAAAATGAATATGATTGAAGAAATTGTACTCCTCCTCAGGGTTCTTCAAGATTCAACACCAGAAGAATATCATCATTGATTCATTATATGTAGTACTACCAATATTCCATGTCATTGGCACAATATTGTCTACATGTAACTAATAATTTTCACTTGCAATATGAAAGTAGAGGTAGGACAGATACTAGTGAAAGCGATTTCGATCCTCTTAGAAACTCGATATGGTATTGAGTAGTACCTTTACTTAAATTTTGGTACATTTTATTTTAATGAAATTCTCATACTATTTGGTTATTATCTTACTATCAAATTATATTTATTTCATATTTTTCGAAACAGTTTTTAGTGATATTATTTAACAATTTCACTGTCCATATATTATATATAGAATATTATTGATGTAAAAGATGTATAAGTATGATAATTAAGGTTACTCAAAATTGTATTGTAAATTTTCAAATATTTTTATAAATTTCCATAATTTCTTTAAAATCGAAACCCAAATTTTGAATAACCTCAAAATTTTCATCGAAATTTCCGTTAATTTACTATACCGATATCTACCCCGAAATCGAAATTTAAGACCTTGACCACAACCAATGTGTTGCAAAATAGAACTTACACAATTTATTGTGACTTTACTGTTGATATTAGCAATAAAATGTTATCAAATTTTTTGTTTGGTTCTCGAATGAGAAGCAATGGCTAAAGAAGGGGACATTTAGGCAAATAGCAACTTTTTGCAATCCCTTTAAGGTAATAGCAACTCGTAATGTAGCATAGTCCCTAACCACTTTCTTTTAATTACACATGGGTCCAATAACTTTTAAAGACTTTCAACTTTGGTCCTTTCAAATTAAAACTTTACAAAAACGTACGAGATTAATTAAAAATTAACAGTATTACCAAATTCTTATTATTTAACGAGTTAAGCATTCTATTCCAAAATTCTCATGTAAGAGGATTGCTTCATAAATTCGGTTGCTTCATTAACGAAGACTTATGTTAGATCTGGAGTAAAGTACCTATCTTACCCTTTTGAATTTCAAAATATATTCTTAACTTATTTAATAATTTAAACTCAAAAACACTGTTATGATAAATAGCTCGAGAAAACCTTTCTGATGTGAAAAATCAGATTAAACTGCGACCATAGAGGATACTCAGAATACTCAGGCTCTGATACAAGATTGCTTGCACGTTGGGGGGAATTATCCCGCGCATTTTGTCTCCCGACCAGTAACACCGAGACGGTAAACAAAATCTTCCCAAAACAGTATCAGATATTATTGAAAACAATAATTTGTACAGCGGAAACATATTTTTTAGATGATGAAAGGGTAGAGTGTTACTACTATTCATCATCATTTTTTATTTTTTATTTGGTTTTCGAGCATATTTAATGTTTTTGGATTTTCAAATTTTTAATGTTTTTGTATTTTTTGACCATGAGAGAGCTATAACATTTTTAAATAGTAGGGGAATCCCGTCCCTAGGGGTAAACTACTCACTATACATATTAACAAAGCATAAAAACTTACAAGAGATTTTTGTACACAAAGTAGATATTTTATTACAAGAAAAGATGAGAGATTCTCTAGTAACCAAGAAGTGTGGGTTGGAGAATGTTAAGGTGCGAGTTTTTACAATGAGGGGTGAGGTCCTTTTTCATGATCTGACCAGAAATTTCCTGACATTGGTTCCCATTTTTCATAATCTTCTGAAATTGATATGAATAAATGTCCCATATCTACTCCTGCTTTGTTCCATATAAGGGGAAAAGATGCTATATTAAATCAAAGATTAACTGCTCCTTGATCAAAATGAAAATTAATTATCTCTGAAAGCTGTCTTCCTAAATGTATGACTTGGTCTGGATTTGATACAAAAATTCTTGACACGAAACCATAATCTAAGAGTAATCGTAAGCTGATAAAAATATCGTCTATCCATCCTCTCTGAATACTGAGGCGTCTATGTGAATGCTTGGCCAACGAAAATACTTAAGTGTATAGAATTTTAATGTTCTTTCTTGGCGAATAGGCTTTCCTTTCCATTGTAGAAGTTGAGTTTTGGGCTTTATTCCATCTATCTGCTGCTTAATGATGATTTGGGCTGCTTTTAACATTTTTGAATAAAAACTTTTCTCTGCTTTAAGCCAGATTAAGTCCTGTATTTCTTCAGGTAGGGCTAACACGGTTTGACAAGGGTTAAAAAAAGTTCGAACAGAAAGGAATTGATAACATTTTCCTTTGATTTGTTTAGGAATTTCTCTTTCTTTGGGGCTTGAAATATGGGCTTGGAGATCTTCATGATGAGCTAAAAGGTCATGATAACGTATATTGAGGTCTTTAAAGTGTTTGGTGATGGTTTCAAGATCGCCTTTGAGTTGTTATACATCTGGGCTTATGGGCTGTTTTTTGGATAATAGTATTTTGGGCTTAGCGTTTTGGCATTGGGCTGAATATAAAAATTTGGACCTAAAAGTCTTCTTGTTGCCGCTATTGCTTCGTAGAATCATTTATAGGGTACGATATATCCGTTTAAAACTTTCTGAATGCTTTCTAACGCAAGATGATAATCTTCAAAAACTCCGACGGGCTGTCCTCTAATAACAAGATAGACTGCTGCTTCTTTTGCTGGAAAATTTTTATTATCTTTTTCAAAATAGTAACAAAAGCATTGACCGCTGCTAGTTTACTGCTTGAATTCTGAGCTTCCCATAAAGAAGTTAGTAGTATGCTTTGATCTTCAGTAAAATAGGGAACGTCTTTAGGAGGCTTGAAATAATGCTTAGCCGAAGGGAAAACTTTTCCAAACATTTTAGTTCTGAAATATGTATTATGGATTGTTGGGTTTCAATTGAAAAGGAAGGTCTATTGTTGATTATTCGAGGGAAATTGGGTCTGAAAGGTCTTTGGGCTGGTCTTATAAGAATTGTTGAGAATGTAGGCCTGGGCTGTTGATTGCTTTCTCCTTGTGAGTCCATTCTGTTTTCCAAAATTATAGTTAATTGTTTGTTCAACAATTCAACTATACTATTATTTTTTCCTTGTTCAAATTCTTCTTTAAATCTATTTTCTTCTATTAAATTAAACACTTGTTTCAAATAATCTTGATGTTGTTTAATATTTTCATAAGCTACTAAAATGTCATCTATATATACTAAACAGAAATTTAAATGTTTAAATATACTATCCATAAATCTTTGAAATATTGCTGGAGCATTTTTTAAACGAAAAGAAAGAACATTTAACTCGAAATGTCCTTCACTACAGCTGAATGTTGTCCATTTTTTGTCTTCTTCTATCATTTTAATTTGATTGTATCCACTTTTTAGATCAAATTTTGAAAAAATCTTTTTATTTTGTATAAGATTAATTAACTCATCTTTATTAGGTATTCTATAAGCATCATCTTCTGTATTATCATTAAGTCTCTTATAATTATATATTATTCTAGGTTTTTTTCTTTTTTTTTCTGCATTATTTCTTACTATAAAAGCTGCCGATCTATGTGGACTATCACTTCTTCTTACAATACCAATTTTTAACATTTCTTTTATTTGTGTTTTGAATTCTTTTATATCTTCAGGAGTATATTCTATAGCTGCTGTTCTTATTACTATATCGGGGTTTAAGATGTTTAGTTTAAAAGTATAGTTTACTTTGTTTTTGGCTAAATCATCTCCTATAAATCCTAACATTTCTAATTTATGCATAATTTTTTCATTTTCTAGGTTTAACACTTCTAATCCCTTTCCTATATCTCTAATTTCTTCATCTAATAAGATGTCTATGGTTTCCGATTCTATATTATTTTGTTCTAATTCTTTGAAAAAATCTAAATCATTATTACCATGTCCACCACGCTTCACAGTCAACTCTGATTGTTTAATATATCTATTTGTTGGAAATGTATAATTATGTTTGCTAATAGTAATGTAATTTTTTCCCACTAATATACTTCCATTTAATGCACAAATAAAGTTTAACCCTAAAAGGAATTTATGGCTGTTTATGTTAGGGGTGATCGCGGTTCGGTTTAGCGGTTTTTTTTATTAATTTCAAACCGAACTGCCAAGTGCGGTTTGGAGGAAATAAAATTTTAAATTGCGGTTTTGTAAATCAAAACCGACTATGCGGTTTTGTGCGGTTCGGTGCGGTTCAGCAGTTTTTCAAGATCTTTTACATTTTAAAACTAAATAAACATACAATGTTTGCTATATTTTTTGTTAAACTAATTAATAAAAAGATAATGATAATTCATAACTAAGAAAATACTTGTCCGGAAAATATTTATTAAGATCAAATTTCATGAATCATTAAAAAAAACACTAATGTCATTACATATTATTATATAAGTGTATCATACGCTTAGAACATGAAAAAATACAAATATATCACTTTAAATATTTATTTTAGACGTATAATTATAATATGTACATATTATACTAATGTATATATATTTTATCAAATAAGAACACACTCATATATAAGAAAATGTCTTTATCTAGCTTGCATGAAAAGTAGTACGAGAAATTTGTATATAAACAAGTAATACAGAGAAATTTGTATATAAACAAGTAATACAAAATATGACATATTACAATTGTTTGTTTATTAAAATTTGTGCACTAAAATCTGCAAAAGGATATTGTAAAATATATTATAAAGTTATAAAACCATTAGTAATCTAACGCGACATTGCTATTACAAATAATGTGATAGTTAAAGAGAACAAATGTTATAAATATAATCTATAATACTTTTTTTCTTCAAAACTCTTCAAGTGTCTATTATATATAAAAAAAACACTAAAATATCATAAGATATTATCACTCTAAAAGTTTCAAGCACAAATGTTGATTGAACATAGTATTAATCTTGTAAAAGATATAACCATATCAATTTTATAACAAATATTAAATAAAACTACAAATATGAATTGTATTACGAGTAAAACCTATTAAAAGTTCAAATTAAAAAAGAATAATATACATACATATATAATATATATGTATGTAGGCGGTGGCGGTGCGGTTCGGTTTTTTTAACACTAATTTTGAAACCAAACCGCATAGGGCGGTACGGTTTGCATTTAAATTTTAAACCACGGTTTGCTTAGAAATTTGACAAAAAACGGTGTGGTTCGGTGCTGTGCGGTCGGTGCTGGCGGTTTTTCAAAACCAATGCTCACCCTTAGTTTATGTTATCTGGTGCTATAAGTACTTGTCCTAATGTATATTTGCTACTATAATTTCCTAAAAAATCTTTAAATTGTATTTCTACGTTAATTAATTCTTTTGTTGTTTTTTTTAATCTATTTTCTGCAGCTCTAATGGTAACAGTGTAACTTAATTGCTTTTCAAATTCTTTGGGTACAAGATTAAAACTAAGCATACCTTCTGTATCTAATCCTATTATTAGGGTTCTAGGAAAATTGTAAAGATTATTTTTTAAGGCTTTTACTTCATTAATTTTAGTTGGATTAATTTTCTTTTTATTTTTCCAAATAGATAATGTTGTAGGTTCTAAACATGTTTCTAACAAGTTAAACACATCCATATCAGCTTTTTTATTTATTTTCCAATATTTTACTACATATTGTTCCCATATATTTACTTCTTCTGGCCACATTTGAGGGTTTTCTAATTCAATTACTAACATTGTTTCACTTATAGTTTTTCCTATGGGCCGTCTCATTCCTACATATTTTTCTGGTTGAGTAGATCTATATTTATATTCTGGGTTTTTCCATTCTGATTTTTTATTTAATTCTACGTTTCTAGCTGAAACTGCACTATAGTCAAGTTCTACTTTACTTCTTTTTTCTGGATTACTATTAGTACTAGCTTGACTATCTGCCATAAAGGTTATTTCGTTATTACTCTTTTCCTTATTTTTAAAGAATTTTTCAAATTTTATTTTTCCTGAACATATATCATCCACTAAATCAATATTATAATATTGTTTAAATTCTTTTTCAGCTGATTCTAAGTTTATATCTAAATTCATTGCTTCAAAATATATTTCATCTACTAATTCTCTTAAATTATTTCTTCCTCTATTTCTTCTATATTTTCTTCATCTTCATCTTCTTCGCTTTCTATGTTAGATACTATTTCCCAATTTGCAAATCTACTACTTATTCTAATCTCTTCTTCTTCTATAATATTCATATAGTTTGTTTCTATTTCATTATCAGTTTCTTCTTCTAAGTGTTTGGTTAATTTCCATTCTTCTCCATTTAAATTGCTATTATCTATATCTAAGGGTTTAATCATTTTTACTCCTACTAAGGCTAAACTATATTCTAGATTTAAATATTCTAACCTTTTAAAATTAAACGGATCTATTTTAGTAAAAAGCTGCTATTAATATATTCAAGACTAAAAGGTATTTAATATAGTTTTCGTGATCTCGTAATCTAGGAGGTATATTAAGATAATTATTAGCCCAACTTTCTCTCCTAATTATTAAATGATTTCGTAATTCTAATATTAATTCTGTATTAGTATAATCTAAGTTTTCCAAAGTATTAAGACAGTCAATAAAAACACTTCAAATATGAGCGGGAATTAGCATATATGTAAATTATGAATGCAATAAAAAGTTTTAATGCAGATTTATAAAAGCGGGTTGAGATTCCCTTTTCTTTAAATATGTATAATTACTCTCATGGGTTTAAATAATTTTACAAGAAAATAAAGGGACCAAACTGAAAATAAGAACAAAACATATATACTAAGAAAATAAATATTACCTGCCATGTGTCAATTTTTGCTTGGTTTTGGCTATTTTGACTTAGTCAAAAATAGTGGCTTGGTTGAGGACTAAATTGCAATTTTCATGATGCTATGCCCTTAAAGGTTTTGGATTTGATTGCTATATGCTTAATTGATTATGCAAAATGTTGTTGTTCTCTTAATTTTCCCCTAAGGAAGAACTTTTTGATGAAAGGTAAAGTGTCGTAGCAACTCCAATGGAGCACCAATTTCATCGTTATTTTGGCGATGGTGAACAATGTTACGCTAATATTGCGCAACACTGTTCACCAGCTCTGATATAGGACAAATGACCCTTGAACAATTTTACCCTCTACACTTGGTTATATTCACCATACACTGCAGGATCCGCGCTTTTTAGTTTGGGTTAGGGTTGACCCGATCCACTGACTCGACTGACCCGCGTTCTCAACCATTGATGAGCTTCACCAGATAGCTTGAGATTAAGCCACGTGGCCCATGCTGATACGTACAAGGTGTCCAAAACTATAAATACGCCATCACATTCACAACTATGAGGTATAACATTTATTACTCCACATTAAATATAGCAATCTCGATCCTTAGAGTCTATTACTGAATTGATCGTCGGAGGGTCTACGCTGGGATCAACCCCGCCCAGCTCGACCTTAACGAGGATCCTTTGATTTCAAGATGTTCTATTTTAGAATTTTCGTAATCGTGCTCGAGTCAAGCTTCACTGAGGAGGGTCGGGTTCGTTTCCAACCCAAATCAAGCTCTATTTTGGTGTAATACATCAGAGATACTCTAAGTTACTTCTCGAGGAACGGTGTTGTTTTAATTTTTAAGTTACTTGTATAATGCAATTTGCCAAAACGTGAGACATGAAGAGTGAAATATAATTTATCTTGTCCGCAAATATCAAATGATTTATGTTTTACTCAATATGATTCAATCATAATCGTTTAAACCCAAGTTATATGGCCACAAATTCAATTTCAAACAAAAGTTTGAATGTGAATTGGAAAGTCAAGTCAAAATACGTATAATTCAAAATTTATAAGAAAATTAATAATTAATATTTAAAACCTGAAATAATCTGTTGTTGGAGTATATGGTAGGCTACCATTGGTAGCTAAGTAGGAGTGTACGACTAGTCCAAGGCTTCAACAGTTCAACAGCAGCCTCTGCGCTCGCTGTTGTCCGCGGAATATGGACTAATCGTGTTGAGCCACCTGACTACAGGTGTTATTTTTGCTGCCTATTACTTACGAGTGATATCTGGTTGTTTCGCGAGTCCAATTCCCGGACAAATATTCACAGCATACATTATTAAAACATATGTAAGGTCCACCAATATATATATATATATATATATATATATATATATATATTTGATTAAATTTTAACAATTTATGTAGTAGATATTTCCCAAAAATTGAACTCTCGGAGTCACCAAATATCACCTACTAATTCATAACTTCATTGTTTGTTGTGGAAATTTTATTTCTTTTATTCTTTTTTGGATTTCAAAATTTGAAAATTGTGAATGACACAAATCCAAATAGAAGTTGGTCTAGGAAATTACCGTGCGGCCCCTACGAAGATTGGTGCATGTATTAGTATCCTCGCAAAATGAAATATTGGCTATTAGGCGGCCCATGCAAGACTAAGGGTGTGTTTCGTTGAGTGGATTTGAATTTCAGAAATAGATTTGGAGGAAGAATTTCAAATTACTCCAATTTGGTATCATATGTGATCTAGCACGGATTTCCCCCCCTATTATTCCAGTCAAGAGGATCAACAATACGCAGAAATGACACGTTATCAATATTATAGACTGTACTCACACGATGTTGAGTTGCCTACGTACCCATTCGGGATCAAGTCTAAACGTAGTTCGAATAAGGTGGTTAGAATAGATATAATTCGTAGTATTATGATCACTCGTATTTGTATAAGAGGTTCGTACTCTCGAGTCTCCGATTATCTAAGCTCCACGAGTAATGATTCGTAGTATTTATAGCTCAGATTCTCGGTCCCCAATTCTTCATAAATGACTGTATTTATAGAGCTTTCATTCGGTACTGTAGGGCGAATGATTGACAAGACGTCTTGCCTACGGATTCCCTACACGTGTGTCTGATGGGTGACACGGATTCGATGCCCATCGGGTCGGGCCATGAACCGATCCTACCCGAATTACAAAACCACGCGGATCTTGGAGTGTAATGCAAATACCAAGGTTATAGGGGCCGGGTGTGAAACCCATCTCGTTTCCTCGTATTCGAGGTAGTATATCACATATACGACCCTATATATTCCAAGGAATACGAGCTGATGACTATTAAATCTAATAATATTTTAGGTATATCATTAAGTCCCCCACTTCGTGAGTGAAGGGGAAAATACCTGAAAGTTCTTGACCCTTGACTGACGAAGTACAGTTTTATGCAATTGTTACCTTTTCTGGGCATTTATTCCCTTGCTTATATTCTTAATTATAAGTCATCCACTGCAATCATTACCTTGCAGCCGTTTCTTCTAATTAACTCTGACACGCCGTTTCCCGAGAAACATGTCTGTGCTGTCACTCTGTCCTTTCGAATTCCGAGAGACGCAATTGGAATTTGGAACGTCACGTATTTACACTGTTGGATACAACTTTTGATTAAACGATCCGGACCGTTGATTTCAATTTACCCCCCCCCCCCACTATATATATGCAGGACTTACCCTCTCATTTGAATTTTTACTCTTCATCAGCTTGAGTTGACAGCAGTAAATCGTCGCATCGCACCTTCCGGCGTCCTTGCTACTCGGAGATCCTCTTCCGTTCAAAGTCCGAATTTTTTCAAGCCGCTAGGTATAAGCTTCATCTCTTTTTCTTTTATTAATCCCATACTTTGCATATATATTTCTTTTCTTTTGTCACTAATGAGTACCTCCGGTGTGGGTGCCTCGCCCCGAGTCTCCGACAAGGAGAATGAGACCTCCTCGTCTGATCATAGCGGGTCAGATAGTAGTTCTAGTAGTCCCGAGACATCCCCCGAACCCGCTGTGAACGACCCACCCATAGCCCTTGAGCCCGAGTCCCCTGATGTTCCCCCTCCATATGCAAATCTCGAGGGAGACGAGGATGTTAATGCCCAGCTTCCTGATATGGATAGGGCTCAAAGGCAAATTCCTTGGCTAGGTTACTGACACGCTAAAAGCTAACGTGCTATGATAGAAAGTGCACTAGTCGTGTGTAGTAATAAGTGGACTAAAAGTCCGGGTTGTCGAACCACGGAGACTTGAATTTTAGTTTATGATTTTATAACGATAAAGAACAAATACAATTAAAGTAAATTGAATGTAAAATGCGTACAATAAGAACGAGGTTGCACAAATGATTTTAAACAAATATGTAAAGAGAGACTAAGGCACATGCTAGGTCCAAATTGATCAAATATACTTATAAAGGTTCTCGTTGGAAAATTACGCTTATATTGTTATGGTGAAAACTCCTAGGGTAGAGAATAACCGATGTCTCGCGTTAAACCCCTATGCTTAGATCGTGATTTCCCAAATATTCCTATCCAGAAATCTAACCACTAAACATACATTAACTTACTAGAGTTCACTCGATTTGAATCGAACAACTTCACCCGGGAATCTTTACCTATGTCTAGGGGAATTCCTCATTAGATGCGGGTCATGATGTGAATTTCTTGCACCCTAAGTTAATTTTCTCCTGAAATATTCACTTAGGCATAAGATTTTAACATATAGTGATCAAGTATATGCAAGATAGGCAAAAACACAAATTCACATCACATAACAATATAAGAATAACCTCAACAATCATCTATTATAAGCATAAATCATAATTTGGCCTTACATGGCCCTAGTCTTACAAATTTAGTTTATGATTGATAATATGAAAAACGTAAATGAATTAATACATATTCATAAACATAAATGAAATAACAAGCAATTAAAACTCCCTCCAAAGTGAATAATCATGGAACTCCAATTGAATCTTTCTTCTCCAATGTTGATGATGAATCAAGAATCAAAAGTATTCTCTCCTCTCCCTCTATGGATCGGTCACTCCCCCTCCAATTTGATGATGAATGATGATGAAATCAGATTAGGGGCTGCCCCCTCTCCAATTTCCTCAATAATGCAAGAGATTATTGCCTTTATAGGTGTATATTCTCCTCCCTCCCATGTGTTGTCCCTCTCTTGTGTCCTCCATTACTCTAAAGTATGTAGTATAAAATTCCATAAAGTAAATCTACCAAGAAATACAACCAAGACACCCCCTCAACACATGTGCTGACCTCTTGGCTTTAAATGATTCCCTTCCATTTAAAATGCTGAACTTTTGGCTAAAAGGAATCAAATGTCGGAGGTGTCAGCGCCCAGGCGCGGGTATTTCGGCGCCTAGGCGCGTATGTGCGAAGTCTAGACAGCTTTCTTACTTTTCTGCGCAACAATCGTATTTCCTTCATAACTCTTTACAAAGACCTCCAATTTGGATGATTCAAGTTCCCACGTGAAGCTAAGACATATATCTACAACTTTCTAGAATAAACCTTTGTCCGATTCGGTCTCTAAATGTACATAAATAGCGCTCAACCGTGGAAGTGTTACAAAATCCGCGCCCAGGCGTGGGTATGATGGCGCATAGGCGCGGGAGTGCGAAGCAAATCCTTGGAACTGGATGTTAGCGGCGTCTGGGCGTGGTTGGAGGGGCGCTTGGGCATGGGAGTGCGAAGCAACTTGGCCTAAATTTGTTTTATACATCGATTTTCCGCCCGTTCTTCGATTGTATCCATTTAAGGCCTGAAATCACTTAATGCACGAATTAAACGCACATGTGGCAACACTCAAGCGATAAATGAACCTAAAACATAAACGCAAAGGGGCTTAAAAACACGTAAAAATGCCTCTTATCAGTTACTCCTCAATCTTGACCGCATCGAATATTGCGGATATTAGGACTAGATATCACATCCCTCCAGAGTATCATACAATAGTCCCCAATGAGGGCAATAGAATGCATCGTCCACCCCCAGGGTTTCGCACCATACATGTAGCCCATCTTGCATCAGGTCTTAGATTTCCCCTTCATCCCGCCATAGTAAACATTCTTCTACATCTTCGTTTGAGCCCCACTCAATTGCTTCCAAATTCGTATAGGCATATAATTTTCTTTATAGTCGTAATGAGGATGTACGGGGTTCATCCGAACATAAAAAACTTCAACGGTTTTCTATCAGTGCATCGAAGGACGCAATCCAAGGAGGAAGGCTTTTTCTTCCTCGCACCCCAGCGTCATTGTCGTTTACAATCTCGAACTCAATCTTCATTTGGAGATTGGAAGAAAAAGTTTTTCTTCATCGCTCCACACTTAAACGAACATTGGAATGTACCTCGTACATGGGGTATGGACCTCGTTGAGTTGAGCAACGTGGGTCGACCCACTATACCTCGACGAACATTGAAACGCATTCTCAAACAGCTGTTCAATCCCGAGGTCGTGATGAGTGAATCAGTGCTTGTCACGTGTGGGCTAAGTAGCGCCAACGTGCCTCCCGTCGAAAATCTTGGTAAATTTTATACTCGTGTTCTATCCATTACAACACCTCGTAACATATTCTATCTATTGCATCTCTAACACTTATTTTATCCTCCGCAGCAATGGAAGAAAGACAGGCTCGGTTGGATAAGAGGGTCGTTCTTGCGGCCGAGGCGGCTCAGCGTGCAGCAGCAGCAACAGCAACAGGTCGAGGTATTGGCCGGGGTCGTGGCCGTGGACGAACGCAGGGGCAACCCGCCCTGAGGATCGGTGAGCCTCAAGGCCAGGGATCTACTCGTGCACAGCCATCACGCACGACTCCAACCGCCCCTCGTCCTCCTCGAAGCAGCAGCACTGCAAATGACCCTTAGACCGAGGAGGGTTCTCTCGTCCGTCGGCGCCGCCCCGAGGCAATCGGGGAGCTAACGGGCGCTCCATATGGTCGCCCTGAAAAATAACCTCACCGGGAGGTAACTTCTCAACCCGCTCCCGGCGAAGCCGCAATTACAGCCCCTCTGTCTAGCACCCCAGACGAGCTTAGTGCTCGTGATTTGGAACTGCTCAACGAGGCCAAGTCATTACTTCTTAATGACTACCTCGAGTGCGAGGTGACTGAACGTGCGCCTCCTCGTCCCGATCAACAGCCCCTCATCCAAGATTGGCACATCTACCCGAATAACAGCATAATTAAGGATCGCAGCGGCAATAATGCGATCGAGGTATACCAACGCACTCTGCTGCCCAAGGATAAGGCTCTGATCCTCGACCAGCCTCATCCCGTTGTCGAGAAGCAAGCGGCTCAGTATCTCAAAAGGTACACTGGTTTCGTCTTAGTATATGTCCATTCTAAGCCCTATCCTTTTCTATAACCTCGTTTGATCTTTTATCATTTCAGACGAAGCTCTTGATACATCAACTGTCCCTTATTAACTCGAGCTTCAAGAAAATCTTGAGGAGAAAAGAACAGGAGCTCACAGATTACAAGGGACAAGTCCAAGCCGAGTTGTTTGCCGCCCAAGAGGATAAGGAAAAAGCCTCTTCTCTACAAGTAAGCTAGACTTGGAACTTAATGTTTTATTTTCACTACATTTGGTATAAGATGAATCTTATTCTTGTCACTCGCAGATGGAGCTCGATATGCTTTTCCGGTCCTACGATGCCAACAAGCTCAAAATGGATGATCAGGAGCAAGCCAATGTTGTGCTTCGTCAACAACTGAATGTGCTGCGAGAGGGTACCGAAGCTGAAAGACGACGCCAATTTGCCTTGGGCAAAACCGCCGATCGCAGAGAATTCCAGGAGTCCTCCTCCTTCCGGTGCCAGCTTGACGATGCTCGCTTGGGCGGAGCTCGCGACATGCTGCGCTCAACAGTGGTCGGCGACCGTTTGCTCGATCAGGCCTTGAACGACATACAGGACGGCTTTTACAAGGCTCTCGACTATTTGAAGGAGACGGGAGATCTCTCCCCCATTTTCCAGGAGGAAGAGTTCGCCAACTCTTATCTGAGAGCTCCCCTTAAGCGACCTTCTGCAGCCCCCCCAGAAGGTGTTTCTTATACTTATTTCTCGGAGTTCGACGCCTTAGTTATCGGCGAGTCTGGAGCAAGTATCCAGTTCGAGCGAGAATTAGAGGCAACGATCCATCGGGGTGACGAGCAGGGAGAGGGTGAAGCCGCGGCCACAATTGATGAGCCTCAAATAATCGAGGACTAATTCAATGTAGTTTTGCAACTGACTTAGCTTAATCGTATTTATAATATTGGTATTCTTAGGTAGAATGACTTTTTGTATTTCGAGATACTTTTTGCATTCTCTTTTGACCTCATTTTAATTTGACTCAGCGTCGAGATCGTTGGCCCGCATCGTTTCATGTTTATCATCGTATATGTCAAATGTCGAACTGGGATTTCATCCCCTTTTGATTTACTATATATGCATATTCAGAATAACAAACTGATTATAAACGCTCATCCAAATAAATACCGAGGCAAATTTATGCCACTAGATTTTATATAACTGCACTATACACAATTTATGCATAGAATTTTCTCAAGTTATTTACATTCCAAGGGCGTGGTAGATCTTTACCCATGAGATCTTGTAATCGATAGGTCATTGCCTTCCCAGTTTGCTTCCAACTTCTTCACATGTCTCGACATTTCCATCCTTTTTAGAACAAGGTCTCCGACTTGAAAAGATCGAGCCTTCACCCTTCTGTTATATGCTCTTGCCATTGTGCTTTTCTGCCTCAATATGTTGGCGTATGCCTTGTCTCGTACTCCATCGATGACATCCAACTCAAACTCCCTTGCAAACCGATTCTGTGCGGGGGTCATAGGCGCTCACTCGATGAGTCATCATTCCAATTTCCGCTGTAATGACCGCTTCGGAGCCATAAACTAAGCAAAACGGAGTTTCTCCTGTTGACGAACGAGGTGTTGTTCGATATGCCCATAACACACCATTTAGCTCTTCTACCCACCCCTTTCGCTCCCCATCGAGTCTGGTTTTAAGATGTTGCAAAAGTATTCGATTGGCCACTTCTGTCAGTCCGTTAGCTTGGGGATGACCGACCGATGTGAAGTTTTGCTGTATCTTCAACTCGGAGCACCAATCAGTGATGGCTTTACCATTGAATTGCGTCCCATTATCAGATATCAGTATTCGGGGTATACCAAACCTGCATATTATATTCTTCCAAATGAGAATTACATTGTCATTCAAATTTATTCGATTGTATTTAGGTTAATTAACCTGCATATTATATTCTTCCAGATGAAGTCAATGACGACTTTATCTGTGATGCGAGCCACCGCTTCTGCTTCTATCCACTTCGTGAAATGCTCAATTGCCACTATAACAAAAATTTTTTGATTTTGAGTTGGAGGGAAAGGTCCTGCATACAATTTAATTAGTGAATCATACACTTTGTCATTTTATAACACGTGTGTCGATGAGGTGTTACCAACCTAGGATGTCAATGCCCCATTGGTCGAATGGATAGGCAATTTTTATTGCTTCCATAGGGGTCCCTGGTTGATGTATCTCATTAGAATGCAGTTGACACTGCCGACATTTTTTGGCAAATCCATATGCATCTTTTACCAAGGTGGGCCAAAAATAACCTTGCCTCATTCTTTTTTGAGCTAATGATCTACCTGCAGAATGATTTCCACAACTCCCCTCGTGTATTTCTCGTAGAACATATTCCGACTCTGATGGCGTTACACATCGAAGCGGCGACCCCCCCCCCCGACCTCTTTTAAAGCTCTCCATCCATCATTACAAACCGAGTTGCTCTTTGAATGACCTTTCTGGCCTCAATCTTATCACGAGGCAGCTCATCATTGACTAGATAGTCGATAATCGCATCCTTTCAAGATCTCTCAGTCGAAACTGGCAAGACCGATGCTAACGAGTCTAATTCCTAGTGCTCAGCCACCAGCAGAGTGACTTTCCTACGTTTCAACCCTACAATTTGATTCACAAATTTCGACAAAGCATCTGTTCTTTCATTTTCATCTCTAGGGATTTGATGCAACTCAACCTTTTCAAATTCTAGCATCAATTCCCTCACCTTCTTCAAATATCGTACCATTGTTCGTTCCCTGGCTTCGTACGTGCCGGCGACTTGCCTAGCCACTAATTGCGAATCTGTGTAGACCATTAGCGTCTTTACCTCTAAGCTTTTTGCCATCCTCAAACCTGCAATAAGGGCCTCATACTCCGCTTCATTATTTGTTACATCGAAATTTAACTTAATAACGAATTCCATATCCAACCTATCTGGGGTTTGCAACCAAACTCCAATTCCTCCCCTCTTCGTCATTGACGAGCCATCCACATGCAAAAGCCATGGCTTTACTGACTCCACTGCAACCACTCCAAGGACTGATTCCGTTGTCATCTCAACAACAAAATCGGCCATGACCTGCGCTTTCACTGTTGTACGGCTTCGATATTCAATGTTGAATTCTCCCAATTCAATGGCCCACTTAACAAGTCTGCCCGAAACATCGGGTTTTGCCAACACTTGCTTCAAGGGCTTGTTCGTCAAGACGACAATTTGATGGGACTGAAAATAGGGTCGCAATTTACGAGCGGAAGTCACTAGAGCGAGCGCCCATTTTTCAATCTCCAAATAATTGAACTCAGCCCCTTGGATTAATTTACTAACGTAATATACCGGTTTGTGCTCGTTTTCGACCTCTCGGACCAATACCGCACTGATGGCGGCCAAGGAAACAGCCAAGTATAAGAACAAGGGTTCCCCGAAAACAGGTTTTGTCAGTAATGGGGGTGATACTAAGTATTCTTTAAGCTCCTGGAAAGCTTTTTCACATTCTTCGGACCACGTGAAGTTTTTGACCTTTCGTAAGATTTTGAAAAATTGTAGTCGTTTGTCAGCCGATCAAGATATAAATCTGTTTAGGCTTGCCATTCTTCCTGTCAGTTTTTGTACATCCTTTACACTGGAGGGGGATTTCATATTCAAGATGGCCTCGATTTTTTCAGGGTTGGCCTCAATACCCCGTTCAGTTACCATATAGCCCAAAAAATTTCCCCCTCGAACTCCAAATGTACATTTATTAGGGTTTTGTTTCATCCCGTATCGTTTCATTATTTCAAAAGAATTCATCAAGTGATTTAAATGGTCCGACTCGTCCACAGATTTGACGAGCATATCATCAATGTCCACCTCCATGGTCTTCCCTATCTCATTCTCAAACATCGTATTGACCAATCGTTGCTACGTGGCTCCTGAGTTGCGAAGGCCAAAAGGCATTACATTGTAACAATATACACCTCTGGCCGTGACGAAGGAAGTCTTCTCCCTATCTTCCTCCGCCATCATTATTTGATTGAAACCCTGATAGGCATCCATCATGCTCAACAAGGCACAACCTGCAGTAGAATCTACTAATAAATCAATACGAGGCAAGGGATAAGGGTCCCGAGGGCAAGCTTTGTTTAGATCAGTGAAATCGGTACACATGCGCCATTTGTTTTCGGCTTTAGGTACAAGGACTACATTTACTAGCCATTCAGAAAATTGAATTTCATTTACATAACCTACTTCAAGCAGCTTTTTCACCTCTTCTTCAATGATGGCATCTCTATCAGGCCCGAAATTTCTTCGTTTCTGACGAACCGGTCTTGCCTCGGGGTCAACATTCAAACGATGCACTATCACCTCCGGGTCAATGCTTTGAAAATCCACAGCCTTCCAAGCAAAAATATCTGTGTTTGCCTTGAGAAATTTTATCAATTTCGACTCCATTGTGGGACTCAGTTGCCCCCCAATTTTGGTAGTTTTCTCTGCATCGTTTTCAAAAAGTTAATAGTTTTGTGCTCCACAGGCTGCACCCTCGTATCGATTTTCCTTTGCCTCTTATCCAGCTGCTCCATCAGCATGGCTGCCTCCTCATCCATGACATTTACTCTTGTCACTTCCTTTTTCCTTTTTTTACTCGAATTAGGCACTAACGAGGTAGTGTAACAGTCTCGGGCTTCCAGCTGATTGCCCCTTACTTCGCCTATCCCATCTCTGGTTTTGAACTTCAATTTCAAATGAGGAGTCGAAACAATGGCTCCAAACATATTTAGCATCCGCCTCCCCACAATCATATTATAAGCAAAGGGGGTATCCACAACCAAAAAGGTCACACGCAATGTCTTTCTCTTCGGATCCGACCTTAGCGAAACGTCGAGCTCTATCGAACCTTTCGGCATGATTTGTGACCCAGTGAATCCCATTAAGGGAGTACTCACCGCTCGTAAGTTCACCCTCCCCAAGTCCATCTTTTGTAAAACATCCCAAAAGATTATATCTGCTGAACTGCCACTATCGACCAACACCTTATGTACAGCAAAATTTACGACATCCATTGTTATCACCATCAGATCATTATGGGGAACAATCATGCCCTAGTAATCCCTATCGTCAAAAGCTATTGGCTGGTCATGATTATGTACAGAAAAGACCTTCGTAGGCTCCTGACGATAGTGATTGCCACGCATCTCCCTCTTATGCTTTTTTGTCGCACTGGACGAATCACCTCCAGCCGGTCCTCCCGCGATAGTGTGGATCTCCGTCCTGACTACATTAGTATGTTCTTTATGTCGATCACCCTGACGACTGTTATCATTGTCCCTCTTTTCATCATTGTGTCGATAGTTGTCACTTCGACGATGTTCATCAGTCCGGGGACGGTCATATGGGCGACTGTCCCGGACCTGATGTTCATACCGGTCTCCATCCCTTTTATAACGGAAACGATCGGGTGATCGACTACGCGATCGTTGCATCTCTTTTGTGTGATTGGCTTCTGGAGCTCTTACTTCCGCAAGAGTATGATCAATAAAGTCGTTAAGAACACCATCTTTAATCAGACGTTCAAGTTCATCTTCCAATTGATAACATTCTTCAGTATCGTGGCCATTGTCTTTGTGAAACTGACAATACTTATCTGAATTTGCTCTGGATTTCGATTTCATTGGCTTGGGCCATCGAATTGCATTCATATGCTGCACTGCCAGTAGCACTCTTCCTCTTGATGCTTTCAAGGGGGTGTATTGCTCGTATTTTGAGTATCAAGGGGGTCGTTCGTGGTTCTTTTCAGACCTCGACCCTTCCTGCCGATAGCTATTGTCTTTTCGATCTCTTCGATCGTTTACGGGCTTGCAAGCCTCGAAATCTTTTGATAGGTTCATTTCGTCCTCGTTGATACACTGCTCTTCCAGCTGCATCAGCTCTTCTTGATCTTTAGGTGCACGACGAGCAAGGGCAGAGGCCAAAGTACCTTTTTTCAAAGCCAACAAAAGAAATGTTACCACAAGATCATGAGTTAATTTAGGTATTTCTAAAACTTCCTGATTAAACCTATGAACAAAATCCCTCAGACTCTCGCCCGGACCCTGCTTGAACCCCATCATGGACGACACGGACTTCCTGGCCTTCTTGTTGGCGGCAAAATGATTTTCAAACCTCTTAATGAGCTGTTCGTAGGACACTATCGAACCGAGCTGCTGACTAGTGAACCAGTCTTGAGCCCGTCCGACCAAAGTCGTCACAAAAACCCGTGCATTTATGGCATTCGACTGATGATACAATGACATCAGCAGTTCAAAAGTAGTTAAATGTGGCCCCGGAGCACCCGTCCCATCATATGTAGGCAAAAGAGGAGCTTTGAATGAACTCGGGGGTTCTTCAAACATTATACTTTCACAAAATGGCGAGTTTCTAGCCATCAGTGCAGACATCGGCCTATTTTTTTAACGAGGCGCCTCCGGTCTACGACTCGCCCTACCCAGCTTTTCATAGATATCATCAATTTCTGCCCTTGACAAGGCTGGCTGCTCCCTCTCCTCCTGCAAGGGCTACTTTCCCCGTCGAACCTCCCCGCGCGCACTAGCCCCGCTGTTGACCTCCTCATCGGACTGTGCTCCTTGCTCGACCCTCTTCCTACGCTCTGGACTCAAACCTTCATCTTCAGGGAACAGTTTCCTAGGCGCCAGGGGAGCTCCCGGAGTCTTAGGTATGCTCGGTTACCGGCCCCGACGCCATCAAACGACTCAGAACTTCATCCACCTTCTGCTGAACCATCTTCTCCAACTCTCCTTTTGTTACTAACATCTTCTCATCACCTCGGTTACCACCGCTTCTGTCAGGAGCAGAAGACACAGAATCCTCAATGCGAACTCGCTTATCCTTCTGACCATCTCCTTCCATCCTGACGCCAAATTCAGCGACTCTCGAGTAGTTTCCCATAGACGGCGCCAAACTGATCTAGCACAGATTTTCCCCCCTACTATTCCAGTCATGAGGATCAACAATACGCAGAAATGACACGTTATCAATATTATAGACTGCACTCACACGATGTTGAGTTGCCTACGTACCCGTTCGGGATCAAGTCTAAACGTTGTTCGAATAAGGTGGTTAGAATAGATATGATTCGTAGTATTATGATCACTCGTATTTGTATAAGAGGTTCGTACTCTCGAGTCTCCGATTATCTAAGCTCCACGAGTAATGATTCGTAGTATTTATAGCTCAGATTCTCGGTCCCCAATTCTTCATAAATGACTGTATTCATAGAGCTTTCATTCAGTAATGTAGGGCGAATGATTGACAAGACGTCTTGCCTACGAATTCCCTACACGTGTGTCTGATGGGTGGCACAGATTCGATGCCCATCGGGTCGGGCCATGAACCGACCCTACCCGAATTACAAAAACACGCGGATCTTGTAGTGTAATGCAAATACCAAGGTTATAGGGGCCGGGTGTGAAACCCATCTCGTTTCCTCGTATTCGAGGTAGTATATCACATATACGACCCTATATATTCCAAGGAATACGAGCTGACGACTATTAAATCTAATAATATTTTAGGTATATCAATATGAAATCTATCGTGATGGCCAACGAGGCTTGACCTAGTTGGTCAAGGTTGAGGTCTCATAATCATGAGGTTGTGAGTTCGACTTCTACTAGTGTATGTAAGTTGCTTTTTCTACCTATTTGGTAGCTTGTAGTAGTTTATTATAAAATTTGTGCCAGTGATGTTTTCTTGTAATAGATATTATTTTGCAATTGATGTAATATGATAATATTATAATATTATCGCTCATTTCAAAAAAAGTAAATAAAAAAATCTATCATGATGATTGAAAAATAGCTCAAAATGAGTTCCAATAGATTTGAAATTTATTGTAAATCGAAGTCATTCAAACAAGCTCAATGTGCCAATGATGCCTAGCCTAGTTGGTTAAGGTTGAAACCCCATAACTAAGAGGTTGTGCGTTCGACTCCCACTGATGTATGTGAGTGTTCTTTCTACTTAGATGGTAGTTAGTTTGTAATAGTTTATAGTCTATAATTGTATTTGCTAATGATGCTTACCTGTAATAGATTCTCATGTAATTGATATAATATGATGTTGTAATCGCTTCTATCAAAAAAAAAAAAAAAGCTCAATGTATTTGTTGATAAATTTGAAATTCATGGCTTTCAAATCCTTCAATCTAGGGGTGATTGCGGTTCGATTTTGCAATTTTTTTTTAATTAATTTCAAACCAAATTGTCAAGTGCGGCATGGAGGAAAAAAAATTTAAAATTGCAGTTTTGTAGTCCAAAACCGACTATGCGGTTCGTAAGGTACAATTTAGCAATTTTTCAAGTTATTTTACATTTTAAAATTAAATAAGCAAACAATGTTTTATCATCTATTTTGTTAAACCAATTAATATTAATAAAATAATAATTCATAAATAAGAAAATACTTGTCCGGGAAATACTTATTAAGATTAAACTCCGATCCATGAATCATTAAAGAACACTAGCATCATTACACATTATTAAATAAGAGTATCATACGTTTAGAATCGAAAAAGGTACTAGTATATCACTTTAAATATATGTTTTACACTTAGTATAAAAATATGTACATATTTTACTATATATATATATAAATATATCAAATAAATACACACTTATATATAAGAAAATGTCTTAGTCTAGCTTGTATAAAAAATAGGACGGGAAATTTGTATATAAACAAATAGTACAAAAATAACATGTTGTAATTGTTGTTTATTAAAACTTGTGTACTAAAATCTGCAAAAGGATATTGTAAAAATTATTATAAGGTTATAAAACTTTAATAGATGATATAACGCAATATTGTTATTATAAATAATTGTGAGAGTTAAATAGAACATATGTTGTAGAGATAATCTATAATACTTTTTTCTGTCAAAACTCTTCAAGTGTCTGTTATGTAAAAAAAATATAACACTAAAATATTATGAAGTATTATCATTTTAAAAGTCTTAAGCACAAATTTTGATTGAACATATTATTAATCATGTAAAAGATATAATCATGTCAATTCAATAATAAATACTAAATTAAACTACAAATATGAATAGTATTATGAGTAAAATCTTTTAAAAGTTTAAATTAAAAAGAATAATAAGTAAAACATACATATATATATATGTGTGTGTGTGTGTATGAAGGCGGTGGCAGTGCGGTGCTATTTTTTAACACTAATTTTGAAACTAAACCACATAGGGTGATGCGGTTTTAAGTTAGATTCTAAATCACGATATGCTTAGAAAATTGACCAAAACGGTATAGTTCAGTTCGGTGCGGTGCAGTGCAGTCGTTATGAGTTGTTTTTTAAAAGCAATGCGCACCCCTACTTCAATCTAAACATACCCTAAAATTTATATATATATATATACTAGGGAAAAGCAAGAACCGCGCGTTGCGCGGTCAATAATGCCCAGACTTATATTTAAAAAATGAGTAAAAAACATTGCATGCAAATGGTAAGTATATAATTTTCAATGGCAATATAACAAGTGATTAAATATCAGTACGTTAAAAAAACAAAATTATTTTGACATCATTATTTTATATAAAATTATTCGTTGATATCCCATTGAAACCCGAATAGATTGTTTTACTTCATACACGTGAAAGTTGATAAAACAACATATATCGCACTCCTTAATATCGCTATTCAAAATCAAATACAAATTTTATAGTTCGATAATGTTTCACATAAATAAGGTTGAACAACAACTTGTTCGGATACACTCGACTCATTTACATCATTATAAATACTATATCAACGTTGATTGGTGGGTCTTAAAGTTAATCATTACAATGACCAATGGTGGGTAATCATTATTGATTTTTCTATAATTTTTATTCGATGGGGGTGTTTAAGAAAATGGTCATTTACTATCATCTCCCTCAAAGGAACAACATGAAATATAGTTTCACAAATAGAAAAATCGGGTTGTAAATTCCAATCACTACTATAATCAGATAATAATCCACTGTTTTGCCCAGTTTCCATCGTAATTTGATGATGAAAATGAAAATAATTTTTGGTTTTCCGATAGGGGTGGTCAGTGGTGGCAAAAACATGGGATTATATATATCTATATATATGGAAGAGAAGACGTTTCTGGTTTTACTCAGGCTCCTTGTCCTTTAATGTCAAGAGTCGTGTGACTGTGGTCACTTTAATGTCAAGAGTCTTCGTTTCCTTTAATGTCAAGAGATGTCGTGTCCTTTAATGTCAAGAGTTGTGTTTTTTTTAACTTTAAAAAGATATATGTATCATTAAATAATGTCTAATAATGTGCTTATATTTAATAATAATTCTTTGTACCATAAAGTTGTTTCCTTATCTCGATGAAAGATATTGAGTATATTTTGAAATTCCATATCCTCAATAAAGGTTAACCAAGTTATTTGGTTTCAACAAAGGTGAACGGATCACATGGTATAATATATATATACATACATACATATATATATATATGACATTATTTTAAATTTAGCAGACTAATGTGTACATAGATGATAGGACCACAAGTTACCTTTTTTTAAATATAGAAAATAAATTTTTATGCAAGTTTGTCCTATTATATAAAAAATATTCAATTTGTAATTTAAAAAATTAAATTTAGAAATTCTAAGATATACGTAACAAATTATTTGTACATCAAATAACTTTGATATTTAAATTTAGGAATCCATAATTGAAGTACCAAATATTGAGATTTTTCAAAATAATAAATCTTAGGATGAAAAAAATCGAGTGTAAGAAAATTCATGTGGAGTAAACAAACTCTCATACGAGAGAGAAAATAAATAGAGTATAAACAGTGGATAGTCATAGAAACAACCATGGAACGAGCTACAATTTGTAATAATGGACTTAGTTTTCTTTGTGACAATATAATTTTTCATGTTATGGGAAGGTTATCATGGTATGCATGCATTGTGGAGGAAGGCCAATTGGGTCTTTTAGCAAAATATTTTCAACATTGTTGGTATTCCATCCCTATTCTTTTATTTGATATTAACCTAAAGTTGTTTCCTTATCTCGATGAAAGATCTTGGGCAGATCTTGAAATTCCATATCCTTGATAAAGGTTAATTAAAGTTAGTATAACTAAAATTGGGTCCATTGTTTCATTTCATTGTTTTTTTCTTTTATCACTATTTTTTTGTCTAATAAACTAAATATGCCATTACCAATAATCTAAGAGTAAAAAAGTGAAAAATGTCTAATAATATGGTTATGTTTAATCATAATTCTTTGTATCATAAAGTTGTTTCCTTATCTCGATGAAAGATATTGGGTAGATATATGAGTTACGGATATGGTCCACTTTTTTATGATGTAGAGTTTTCTTTCAAAACTCTCACATCCTTAAATAAGCAAATACAATTAAAGATAATACTAAATATTAAACTACATCTTCGTTCCTCCTTGCTGTACCTCACTTAATCATTAAAATACCATTGATAACAACTTAATTATTAAATACAATTAAGGATAATAATGATGTTCTTTTTCCGTCTTGCTGCTCGCCACTTATAATTAAAATATAATTGATATCGACTGAAATGATTAGCATAGTCAGTCTGTTGAGATTAACATATAATTGTTATCCACTTACTGAACCGATTAGCACATTCAAAATCTATTCAATCAACAATTTCAGTTCTGCAAAATGCGTCATACAATGCAAATTGCTCAAGAAACCAAGCAAGGGATCTAATGTGGCGGTGGTCACCCAACACAAATTCTACCCATAATTAAAGTCTGTCTAATCACACCACTAACCCCACTAATCACACCACTATCTCCACTAATCAAACCACTAACTCCACTAAGAATCATAACAAAAGAAGACTTCCCAAACCCTAAACAATCAATTATAAAAAATATTCAATTTATAATTTTAAAAATTAAATGTAGAAATTCTAAGAGTCGTGTGTCTTTTTAATTTAAAAAGATATATCTATCATTAAGTAATGCCTAATAATGTGCTTATGTTTAATAATAAATTTTTTGTACCCTAAAGTTGTTTCCTTATCTCGATGAAAGATTTTGGATAGATCTTGAAATTCCATATCCTTGATAAAGGTTAATTAAAGTTAGTGAGGATCAAAATTGAACAATATCTTCCTCCACCAAACCCTACAAAGAATTTTCAGAGTATAAATAGGGAATATTTGTTAGGATCATCTTCTACGAAAAAGAGGAGATATAAACAGGGGAGACAGGGCATCATCTTGCACGAGTAGAAACAGAGTATAAACAGGGAATTCAGGGGATCATCTTGCACAAGTAGAAACAGATTATAAACAGGGTTAGTTCATATAAACAACCATGGAACGAGGTACAATTTCTAATAATAAACTTAGTTTCCTTTGTGAGGATATAATTTTTCATGTTATGGGAAGGTTATCAAGGGATGCATGCATTGTGGAGGCTGCCCGATTAGGTCTTTTATCAAAATATTTTCAACATTGTTGGTATTCCATCCCTACTCTTTTATTCGATATTAACCGTTTCGAACAAAGGGGTTATCATGGTTTAGATTTTATTCATTTTGTTAATCGCACTATACTTGAACATAATGAAAGTGTGGTTGAAACTTTGAGCTTTGAGTTACCAATGGGGGCCGAGGCATTGCATTCGATAAGGCAAGAGTGGGTGGCTTTTGGAATAGATCATTCTGTGCGCATACTGAAATTAGTCGGTCGGTTATCCACTTCACTCCCCAACGGTCTGTTTTTCTCACAAACTGTTATTCAGTTAAAATTATATCTACCGAACTACATTGTTAGGTGGGAAGATAGATATAATTTACGAAATTTAAAAAGACTCATATTGAAGTACATTGTGCTGTATGATAACACATTTTCTTTACGACTTGGAAAATGGTGTCCTCAGTTGAATGATTTGCAGTTATTCAATTGTGATTTTAGAGGACTAACAGAATTTCAGGCATATTTGCCTTCTGTAAAAATATTCAAGATGGCATTCAATCGAGCCCAAGGAAATGTGAATATAAAAGTACACTTCCCCAATGTAGATGTCCTTGTTATTTTATTGAAACAAGATGAACAGGGTCCCGGTCATTTACAAGTAATGGGGTCGTTAGCTCGTTCTCTACAGTGGATAGTACACCGTCATGTACAATACATCGGATCAACTTGCTCAACATATCGACTACTTCGAGAGTTTGTAAAAATGACGAAAGAATTGCTGTCCAGCGAACGAGCACGTGTGCCGGTTGATTTTGTTAGGGTATATCTATATATCATTGTTTGAATAAGTGCAAATGCTTTTAAGAAGTTTTTTTGATTTTTTTTAATTGTTTGGTTAGAGGTTGGCGCATGTGGAGTCTCTACATCGCATTATGGCGAGGTATTTTTTTGTTAATATGCACTGTCTAGAGATCAGGTCTTCGAAGCTGCTTGACAATCTTGCTGTCACATTGGTGCTCATCAGTAGATGTACAGGCTTGAATAAACTTAAAGTCGATTTGGTGGTAATATTTTAAGTTTTATTGTTTGTGGTTTATTAGTTATTACATGGTTTATTAAACACGTTTTTTGTTTGGTCTTCTAAAATAAAATTGTAATTGACTTAACATGTGTAGGGTGCACCATGGAAAAATGCGGGCATTAGTGTATCCAACTACGTAAAGGACTGGAAGTTGCAAACAATGGGATTGGAGTCATTGAAAGAGGTCACGATATTCAACTTCTCGAGTTCTGATTGCGAGCTAAGCTACATTTTGTACGTGTTGTCGCAAACAACTGAGTTGGATACACTAAATATTTACTGTGTTAATCAATTTTTTGATGATGTAATTGGTGTGTATAAGAGGGCATCAATTAGAGCATATGAAGGTACCGCGTCAAAAAATGTGCAAATTCGTTTCATAAAAGGGGCTTACCCTATAATAAGAGTAGAATGAAAATTGCACAATAATTTTACAGTAGTTCGAAATATCAATTTGATCCAACAATGTACTTAATTTGAATATGAATGTACGAGGTCAAGCAATTTGCACAAGGGCACTTAATTTCACATTCTTTGCCAAGATGTTTCATAACGAAATTTATAAATGAATCAACTCCAAAAAGTTCTCACCCAGTTCATTTTAATTAACAATTAGTAAAACTAACATAAACAAATTCAAAGCAACATCCATAGTGAATAAGACCGCAGCATTCGATAATTGCATTTCAAAGGCCAAAAGCATGAACAAATAATTAACCGAGTATTATTGCAGATGGATACACAACACTATTAATCCAAAGAGTGAGGTGAAAAATAGTAGTTTGGAAAAAAAACCAAAAAAAAAAATCCAACTCCATGGCCTAAGGAGTGGTTATTTACGTTGGATTCATTTATAACATCAAGTCCTTTTCCGCTTGGAAGACCGTATGATGGGTACATGTTCATCATCGGAATCAGCTACACAAATCCAGCGAAAGCTATATAAGTGGGTATGTTTTAAGGAAAACAACAGTTACAAGAATATGTGCAATAAAACGTAAGTGCATACCAGGAAGTATTAATTTGCGAGGGCCTTTTTCAACAAGCGGATTGACATCAACGTCTGAATCGCAAGGTATAGGTTCTTCTGTGGGAGCACACATTGTGGTGGACGACAAGCAAGGAGGAACCTTATCCTTGTAAACCAGTTTATCTGAGCAAGGTGGAACGTATAAATTAGACAAGGAAAAAAAATCATGAAAGATGTCGTAATCTCAAAGAAGACACAGAGCCAACCACTATCAAACAGCTTCTTTGTAGTTGTAGTGGAAGAAACAAGGTTGAGAGTGTGACTTTGAGTTCCAGCAGGCGTAGAGCTAAGCTTTGCTTCTGCTGCTATCAGGTTATCTGCGTGGGCCACACCTGCACAAATTTATAAACTTAAATAAATATCTGAGGATGTGGAAAATGGTTGATGGATAAAGTTGAGGTAGGAAGATGTATGGTCTTGCCAGTAGGGGTAGTTGATTTCGAACCCTCTAAAGAGTCGTGCAAAGGTGATAACTGAGTGAGCGAAACAGCTTTGCCCTTATCATCTTTACCAGGTCCAAGATCAGGTGTGTCAGTCATTGTCATGTCTTCATTTTCATCGATAATATCTGTGATTATATACTGGTCCTCTTCACCATGGTTTCGCAAGATGTGCTTTTTCCTAACAGTGAAAACGCATGCCTTCTTGTTGAGTTGTTCGTTTGCAAAATGCATGAAACCATTGAGCCCCTGAAAGTTAGTAAATGTCAGCTATGATATGATAGGCAATTTGATAGCTGAAACCAGTTAGAGACCACTCACCATACAATGATCATTCATGCAATCCGCCGCATTACGCCTAAGCAGTTTTTCAGCAATTTCACCAAATGCAAATGCATCAACATCGGCGTCTTTATCATAAAGCATGATTGATACCTTAGCCCTGAAGTTTCTATAGTCAATAACCTATGACAGCCCCAATCATGAACTTAATACACATATGTGATATGTCTGACCTGGGAATTGCAACGTGCAGTTCTTGGCAACGAGAACACTCAAATTCCCACCCTACTTCAGCAGTCGTAGAGGATGGGCATTTGTCGCATGCAACGTAGAAGCATCGTTGCTCCATATTTGTAATTTTTGCATAGGCTTCAACCCGCGTTTTCCCCATCTTTTTTAACGACCACAAGAGATGGACCATATCAATAAATTTAATTAGTAAGCCTCCGGACAGATTCATTTTTAACATAATAAATAAACTAATGCAAGTGTATGATATACCTCTGTCGAATTCAGAAGTGAACTAATATCCATTAACTTAACGGAATTTGCAGAAGTTGATGCACCTGATCTTGAGAGATAACTTCGGTTGACAGCAATTTCGCGCAGAACGTCAACATTTTTTCGTTTCCTACATCTCAGTCACAATCGATCAAACACGCATTCAACGTGCAAATAATGTAAATGCTAGTATGCTGACTTCAAATGAATGATTAAATAGTTTGTACATGAACTTGATGAACAATGACATTACCATGCAGTAAGCTTCGCAGCCTCAGGTATGGGGGGATTAATAATGGCACCAGACGAAGCCGTTGACCCTAAAGAAATTCCTGAAGTGAAAATATATGCACAATATGAACAATACCAATATCATACACATATTAAAATAAACAGCAACGGAGAATATGCACAATATGAACAACGCAAATATCATACACATATTAAAATAAACAGCAGAGGAGCTTTAATATATACCATAATAAGTGTTCACTATAAACCTAGTGAATTTAACGACCGGCATATTATGGGAGTCTACTTTGAGCTTCGTCCCGAAGTCTTCAACCAAATTACTCCAAAGTGTCAGGGCGTATGGTTTTAAACTGATAGACACGAATAGACCATTAAATCTATGATATTTCAATTCAAACTGTAGCATAATTCAAAAGAATGTACAGTTACGGACTCTGAATCGATGACACCCAGGTCCTGAACAGTGATATCCCTCCCACGCGAAACAATAGTGCGTTGGGGCATTTTGTCAATAACAACCACGAGAACATCTACAAAAACACCAACTCAGTGGGCAATCAGTCAGCAATGAAAGTAATGGAAGGCATAGTGGTTAAACTGCACATACAGATAAATAATAAGCGAGTAAACAAATGCAAAATCCCCAAAATACATTACCAATTAAAGATTTGCTCCCAACGAGAGATGGTAGTTCTGATAAACGAGTGAAGAGCGATGCATTTTCAGAACTCGTTGTAAAACCATCATCGACCTTCAATATAGCGGTTTTAGAGTTTATAATCCACTGGTATGGATTATCAATGATCCTATATTTTTCTTCAATAGGATTAACGCGCGCCCTAGATATAATATATGTGTTATGAACCAGCAACGTGTTGGCAAGAGTATTAATGTCACGCTGATACAAAGTGGCAACCACCTTTGAGCCCTGAATTGAAACACACGAATGGTTCAAATAACAAGCAAGAGAGAAAAAGCGCACACCGGTTCTATTTTATGATAACGGTTAAAAAATTACCTTTTCATCTGCTAATATAATTTTTTGGTACTTGGTGGGACTTGTGGTACTTTGGCGGGGCTGCATTTTCTCCTCCACCCGGACTTTCACCTTCCACGTGGGGGTTGAAGGCGTAACGTCAGCAATGAAGACCAAATTGGACTGCATCTGAACATCATAGAAGAAAGTATAACACAAGAAGGCATGAAACATTGTCTAAACTACATGAATACAGCACATACACAGACATCGCAGAAAATCCAAGCACGAAAAATAGAAGTTGCATTGAAAACAACCGTTCCAATCATATTAACTAACACATAAACAACACGTTGACAACAAAAGGTATCGACTGACACACTTAACATCAACAAGACGATAGCTTAAATATCTCAGGGTAAACAATATTTTTGGTACTATGAAGAGGTAAATGAGTATCATCGTGCGAGATTGGGCGTATGAGAATTTTCACGTTAGAGGAGGTGCGGGCCCTTGAGATGGCCACGTATAATTGACCATGGGAAAAAACAGGTTCCTGCAAATAGATTCCGACATAGTCCAATGTTTGTCCTTGAGCCTTATTAATGGTCATTGCAAAGCACAGCCGCAGTGGAAATTGATGGCGCTTGAAAGGAATGGGACACTTTATCTTATCAGAAGCTTGCAGGGGAATTCTTGGAATGAATACATGCCGACCTTTGTAGTCTCCTATAGCCACTTTAGCTGCAATCAAACGAGGGCCTAGATGGCAAACAATAAGGCGTGTGCCATTGCACAATCCCTCAGATGGGTCCAAATTTCTGAGTAACATCACTGGGCAATTTAGCTTTAGCACAAGATGGTGAGGAGGTAACCCACTAACAGAAACTGAATTTAGGTAATCTCCATATTCACTCTGCTGCCCTGGATCATCAGTTTTATTGAAGCTCATATATTCGACAGGAAGTCCCGGGAATTTATCTATAAGTTGTGCATTAATATCATCAACAATATCATTCTTCGGTGTCAATATGGCACGATTGACAACGAAAAATGGATCAGCGGTGTCAGAGTAAAAAGAAGGGAATACACAGTTGATTAATTGACTTAATGAGTCGGCAGGATTGACAAAAGGAATGCACAGATGTGATGGCAATTGTATTATATCATCGATGACACAAGGATGGGTACCGTCACCGATACTGAGCAAGAGATCAATGAACATAGGATCATCACGGGCACGCATGTTGACATGTAGCCTAAGCTTTCGGATTGAAGGCCATAAAAATGAACTAACAAGACTGGCCCCAACCATATCATCGCGAGAACCTCCCACAATTATAGGGAGTGTCTGCCTAAAATCCCCGCCAAACAGAACAACCTTACCACCGAAAAGTAAATCTGAATCGCAGACATCACGGAGTAATGTATCCAGCGCCTCGACAACACATTTGTTCGCCATTGTCGCCTCATCCCAAACTATCAATTTGGCCACCTTAATCAATCGCCCTAAACTGCTCTGCTTACTAAGCTTTGAATTAGCATTATCATCAAACTCGAGAGGGAATTTAAACCTCGAATGAGCTGTGCGCCCGCCTGGTAACAAAGAGGCAGCTACACCAGATGTGGCAACTGATAAAGCTATGTGATCATGCGACCGCACATATGCAAGAATAGATCTATAGAGAAAAGTCTTCCCTGACCCTCCAGGGCCATCAATAAAGAATGCGCCCCCCACATCACCATCTAAGGCAGAAATAATCAAGTCGAATGCTTCCCTTTGACAAGCATTTAGCATAGATGCTGAAATCAAGTCTTGCGGGGACACGATAATTGACTTCTCCCTAGCTATTTCGGTGCAGAATTTCTGTTCTTCAGTTAGTCGAATGGACTGTTCAGACAAAGAGTAGTCATTTATACTTTTTCCCATTGATTGCAGGATACAATGTATGGATTGTAAAGCCTTTTGTTGAGCTACAGCATCACTGACGTGTGGTTGTTTGCTGAAATCCTGAGAAAGTTGTAGATGGAATGAGTGCCAGAGATGAACTGGATCACCTGGAGCGCAGTAAACTAAAATAGTGGCAAAGAGGCGACGAAGACTGGGAGCCATCTGATGTAAAGAAGCCTCTTCTAAGCAGTCCGAAATATATGAGTCGTTCTCTAATAATCCCAGATGCAGTGCAGCCTCACGAAACGTAGGATATTCAAGACCGTTAACTGTTCGCAGGAATTGAGCCGAAGGTGGACACCGAATATTATTAAGTAAAATACGCTTGAAAAAACGTTCTCCTTCACAAGGATTGACTGTAACCAAGCGACCAACCACCTCTTTTTTGGCACGTACAGACCAAGACCGCGCATAATTGTTCCACACATAATGCTCAGGAAATTCTCTATATAACAGGTTGAGTTGCTGTGCTTTTCTATCAAGAGCATTTGTTCTAAAGAATTCAGTTAGCATTGTTCGCTGAGAGAGAGGATTAGTAATAATGTCAAGCAAGGGAGCCTGTCGACCAAACCTGATTACATGTTGATTTTCCAGATGGACCTGGAGAACAATAACAGGAGGATGCATGTCGCTAAGGGCAAATCCATATATTCTCCAGTGGGCCTCCGGAGCTGCTACCCACCTGCCAGTTTGGAAATTACGAATTTCATCGTCTGCTTGTGCATCAGAATCCCCAACAATGTTATAAGCAACCCTATCATGTCCTTTGTATATATACTTGTACAAATACTTTACAAGCTTTATATCACAACATATCTCCACATTGATGTGGCAGTTGTACTTTGCCAGCAAGTACGGATTGTAGGGAACGACCCACCTATTATCAAGTCTAGATTTTCTGACAACCACAAAATCCCCATTCTCCCTCCTCCTGTACATGGGGTAAGAGTTCGAACCAATATGCGTTGTGGCAATGAATTTTTAGGGTAGTGGTTCTTGCAATTGCCATCGCGCATGCAAACATTCGTTGGGTTCAAATCCCCGCACGGCCCATGCAGCATGTGTTTTATAACGTAGGACCGAAGGAATGGATGTGAGGACGCACTGGGCAACTCTGCTGATATTATGCCATCGTATATATCTGCCGTCAAGATTTTGTGTGAAGGATTTAAAATCACAAGCCAGTGTACGTGGGGCAATCCACGCTTTTGAAATTCTACTACATAGACATACGCAGCCACGGACCCGAACACTTTCTTCCTAACAATATCATTCTTCATTTCATCCAACTTTGCCTTGAATACCCTTGCAAGAAGATCAGGTCGGTCTTCGGCACGTTCATGCTTCAAGAGCGAATCTGCAATCTCTGGCCACGCTGGATTGCATGTCATTGTAAGGAAGATATCAGGCTTGCCAAATTTTTGGACCAAAGCCATAGCATTGACATAGCGCCGTCGCATATCCCGAGGACCCCCAATGAAAGAGGAAGGCAAGACAAAACGTCGACCAACTGCGTTAGGGTTATTCTGACCATCCACTGACATACTATCTACGACGCTCTGGTAAGTATCTGTGCGCATATCAAGTTGTCGCTGCTCTGACCTGTAATAATCCAAGCGCTGAGTCTCCAATTTAATATACATGTCAATTACAAACTGCTGGCATAATCTTCCAAAGTGAAGCAGATAAGATTTATCCCGAGGACGTAACTGAAACAAGTAACAATAATATTGGCGAAGTGACACATAAGATCCCCGCTCACTACCATCTTCTAAAACTGAAAAAATGACAGAAGAACAATCAGGCTAGCTTTCGTGGTCAGGAAATAATTCACAAAGTAAAAAAAAACAATGATGCAGAAGATATTTCAAGATGGGGAAACACATTGGAGTTAGTACTTGGTAGGTTACTATTTGGTGGAGTCAAAATAATACTTGTTAGTTTACAAAACTGAACAAAATAAAAAATGAAAGGGGGATAATACAATCAATACTAAAAAAACGTAAATACCTTGATTTTATACTCACGTGGAGCTTTCAATAAGCATATTTGCCATAATTCCCTAGATAGCTTTTTTTTAGAACAGCTTTCCCAAGGGAATTTATGAAAAAATGAGACAAGCTAAGATTTACGCCATATTTCCCTCAATAAAATGAGATAAGCTAAATAAACAACATTTATTTTTCGTCAAATTCATAACGATGATACCTTAATCATTAACAAAGAATTATCCACGTCATAATTTATCAAACTATTCTTGTAACCATGAAAGTTTTTCCTAAAGAAATAAACATATTGTAAAAGTAGTCTTGTTGATTTAAGACTTTTATAGGGTCTTATATATTTTCATATATTGACTTACCAAAAAAAAAAATTAATATATTTATCTGAAAGAAAAGAGATCCAAATTTTAATCAGTACCTTGTGATTATGGGTAAAGCAATTTCCTGATTGAAACACAACCCCTACTCAACACACTTTAATTGTTGTTTAATTTGATCAGTTACTTAATGGAACTCCAGGTAAAGTGATGTGAGAGTGAATAGGTGTGTAAGGTCTAGCTGTTTTACTCTATTATTAACTATATTGCATGCAATAACTTACTTGATAAACCTTATTAAATGCGATGCAAAGAAATGTCAAGTAAGTTTCATGGTATGGTATCGCATATTCTGTGATACATAAATTATGGATTAGAAGTAAGCAGAGTGAAGATATAATTTAGCTGGTAATTGTAACTGGGCAATATCATACATTTCAATGGGATGCTTATTCATTCTACATATCCACTAAAATTTACATCACATGTATAACGCATGCTTAAAGATTATATCTATATACTACTATTTATTAAAGTTGAGTAGCCTAAAATCATATTGTAAATCAATTGAAGTTTGTCTATAACCATTCCGTTTTATTCTTTAAATTGGTTGGGAACTGATTTATAGAATAATTGGCAGCCATATTTTCTTAAAGAATAATTGGAAGCCAAGTTACGAAGACAGTCCAAAGAATGGATTAATGGGAAAAATTTTTTAAAATGCACTTTACAAAATGTCTTATAACATAACTAGTTTAAAGGCAAGTCAGGAAATACTTCTTTATGATTCTAATCACCATGTGTTACCAAAATGAGTAGTAGATTTTGAAAAAACCTGCAAGGAAATTGCATTGCTCATCGAAAGCAATAACCGACCATTTGCACATTTTATTTACATCTTTAAAACTCAAAAGGCATGACTACCACATGAGGGGGGAAAAGATTGAAAAGGCAAGACATGTACGAGCAGTTTGTATCATGTGGTCCAAAACTATTAGGTGCAATACTATGTGCGCAAGCCAATGCTAGGGAGGTCTAAAAACAATGTCAAATGCAATGCAAAAAAACGAAAAAGAGACCATACCATCAGTTCATTTTGAAAAATAGAACTGCAGCCGATCAGCAAGATTGGGAGAGATCAATGGAGCAGACTCTCCAAACGATGATGGCCAGTGTAACTACGGAGGTTGAGTGTGTGTCTATGCTGGAGATCGAGAGTTGCAATCCAGGTTCGCCTCTTTTTTTTGATTTTTTTAATTGTGTGGTTAGAGGTTGGCGCATGTGGATCTATACATCGCATTATGGCGACGGTATTTTTTGTTAATAGCACTGTCTAGAGATCAGGTCTTCGAAGCTGCTTGCAATCTGTGTCTCCAGTGGTGCTCAATCAGTCGATGTACAGGCTGCTTAAACTTAATGTCGAGTTGGTGGTAAATTTAAGTTTTATTTGGTGGTTTATTTCGTATTCCCTGGTTTATAAACCAGTTTTTGTTTGGTCTTCTAAAATAAAATTGTACATTGACTAACATGTGTAGGGTGCACCATGGGAAATGCGGGCATTAGTGTATCCAACTACGTAAAGGACTGGAAGTTGCAAACAATGGGATTGGAGTCATTGAAAGAGGTCACGATATTCAACTTCTCGAGTTCTGATTGCGAGCTAAGCTACTTTTGTACGTGTTGTCGCAAACAAAATGAGTTGGATACACTAAATATTTACTGTGTTAATCAATTTTGATGATGTAATTGGTGTGTATAAGAGGGCATCAATTAGAGCATTGAAGGTACCGCGTCAAAATATGTGCAAATTCGTTTCATAAAAGGGGCTTACCCTATAATAAGAGTAGAATGAAAATTGCACATAATTACAGTAGTCGAAATATCAATTTGATCCAACAATGTAATTAATTGAATAGAATGTACGAGGTCAAGCAATTTGCACCAGGGCACTTAATTTCACATTCTTTGCCAAGATGTTTCATAACGAAATTTAATGAATCAACTCCAAAAAGTTCTCACCCAGGTCATTTTAATTAACAATTCGTAAAACTAACATAACAAATTCAAAGCAACATCCATAGTGAATAAGACCGCAGCATTCGATAATTGCATTTCAAAGGCCAAAAGCATGAAACAAATAATTAACCGAGTATTATTGCAGATGGGATACACAACACTATTAATCCAAAGAGTGAGGTGAAAAAATAGTAGTTGGAAAAAAAACCAAAAAAAAAAATCCAACTCCATGGCTAAGGAGTGGTTATTTACGTTGGATTCATTTATAACATCAAGTCCTTTTCGCTTGGAAGACCGTATGATGGGTACATGTTCATCATCGGAATCAGCTACACAAATCCAGCGAAAGCTATATAAGTGGGTGTTTTAAGGAAAAACAAACAGTTACAAGAATATGTGCAATAAAACGTAAGTGCATACAGGAAGTATATTAATTTGCGAGGGCCTTTTTCAACAAGCGGATTGACATCAACGTCTGAATCGCAAGGTATAGTTCTTCTGTGGGAGCACACATTGTGGTGGACGACAAGCAAGGAGGAACCTTATCCTTGTAAACCAGTTATCTGAGCAAGGTGGAAGTATAAATTAGACAAGGAAAAAAAATCATGAAAGATGTCGTAATCTCAAAGAGACACAGAGCCAACCACTATCAAACAGCTTCTTTGTAGTTGTAGTGGAAGAAAACAAGTTGAGAGTGTGACTTTGAGTTCCAGCAGGCGTAGAGCTAAGCTTTGCTTCTGCTGCTATCAGGTTATCTGCGGGGGCCACACCTGCACAAATTTATAAACTTAAATAAATATCTGAGGATGTGGAAAATGGTGATGGATAAAGTTGAGGTAGGAAGATGTATGGTCTTGCAGTAGGGGTAGTTGATTTCGAACCCTCTAAGAGTCGTGCAAAGGTGATAACTGAGTGAGCGAAACAGCTTTGCCCTTATCATCTTACCAGGTCCAAGATCAGGTGTGTCAGTCATTGTCATGTCTTCATTTTCATCGATAATATCTGTGATTATATACTGGTCCTCTTCACCATGGTTCGCAAGATGTGCTTTTCCTAACAGTGAAAACGCATGCCTTCTTGTTGAGTTGTTCGTTTGCAAAATGCATGAAACCATTGAGCCCCTGAAAGTTAGTAAATGTCAGCTAGATATGATAGGCAATTTGATAGCTGAAACCAGTTAGAGACCACTCACCATACAATGATCATTCATGCAATCCGCCGCATTACGCCTAAGCAGTTTTTCAGCAATTTCACCAAATGCAAATGCATCAACATCGGCGTCTTTATCATAAAGCATGATTGATACCTTAGCCCTGAATTTCTATAGTCAATAACCTATGACAGCCCCAATCATGAACTTAATACACATATGTGATATGTCTGACCTGGGAATTGCAACGTGCAGTTCTTGGCAACGAGAACACTCAAATTCCCACCCTACTTCAGCAGTCGTAGAGGATGGCATTTGTCGCATGCAACGTAGAAGCATCGTTGCTCCATATTGTAATTTTTGCATAGGCTTCAACCCGCGTTTTCCCCATCTTTTTTAACGACCACAAGAGATGGACCATATCAATAAATTTAATTAGTAAGCCTCCGGACAGATTCATTTTAACATAATAAATAAACTAATGCAAGTGTATGATATACCTCTGTCGAATTCAGAAGTGAACTAATATCCATTAACTTAACGGAATTTGCAGAAGTTGATGCACCTGATCTTGAGAGATAACTTCGGTTGACAGCAATTTCGCGCAGAACGTCAACATTTTTTCGTTTCCTACATCTCAGTCACAATCGATCAAACACGCATTCAACGTGCAAATAATGTAAATGCTAGTATGCTGACTTCAAATGAATGATTAAATAGTTTGTACATGAACTTGATGAACAATGACATTACCATGCAGTAAGCTTCGCAGCCTCAGGTATGGGGGGATTAATAATGGCACCAGACGAAGCCGTTGACCCTAAAGAAATTCCTGAAGTGAAAATATATGCACAATATGAACAATACCAATATCATACACATATTAAAATAAACAGCAACGGAGAATATGCACAATATGAACAACGCAAATATCATACACATATTAAAATAAACAGCAGAGGAGCTTTAATATATACCATAATAAGTGTTCACTATAAACCTAGTGAATTTAACGACCGGCATATTATGGGAGTCTACTTTGAGCTTCGTCCCGAAGTCTTCAACCAAATTACTCCAAAGTGTCAGGGCGTATGGTTTTAAACTGATAGACACGAATAGACCATTAAATCTATGATATTTCAATTCAAACTGTAGCATAATTCAAAAGAATGTACAGTTACGGACTCTGAATCGATGACACCCAGGTCCTGAACAGTGATATCCCTCCCACGCGAAACAATAGTGCGTTGGGGCATTTGTCAATAACAACCACGAGAACATCTACAAAAACACCAACTCAGTGGGCAATCAGTCAGCAATGAAAGTAATGGAAGGCATAGTGGTTAAACTGCACATACAGATAAATAATAAGCGAGTAAACAAATGCAAAATCCCCAAAATACATTACCAATTAAAGATTTGCTCCCAACGAGAGATGGTAGTTCTGATAAACGAGTGAAGAGCGATGCATTTTCAGAACTCGTTGTAAAACCATCATCGACCTTCAATATAGCGGTTTTAGAGTTTATAATCCACTGGTATGGATTATCAATGATCCTATATTTTTCTTCAATAGGATTAACGCGCGCCCTAGATATAATATATGTGTTATGAACCAGCAACGTGTTGGCAAGAGTATTAATGTCACGCTGATACAAAGTGGCAACCACCTTTGAGCCCTGAATTGAAACACACGAATGGTTCAAATAACAAGCAAAGAGAGAAAAAGCGCACACCGGTTCTATTTTATGATAACGGTTAAAAAATTACCTTTTCATCTGCTAATATAATTTTTTGGTACTTGGTGGGACTTGTGGTACTTTGGCGGGGCTGCATTTTCTCCTCCACCCGGACTTTCACCTTCCACGTGGGGGTTGAAGGCGTAACGTCAGCAATGAAGACCAAATTGGACTGCATCTGAACATCATAGAAGAAAGTATAACACAAGAAGGCATGAAACATTGTCTAAACTACATGAATACAGCACATACACAGACATCGCAGAAAATCCAAGCACGAAAAATAGAAGTTGCATTGAAAACAACCGTTCCAATCATATTAACTAACACATAAACAACACGTTGACAACAAAGGTATCGACTGACACACTTAACATCAACAAGACGATAGCTTAAATATCTCAGGGTAAACAATATTTTTGGTACTATGAAGAGGTAAATGAGTATCATCGTGCGAGATTGGGCGTATGAGAATTTTCACGTTAGAGGAGGTGCGGGCCCTTGAGATGGCCACGTATAATTGACCATGGGAAAAAACAGGTTCCTGCAAATAGATTCCGACATAGTCCAATGTTTGTCCTTGAGCCTTATTAATGGTCATTGCAAAGCACAGCCGCAGTGGAAATTGATGGCGCTTGAAAGGAATGGGACACTTTATCTTATCAGAAGCTTGCAGGGGAATTCTTGGAATGAATACATGCCGACCTTTGTAGTCTCCTATAGCCACTTTAGCTGCAATCAAACGAGGGCCTAGATGGCAAACAATAAGGCGTGTGCCATTGCACAATCCCTCAGATGGGTCCAAATTTCTGAGTAACATCACTGGGCAATTTAGCTTTAGCACAAGATGGTGAGGAGGTAACCCACTAACAGAAACTGAATTTAGGTAATCTCCATATTCACTCTGCTGCCCTGGATCATCAGTTTTATTGAAGCTCATATATTCGACAGGAAGTCCCGGGAATTTATCTATAAGTTGTGCATTAATATCATCAACAATATCATTCTTCGGTGTCAATATGGCACGATTGACAACGAAAAATGGATCAGCGGTGTCAGAGTAAAAAGAAGGGAATACACAGTTGATTAATTGACTTAATGAGTCGGCAGGATTGACAAAAGGAATGCACAGATGTGATGGCAATTGTATTATATCATCGATGACACAAGGATGGGTACCGTCACCGATACTGAGCAAGAGATCAATGAACATAGGATCATCACGGGCACGCATGTTGACATGTAGCCTAAGCTTTCGGATTGAAGGCCATAAAAATGAACTAACAAGACTGGCCCCAACCATATCATCGCGAGAACCTCCCACAATTATAGGGAGTGTCTGCCTAAAATCCCCGCCAAACAGAACAACCTTACCACCGAAAAGTAAATCTGAATCGCAAACATCACGGAGTAATGTATCCAGCGCCTCGACAACACATTTGTTCGCCATTGTCGCCTCATCCAAACTATCAATTTGGCCACCTTAATCAATCGCCCTAAACTGCTCTGCTTACTAAGCTTTGAATTAGCATTATCATCAAACTCGAGAGGGAATTTAAACCTCGAATGAGCTGTGCGCCCGCCTGGTAACAAAGAGGCAGCTACACCAGATGTGGCAACTGATAAAGCTATGTGATCATGCGACCGCACATATGCAAGAATAGATCTATAGAGAAAAGTCTTCCCTGACCCTCCAGGCCATCAATAAAGAATGCGCCCCCCACATCACCATCTAAGGCAGAAATAATCAAGTCGAATGCTTCCCTTTGACAAGCATTTAGCATAGATGCTGAAATCAAGTCTTGCGGGGACACGATAATTGACTTCTCCCTAGCTATTTCGGTGCAGAATTTCTGTTCTTCAGTTAGTCGAATGGACTGTTCAGACAAAGAGTAGTCATTTATACTTTTTCCCATTGATTGCAGGATACAATGTATGGATTGTAAAGCCTTTTGTTGAGCTACAGCATCACTGACGTGTGGTTGTTTGCTGAAATCCTGAGAAAGTTGTAGATGGAATGAGTGCCAGAGATGAACTGGATCACCTGGAGCGCAGTAAACTAAAATAGTGGCAAAGAGGCGACGAAGACTGGGAGCCATCTGATGTAAAGAAGCCTCTTCTAAGCAGTCCGAAATATATGAGTCGTTCTCTAATAATCCCAGATGCAGTGCAGCCTCACGAAACGTAGGATATTCAAGACCGTTAACTGTTCGCAGGAATTGAGCCGAAGGTGGACACCGAATATTATTAAGTAAAATACGCTTGAAAAAACGTTCTCCTTCACAAGGATTGACTGTAACCAAGCGACCAACCACCTCTTTTTGGCACGTACAGACCAAGACCGCGCATAATTGTTCCACACATAATGCTCAGGAAATTCTCTATATAACAGGTTGAGTTGCTGTGCTTTTCTATCAAGAGCATTTGTTCTAAAGAATTCAGTTAGCATTGTTCGCTGAGAGAGAGGATTAGTAATAATGTCAAGCAAGGGAGCCTGTCGACCAAACCTGATTACATGTTGATTTTCCAGATGGACCTGGAGAACAATAACAGGAGGATGCATGTCGCTAAGGGCAAATCCATATATTCTCCAGTGGGCCTCCGGAGCTGCTACCCACCTGCCAGTTTGGAAATTACGAATTTCATCGTCTGCTTGTGCATCAGAATCCCCAACAATGTTATAAGCAACCCTATCATGTCCTTTGTATATATACTTGTACAAATACTTTACAAGCTTTATATCACAACATATCTCCACATTGATGTGGCAGTTGTACTTTGCCAGCAAGTACGGATTGTAGGGAACGACCCACCTATTATCAAGTCTAGATTTTCTGACAACCACAAAATCCCCATTCTCCCTCCTCCTGTACATGGGGTAAGAGTTCGAACCAATATGCGTTGTGGCAATGAATTTTTTAGGGTAGTGGTTCTTGCAATTGCCATCGCGCATGCAAACATTCGTTGGGTTCAAATCCCCGCACGGCCCATGCAGCATGTGTTTTATAACGTAGGACCGAAGGAATGGATGTGAGGACGCACTGGGCAACTCTGCTGATATTATGCCATCGTATATATCTGCCGTCAAGATTTTGTGTGAAGGATTTAAAATCACAAGCCAGTGTACGTGGGGCAATCCACGCTTTTGAAATTCTACTACATAGACATACGCAGCCACGGACCCGAACACTTTCTTCCTAACAATATCATTCTTCATTTCATCCAACTTTGCCTTGAATACCCTTGCAAGAAGATCAGGTCGGTCTTCGGCACGTTCATGCTTCAAGAGCGAATCTGCAATCTCTGGCCACGCTGGATTGCATGTCATTGTAAGGAAGATATCAGGCTTGCCAAATTTTTGGACCAAAGCCATAGCATTGACATAGCGCCGTCGCATATCCCGAGGACCCCCAATGAAAGAGGAAGGCAAGACAAAACGTCGACCAACTGCGTTAGGGTTATTCTGACCATCCACTGACATACTATCTACGACGCTCTGGTAAGTATCTGTGCGCATATCAAGTTGTCGCTGCTCTGACCTGTAATAATCCAAGCGCTGAGTCTCCAATTTAATATACATGTCAATTACAAACTGCTGGCATAATCTTCCAAAGTGAAGCAGATAAGATTTATCCCGAGGACGTAACTGAAACAAGTAACAATAATATTGGCGAAGTGACACATAAGATCCCCGCTCACTACCATCTTCTAAAACTGAAAAAATGACAGAAGAACAAGAATCAGGCTAGCTTTCGTGGTCAGGAAATAATTCACAAAGTAAAAAAAAACAATGATGCAGAAGAATATTTCAAGATGGGGAAACACATTGGAGTTAGTACTTGGTAGGTTACTATTTTGGTGGAGTCAAAATAATACTTGTTAGTTTACAAAACTGAACAAAATAAAAAATGAAAGGGGGATAATACAATCAATACTAAAAAAACGTAAATACCTTGATTTTATACTCACGTGGAGCTTTCAATAAGCATATTTGCCATAATTCCCTAGATAGCTTTTTTTAGAACAGCTTTTCCCAAGGGAATTTATGAAAAAATGAGACAAGCTAAGATTTACGCCATATTTCCCTCAATAAAATGAGATAAGCTAAATAAACAACATTTAATTTTTCGTCAAATTCATAACGATGATACCTTAATCATTAACAGAAAGAATTATCCACGTCATAATTTATCAAACTATTCTTGTAACCATGAAAGTTTTTCCTAAAGAAATAAACATATTGTAAAAGTAGTCTTGTTGATTTAAGACTTTTATAGGGTCTTATATATTTTCATATATTGACCTTACCAAAAAAAAAATTAATATATTTATCTGAAAGAAAAGAGATCCAAATTTTAATCAGTACCTTGTGATTATGGGTAAAGCAATTTCCTGATTGAAACACAACCACCTACTCAACACACTTTAATTGTTGTTTAATTTGATCAGTTACTTAATGGAAAACTCCAGGTAAAGTGATGTGAGAGTGAATAGGTGTGTAAGGTCTAGCATGTTTTACTCTATTATTAACTATATTGCAATGCAATAACTTACTTGATAAACCTTATTAAATGCCGATGCAAAGAAATGCCAAGTAAGTTTCATGGTATGGTATCATGCATATTCTGTGATACATAAATTATGGATTAGAAGTAAGCAGAGTGAAGGTATAATTTAGCTGGTAATTGTAACTGGGCAATATCATACATTTCAATTGGATGCTTATTCATTCTACATATCCACATAAAATTTACATCACATGTATACGCATGCTTAAAGATTATATCTATATACTACTATTTATTAAAGTTGAGTAGCCTAAAATCATATTGTAAATCAATTGAAGTTTGTCTATAACCATTCCGTTTTATTCTTTAAATTGGTTGGGAACTGATTTATAGAATAATTGGCAGCCATATTTTCTTAAAGAATAATTGGAAGCCAAGTTACGAAGACAGTCCAAAGAATGGATTACTTGGGAAATTAAAAATGCACTTTACAAAATGTCTTTATACCATAAATAGTTTAAAGGCAATTAGGAAATACTTCTTTAGTGATTTTCTAATTACATGTGTTACCACAAATGAGTAGTAGATTTTGAAAAACTGCAAGGAAATTGCATTGCTCATCGAAAGCAATAACCGACCATTTTCACATTTTCATTTACATCTTTAAAACTCAAAAGGCATGAAATCCACATGAAGGGGGAAAAAGATTGAAAGCAAGAAACATGTACGAGCAGTTTGTACTCATGTGGTCAAAACATATTAGGTGACAATAATATTTTGCGCAAGCCAATGCTAGGGAGGTCTAAAAAACAATGTACAAAATGCAATGCAGAACATCGAAAAAGAGCACCATACCATCAGCTTCATTTTGCAATAGAACTGCAGCCGATTCAGCAAGATTGGGAGAGATCAATGACGCAGACTCTCCAAACGCATGATGGCCAGTGTCAACTACAGGATGTTGAGTGTGTTTCCTATGCTTGGAGATCCGAGAGTGCCATCCAGGTTCGCCTCTTGGGAACAACAATGGATATTGGAGGGGGTCATAACAGCCGTAATAATATTTAATTGTATGGCTTGTATCTTCATTGACATAAACACGTATGTCCCGTGTGATGGTCTCGTTTGATGGATCAGCCTCCTTCCATATTGCGCCAACTTGAGAAACGGAAGGCAAGTTGAAAGTGTGCTGATCCAGGGCAGGTGTACTACGCAGCACAATGGTATAATTCACCAAAGGAGTATAGTGGCGGAGGCTTCTGAAAAAGCGACAATAAGGATTGTCCCTGAGCATATGCACAAGGCTAGCAACCAAGTCAGGATTCAAATGAAAGCTACGCTGACCGGTGGTACGCACCAGCCCATCAAACTCATGAAAATACAAATCTAAATTTGAAGCAGCCGGTGCATCGTCCCTCAGGCTGCGAATATAGTGATACACCATGCCTTGAACAACCAGCGTGTATATGCCCTTGTTTGACCAGCAATAATTTTTATCAGCCTTCATACCAATGGACGTGAATGCGAGATAATTGTTGTAAGACCTTATGTGCCGCCTAAATTCAACGGAAATCTCGGACTCTCCAATAAGAAGGTCGGTCAACCCGGGCAACATTTCACGCGGGGCCAAGGAAACCTGACCCTCCCCACAACAAAAACCAGGAGGCTCGCGATAAAATCGCAAGGCATTACAATAGACACAAGGAGCTACATCCGGAAGTATCCACGGCTCAAGGGGCAGATCGTCTATAAGGCTCATATTTCTCCTCCTTTTTCGGGTGGAGGGAACAGGGGCTGGAGAACAAAAAAACAGGAAACCATAAGACAAGACGAAACAAAAGAAAACCAATAGCCAAAAGAACAGTTACAACAATCGAAACAGGGTACCAAGTGAATGATCCTCCGCACGAGAAGAAGCCACCCTGATATCCACATGCTGTTCAGTAGAAGCGTGTAGTGGTTCGGGTCTAACACTGACGGAGCAACTTACTAAGTCATCACTTAACACTTGCTTAGCAGCTAAAAATGCCTTTCTCTTGGCACTCCGAACTAACCTTCGCCCTAACAAAGATGCTTGATGTTGCTCTGTGGACCGTGCTGCATATCTCTGACGGCGAGCTCGATTCTTAGCATCTCGATCCATGCACACAACAATCTCTAAACACTTTGGTGCGATAATCCAAAGAGGTAATATACCGCAAAATGACGCATGACAACAAAAAAATCCCCGCATGAATACCAGTTACAAACATGGAACACATAGGCAGCCAAAACCAAACAAGCACCACCCAACCTAACCTAGTTAAGACACCCCAAAGGCATGACCACGTTCGATCATAGCAAAAGTATCAGGGAGAAATAGGAAAAATCTTCGAGTTTTCATTTTTTAAATAAGAAAACATGATTGTTTTTATATTCCTTAAACCTGACCCGACAAATCAGGGTTGATAGTTTTTAATCATGGCGACACGGACCCTATATAAGACTTCAAATAAAAGGAGAAAAATGTCACAATTTGTGACAATTTGAAATTGAACACAAAACCTCTCGCATGAAAGTGGAAGTCTTACTTAGAATTTAGATCATAGAGATAAGTAGTTATGCTCTCAATACAAAAACTTTTGAAAGATTTAGGTCAGCGTAGAAAGTTTCAGAATCACCACATAGCAAGAACTCGCACTCCTCGCATTTACGTCAATAAGTGATAAGAATTTATGGCAAATTCAATTTCGAAATTTGGTATTGATTGAACAAGTGCAATTTGAAAGTGGAATGAATTGTAGTTGTAAATTAGGGCCGAAAGATGCATCACACTACTTAATAGTTAATATTCAATCTGAAATCAATTGTTAAAATCTCATATTGTTGAACACATATTTTACTTTTTTGGAAAAACAATCATATTGTTTTATTCAATAAAAGTTTACGGTACAAATGTGTATCCAATGAATGTGAGGCATTAGTTAAAGATTGAGACTAAAATTGAACATACACATATTTATTGGACGAAAAGTGTGATTTACCTAATAAATCCCTAAAAATACTGTTCAATCAAAACACCCCTCATACACTAAATTTTCATTCGAAAAACTACAATTGATTAATTTTAAATTTAGGATGCTAAGGGTGTTTAAGTTCATAAATTTATTAACCCTACATGTTGGGGGGTTTTGGAATGAAAAGTTGACAAAATGAGTTTTTGGATTGAAAAATAATTTCATGGGTTTTTATGATATTAAAATTTATCTTTAGGGGGTTTTAACAATTTTTCAATTACTATTGAACTAAGCTTATATGTGACCTAAGTGGATTAAATGCAGACGTTATTGTAAAATTTTATTTTTAAAAAGACCCTGAAACGACTTTCAATCTTTTTATATCATTTCATATAGATTGAGAGTTTACTAATTATTATCGTAAAGCTAATGATTTTAATAATAAAACTTCAAAATTGTATATATTTATTTCCGTAAATTTTATTTAGTGTATTATTATAAATTAATATCTTATTATGTATTTTATTGAATACTACTTTGAGAAAAATGGATAGTGTGAGCCGGAAGGATACAAGTCCAAAGTTCGTAATAAGTGTGAGCTAACTTTGAGCCAACCTATTGTCATCACATAGGTTATAAAATACCATGTAAAATTGGGACTATAATCATGAAATTAATGTTGTCGGAGAAATAGATGGGTTTTTTTTATTATAACTTTTTTGTTCTTTATGTGAAATTCGTTAAAATTAGATTAGCATGATATCGATTATTTGAAGAAAAAAAATATTTTGTGACTGAATACTTGCATATTGTATTTTTAGATAATGAGAGGTCTTTGTGAGTTTTAGGATTCTAAATTTTTTATATATTTACAATTATTTTTAATTATTTAAGTCAAAAACCACAAGATTGTAGACAACCATTAGAGAGTGACAATGCAAAGTAAATTATTTTTTGTAGGGCATAGTGATTTTGAATTAACTTTATATAAAAGGGACGTTTTGTGCTTCAAATGGAAGTTAAGAGGAAGCTATGGAAATTATTTTATACATTTTCACCAATAATAGAATATGTCATTGAAATATAAGCTAATAGTAAAACATTCTAATGAAATCTTGAGGTGTGATCTAGAAACTTCCTGCAACCGAATTTTATATATATATATATATATAAGAAGTCACGCCACCATCACAGCTCCATACCATAAATGGAGCAATCACCACATTTTTCACCACTCCCAGAGAGGCAAAATTTATATATCCAAAAATAAATATATATATATATTTCATAGAGAAAATCACATCAAGGGACATGCCAAGAATAGGGGTTTCAACCTATTTATCTGAAACGAATTTCCCCACTTTCGCTCGAAATAGAAAAGAAAAGAAAAGAAAACTACCACTACTTTAAGACAATAAAACAAATCAAATAAATAATAATACTAATGTGTAAGACTGATCTAGATAATGTTTATCTAGTCCGTGCGTGATAAAAGATAGTGGAATGGTCAGTGGCCTATATGTATGTGGCAGTACTGGCAGTGTGGGTGAGCTCCAAGGAAGCCTTATATATATGTGTGTGTATATATATATATATATATATAATCTCGCTTTATTTTCACTTCCAGCTTTAATGTCGGCAATTAAAGTGGAGGATGAGTTGTGCAGTCAAGGGGATAAGAAAGAATTGGAGAGGTAGCGTTTGTAATACTGACAGAAGACCCATAACTTCTTTTTTCTTATAGAAGTTCCATCTTTTTTCTTTCAGTTTAAATATATATATATATATAATCTCGCTTTATTTTCACTTCCAGCTTTAATGTCGGCAATTAAAGTGGAGGATGAGTTGTGCAGTCAAGGGGATAAGAAAGAATTGGAGAGGTAGCGTTTGTAATACTGACAGAAGACCCATAACTTCTTTTTTCTTATAGAAGTTCCATCTTTTTTCTTTCAGTTTAAACTAACTCAAATCAGGAATACTCAGATCCAGAAAAGGCAATTAGGGTTTCATGGGGTTACTCATCCTCTTTGATTGTGTCACTCTGTGTGTGTGTACTATATATGAGAACTATGACACTCAAAAAATTATATCCCCATCAATACTTCTTCAGTTTTTTTATTTATGTACCATTGCCCGCCATTGTCCCCATACTCTTGCTTCAATTCTGCTGACTCATATGTATCGACTTTATGGACGACCATTGCTCCAGATCTGTCGTTCAAAGGTGAAAGGTGAAAGGTGAAACATTGCTTCCGTACACCACCGCCCTCCACCAGATCCGCCCTCCACAGTCACGCATCGGCGGCCGGCGGCCTCATCTCACATCACGCAGCCTCCGTCCTTCCAGTCACGCATTCCGGTCTCTTCTCACAGTCCGTCGCCATCCTCCGTCGTCGCCGCAAATTGCCCTAAACCACCTTTCATCCCGGTAATTTTCTGTTTTAATGCTTGCATTTCTAACTGCAATTAAAGTGTGAAATTGAGCAAGTTTTGTAAGTTGCAAACGAGTTCGAGTTCGATCTCGAGCTAGTGGCTCTCGAGCTCGAGCTAGTGGCTCTCGAGCTCGAGCTAGTGGATCTCGAGCTCGAGCTAGTGGATCTCGAGCTCGAGCTAGTGGATCTCGAGCTCGAGCTAGTGGATCTCGAGCTCGAGCTAGTGGATCTCGAGCTCGAGCTAGTGGCTCTCGAGCTCGAGCTAGTGGCTCTCGAGTTCGAGCTAGGCTCGAGAGCTAGGCTCGAGCTAGTGGGCTCGAGTTCGAGCTCGAGAGTTAGCCTCGAGCTCGCGAATTTTCTCTGCTCGAAACGAAATTTCTCGAAAATAAAGAGTTGCGTTTCTTCTCCTCGAGAAGTGCCATTATTCGAAAATCAAAATCAGAGATTTGAATATCCAAAGAGAACAATCTGATAAGATCCACCCCAAAACTTGCAAGAGATCTGTTTACCTATAAATAGCTATCTAATTAAATTCTAGAAACAAGTTTAGATTTGCAATATATTCACATCCTCTCAAATAACTGTACATAACTAACAGTAATCAGTTTAGATTTGAATGAACTCAAGTCGAAAATTGATCTTTGAAATGATGGTTATAACTGGAAAGGTATCATTTAACATATATCTAAAACGATAACCACGTGACCAGTGACAGAGTTGTAGAGTCCAAGAACTAAGAATAACATAAAATCTGTAAACTTATGCACCACTAATCACATGAAAAGCCAAAGAAGCTTACAACCAAAAAATAAACGAATTCACAAAAACATCAAGACATACCCTAACAACTGAAGAAAGTTTTCCGCAAATTCTGCAGCTCCAATGACAACAGCATGCCCTACACGAAAATCAGAAAACCCCATTGTAGAATACAGAAAATGAAATAAAAGCTAATAACAACATAAAATTTGAAAGCTTAAACCTGGAAAAATAGCCATACATACCCTACCAACAGAAGAAGATTTTCCCCAAATTTGGATTTAAACCCCCCAAAAACACACCGGTAATGGTATATATTAAGTATGGTAATGTATATATTTTTTAAATTTTTAGTGTATTAAATTTGTTTAGTTTTTTATATTAATTGTTTTTTAGTGTATATACTTTTGTATAATATATATATGTGTTAGTGATAGTGGTGTGTTAGTGTGTATATTTATATATTTTTGTATATATTTTTTATATTAACTTTTTTTAGTGTATATACTTTTGTATAATATATATGTGTATTAGTGATAGTGGTGTGTTAGTGTGTATATTTATATATTTTTGTATACATTTTCAGGGAAGGAAAGCAAAGGCAGAGCATGGACAACCACATTTTACTGTAGCAATGCCATTCACTCCTATTAAGTATGGTAATATATATATATATATATATATATTTATATTTATTACCATCAGGGATGGAGCCAGGGGGGCTGGAGGGTGCGCTGCCCCCCCCCCCCCCCTCAATTTTGAATTTTTTTTTTGTACCTTACAAAATTTTTGATTTTTGAATTTCGCCCCCCCTCCTCAAAATCGAAAAATATCACACTTTCTCCCTTTTCTTTGAGTCCGCCCCCTCCCCCCTCAAACTCAAAATCCTGGATATAATAAAAGAGATATAAGAGTATAAAGTATGTCAAAAATTATAATTGAATCTAGTTCTTTGTTATATTTCCTCCCATAAATACAGCGTATACCCCCTTTGAATCCTTAGTATATCTGACAAGAAAAAAGTGTATAGTTATATCATAATAATCTCGCTCCCCCTCAGAAAAATTTCTGGCTCCATCCCTGAATTTACCATTCTTTTGTTACCTCACCATCCTCTCCGTAATATAATTGTGTTTGATATTTAGTTGGAGTGCATTCTCTTTTTTCCTTTCTTTTTATGTTTGGAATTGTATTTAGCTAGGTTTGCTTCGCGCATAAAAAAATTGAGGTGCCTTCGCAAAAGATTAAAGATCAACGACTTATTTATTATTTTGGCGTTGACTATTTTTCATGACAAGAAGTCATAGTTAAAAGAAAATATATTCCAAGTTGTCACATATATAATATATATTGCAATAAAATTGGGCAATAAAAGTTCTTTCTTAGAATATACTCCACAATTCTTAAAAAAGTATCTGTACTGTATATGAATACTCCCGCACACTTGCATATGTACAATTAATTACACGAATATATATTTCAAGTTACATTTCCCATTTGCATGCCGCATGCGTAGTCATCAACGAGGAATCACGATCTATCATATATTATCATAGAGTAAATTAAGCATTCAAGAATTTTACAGGAAAGAACACAAAAATGCATGTTATAATTAATTAGTGATAGAGTAAGATTGAATCAAGCATCGATCGTTTGTGTGTGTGTGTGTGTGAGAGAGAGAGAGATGGTTGAATTTTACGATGTTGTTTGGCTCCCGATCTAGTTTGGTTTTAAAGGAGAATAAATAATTTAAGAGAGCAAATAATTATAATTAAATATTTGGATTTCAATTCAAAAGTTAATATATGAATTGGATCGTGAGCAAACATCAAATGTCTATTTTCACAATATATAAATTTTTAGATAAGGTAGTGATTCTCATTTCCTATGAATGTAAAGCGATAGTTTCAGAAATGTCCTCTCTTGTCGTTCTATAATCTATCTATTCTTCTATTATAAAAGAACAGGTAGTTTCTTGAAATTTTTGATATACCTAATATATCCTTATGTAATTTACTTTTTAATGCAAAAGAGTCAAATAATTAAAAATAAAAATAAATTTTAGATATCTAAATTGATAAGATGTATAATCACATTATAAGAACTCTACAATGAAATTATATAGCATCATTCTCCATTTTTTCTTGCTCCGAACAGAATATATCTACTTCTTCATAAACAATTAATTAAATTACTGTAAAATTGCTTGAGTTTATTTTGTGGTCGTGGATGTTGTGTTCCTTATGTCGTGTAGATTTGTCCAAGATTTCATTAGAAAATACAGAGTACTATTAGACGCTTACAACAATTTTAAATTTTCAGAATCTATTATAACTGAGATTGGTTTGTGGTGTTGTTCAAAAATATATATATCAACTTTGAAGCAAATTGTTACCATAAATTTTAGGGAAAATTACACACAAACCCCCTCATTTATTGTATAATTACAAAAATTTCCTTTTACTTATTGAAAATTACCAACACACCCCTTTATGTTAAAGATTTGTTACAATTGCACCATCTATGTGTAACAATTCATTCAATTTTACCCATGTAAACCTTACAAATAGATTCCCTAAAGGGGTGTGTTGATAATTTTCAATAAGTGAGGGGAAATTAGTGTAATTACACAATAATTGAGGGGGTCTGTGTTTAATTTTTCCTAAAATTTATACCCATGCAATTTACTGAACTGCTCAATTTGATAATTATTTTAATCAAATCTTAAAAACATGATAATGATTTATATATAATTTTTACTAACTTTAAATTTCAACAATAGATAAAACAATTCAAAAAAGTTGGTATTCTCTTAATGGCGAACTTTTCCATTTAAAAATTTTGTCAATTAAAAAGAAGAAGAAAAATATCAACAATCAAATATCGGGATAGATAATTGAATAGTCAAGTAAAACATGAAGAAAATCCTATGAAGCAGAATAAAAAACAATATCATGAGCCATCCAGGTCAAATACCAGAAATAAAAAACAATATCATAAACCATCAAGGTCAATCAATAATTAATTTTTCAGATAATTAAAGTTTGTTAAAATATTCATTTTGTCAATTTATTATTTAAATTTTGAATATATAGCGTTGTAAAATTGAACACCATCCATGTATATAAATTATTTTAACAAGATCATATGATTCACGTTCAACGCACATATTGTTTACTAATTTAATTAAATGTCTTGCCCACATTGTCTTTTTCACAATGATCAGAATTATACATCACACTTACTCTATTATATCAGGGATCTCTTTTTCTTTTTTTTTTGTGTGTAAACCAAAGGTATTCTTTAACCACATTGGTCCAAGGCAATTTTGTTTGCACCCGATCGGCTCACGAAGGGGTGAAGTGCTCCCAACAATAAGAATTCCATCAACAAGGAATCGAACATTTGATCTTTTCTTAAGAGGTGAGAGTGTCAAACTCTATTTTCGATTTTGTTGCTAATGCCTTCCGATCCGGTCAATTCAATGAAGCTACGGGCAGCACGTATATTTGTCTCATTCCTAAAGTGGACAACCCGACTATGATCTCTCAATTCCGTCCCATCTCTCTTTGCAAAGTCCTTTACAAAATCCTAACCAAGACCATTACTATGCGATTGAAGAATATGATGTCGGATATTGTTACTCCTTACCAATCAAGTTTCAACTCGGGTCGTAGCACTCACGACAATATTTTAGTGCTTCAAGAGACCATTCATACCATCCGTCGCATGAAAAACAAAAAAGGAGGTATGATTCTTAAAATTGACCTTGAAAAGGCTTTTGACAAGCTGAGCTGGGTTTTTTTTGGAAGAAACTCTAACCTTTTTCAATTTTCCATCATCTATTATAAGATTGATTATGTTTTGCGTTTGTTGCACGAAACCTAGAATCCTTTGGAATGGGGAACCCCTTGAGCCCTTTAGCACTTCTTGTGGTCTCCGCCAAGGTGACCCCTCTCCCCTTATCTTTTTGTGCTATGTATGGAACGCTTAGCTTATTGTATTGAAGAAGCGGTTGAGAATAAAATTTGGCAACCCATTCTGGTTTGCAAAGGGGGCCCAAAACTTTCTCACATGTTTTTTGCCGACGACCTTATTCTTATGGGTCGTGCTACTAGATCAAATGGGATTGAGATTAGGGAGGTGCTTCGTAAATTCTGTACGGCCTCGGGGCTCAATATTAACTGTGGGAAATCTAAAATTTTCTTTGCCAAATGTACTACTCGTAGAGTGCGAAGAAGGATAGCCGCTGAACTTGGCATGGGATGCACTAATGATCTTGGGCGTTACCTCGGGATCCCTATCATTCACCATCGTATCACGAATCGCACTTATCAAGACCTCATTGACCGTGTTCAAGCTCATTCTTCATGGAAAGCAAGGTTACTTAACATGGCCGGAAGACTTACCTTGATAAAATCAGTTATGTCTGCACTTCCTATACACACTATGCAAAATGCTTGGCTTCCTACCGGAGTTTGTGACACATTGGTTCGACTTAATAGAAGCTTTCTTTGGGCCACAAATGCAAATCCTAGAAAACTTCACCTTGTGGGATGGGACAAAATCACTTGTCCGAAAATTGAGGGTGGCCTCGGAATTCAAAAATCGAGAGACACTAACTCCACGCTTCTCTCAAAAATTGGATGGAAATTAGTCTCAAATGAAAATACTGTTTGGAGTAACATTTTTCAGGGGAGGGATATTCTCGATGTGGAAGCTCAACCTACCCACTCAGTTCAATTCAAAGGGATTACTAGAAGTACAAAACTTATCTCGGGGAACATTAGGTGGAGGATTGGGAATGGCACTAATATTTCATTTTGGTTCGATCGATGGTCGGGTAAAGATTATCTTTGCGACATTATTGAGACTGACATTCTTTTGGAGGAGACGCAACTTACGGTATCTGAGGTTCTGGACAGCAATGACAATTGGTTGTTAGACAAAATCAAAACTGTTATCCCAGATCCTATCAAGCAACTTATTTCGAACGTAATCTGCCCTCTCAATGGAGATGCGATTGATAAGCGCATTTGGCTCGGATCTTCAAATGGAATTTTCACCTCCAAATCAGCCTATGAATCCATCATTGCCTCTAACCAGGCCCCTCTTAACCAAAACCATCGATCATGGAATTGGATATGGAAACTCAAATGCCCTCAAAAGCTGAAAATCTTCCTTTGGTTAATCCATCATAACTGCCTTGCAACTAATCTTTTGAGATTCTCTAGACATATTTCTAATACGAGTTTTTGTTACAGGTGCGGGACCAATGTTGAGGATGTTTCACATGCCCTCAGAGACTGCCCCTTTTCCAAACGGGTTTAGGAGTTCCTGATCCGCCCTACCCAACTCCTTGAATTTTACTCTCTTCCCACATCAAGTTGGATCCAATACAATTTCTCCAAAAGCTCTGGTAATATCTTAGCCCCGGAGGTCGACTGGAAAATCATTTTCCTTGCTTCTCTTTGGCATATTTGGAAAGCCATAAACACCACTACCTTTGAGCACAAATTTATACATTACAAGGAAACCCTCTCTCAAATCAATTACATGATCCTTGACTGGGCCATAGATTTCCCTTCTACTTTCAACCATCTGTCTCCTTGCCACGACCGTCTTACTTGGACACCTCCTCCTCTTGGATGGTTTAAACTTAACACCGATGGTAGCTTCTACGCGAACACCGGCATTGCTACTGTCGGAGGTCTTCTTCGCGACACCCATGGTAATTGGTGTTGGGGCTTTAGTTGGAACATTGGACCCCAAACAATCAACATGGCTGAGCTTTTTGCTCTTAGAGAGGGTCTTCAACTCGCTTGGGAAAGACGCATCCTCTAACTCGAAATTAAAATAGATTCTGAAGTTGTTGTCCAACTCATTAAACATGCTAATATTAGCAACCATCCTCTGGGAGAGTTGATCAGAGACTGCCGCAACTTGCTCCACAAGCCATGGGATACAACTTTTGGCCATACTAAACGGGAAGGCAATTCATGTGCCGATGCCTTAGCCAAGAAAGGGCACCTTCTCCGAGGAAAGAAATTCTGGATTGAGCCACCTGAAGATCTTCCTCAGCTCCTTTTAGAAGACATTTAGTCTTTCTGTTCTCTTGTTTAACCAAAAAAAAAGTGTCAAACACTCACACCAACCACTTGTTGGTTTACATCAGGGACCTCTGATTGTACAACACTCACATTTTCACCGTACATCCTCCATTTCGTCAGTTACAGATATGGCATGCATAAATGGTGATAGGCATTAAAACACTTTGTCACTTTTATTCCATTTTATTTTTTAATATTTGAAGTACCATTTGTATAAATAAAAATCTCATTCTTTACATGATTTTTTCTTCATAGAGATATATATAGAATCTATATGGCAATTATTAGAAGTACATTTTGTTCTACATCCCATCCTAGCTATCTGATTGAAAAGGATCCCATGATCTTGAACCGATCTTATATACCTTGGATAGCAAATCCCAAGTTAGTCAATGAAGAGTCGATCTAATTATATTAGTATCTATAATTGATTTCTTGGGAAAATTATAGTCCGTTAACTTGGTCTCCCTTGTGTTTTAGTCTGTTAAGTTGACACCTTACAAAATTAGCCCGTTATTTTGTCACTTTTTTTAATTTTAGTCCTTTTCGCAGGGAAATTTCAAAGTCTTACCGTGAAAATTTATAAAATGGCCGGAAAAGACACTTAATTTGGGGACAAATTGCAAATGAAAGGAAAATAGGGCTGCGATTTGGACGGAAGGGTCCTATTTTAATTTTGGTTCAATTGTGTGTTGCATTGCAGCATTATCATTGTCAATTTGCAATTGTTTTGGTTCAATTGTAGTAAATGTAGTGTTGAGATGATTAGAGTAAGGAGTAATGGTTTTATTTGGTAAGAATTTGAAATTTCCCGGCGGAAAGGACTGAAATTAAAAAAAGTGACAAGATAACAGATTAATTTTGTAAGATGTTAATTTAACGGATTAAAATGCAAGGGAGACCAAGTTAACGAACTAAAAAAAATAATTTTTCCTTGATTTCTTCTATGTAATACTAATTTTTTTTTTTTGATAATTTGTGTAATATTTGTCGATAGGGCCTTATTGGTAAGTGCTACAAGATCTCTTTCATTGAAATACATAAATATGATGTTTTCTTATGCCATATGAGAGTTTTGACATCTTTAGGTAAGACAGAAACATGAATATATATTCTTAAGTTTTAACTTGAGTTTTATTTTCGTATCATGCACACAAAAAAAAAGTGTGTACATATTTTTCTACACGTACTTGGATACATGCATGTGTGCGTGATTTTATAAATGTGATATAAAATATAATATGAAACATCAACTTGCAATAGAAAGATTAATATATTTGTTTCGTTGTTATTAATTTATTATTATTATATTATTTTGTGCTATTATAAATCTATGTGGCGCAGTGCTAATTTGACCAAAAACTAGGGTGCAATATGCAAAATACGGGGAAAGTACGTAGCAGCCTACTTGAACAGCTGGCACGTCTCTGGATATAGGCAAACGCCGCACGTTACCACAGCAAAGACAAAACAAAAAGTCAAGTCTCCAACCCCAAAGCAATCTAGTGCTATTCACTCTATGGTAATCCAAACCATTGGGAATTTGGGATCAACGTCCATCCAATAGGCGGAAGAAATTTTCTATCTCACATTATTGTCGTATAATAATATCACATTAATGTGAGATTGACAATTGTATATTTACTTAAATTATTATTAGCAATTTTTTTTAAGTGAACACTTATTAATGCCATATTGATGTGACACCAATATGGGATAAAAGATCTGAAAATTTTTCACTCACATGTGACACGCCTATAATCAATGATGTTAAATGGACTGACTTTAATGATCTGAGCCCTGGATATATATATATATATATATATTGTAATTGATGTAATTATATATATATATAAATAATGTATATTTATTTTTATTAATATATATATATATATGTATATGTGTGTGTATAAATGTACATAACTACACACACATATATATACGTATAATGATTTCCTATATTATTTCAAATATATAAAAGATTAAAATGCAAATATATAATTACTATAAATAACCGTGTGTATAGTAGATATATATTAATATATGCACATATATATATATATATATATGTATATAAGAGAGAGAGAGAGTATTATGGGCCTAATTGGATGGCCACCTCTATCTTCAAACATGTTTTTTGAGATTTTTTTTTATGAAAAATGTGTTTGGTTGGCACATCATGATTTTTTTCAAAGAAAAATTCAAAGTTTCTATTGAAAATTCTGGCAAAAAAAGAGAAAAATAGATGTTTACTATTTATGATTTGACAGTTCATCCATCAATTAAAAGAGTTTATTTCGGCTATTTCTCAACATTGAGAGTCAAGTTAATCCCATATTCTAATGCAAAATAACGCAACGTGTAAAATAAGATTCATTTTGCCTATTTTTTTATGTCTAAATCGATAAATTTGACTAAAAATATGTTTATAAAAAATTATATCTAAACAGCAAATCAAACAAAATTCTCATAACAAAAATATATCACTTCAAGCATAATCATTACTTATTTTTCTATAAAAAAACTCATTCAAACAACCTTTTAACACCACATTTCTTATTCCTAAAAATAAAAATCTCACTTTTCTCATGATTTTTTTTCTTTTCCATATGCCAACCAATTAAACCCTAGCATGCTCACGATATGGAGAACATAATAATAATGTGGATTTTATGAGATATTGACACACACTTGAACTCTGGTTTTGATTGGTGTTGGTCGAGAAATCTTACTTTTATCATGTAAAAAAATTCTTCAACATAGATATATCAACCAATTAAACCCGAAGCATGCTCACGATATGGAGAACATAATAATAATGTGGGTTTTATGAGATATTGACACACACTAGAATTCTAGTTTTGATTGTGGCTAGTCGAGCATGGACGTGAGACGTCATTTCTTTTCTTTCTTTCTTTGTAGCTGATTAAGTGGTGGTCTCAAATAAAGCCGACTCTAATCTAACAAAAGAGGCACCTTTTCTCCCAAACAATTTAAATGATCTCAACCAAACTTATCTGGCCAAAATTTTTGGGACAAAACTAGACCCAAATTATGAACTTCAGTCTACTTATACAAAAGAACATCTCACTCATATATATATATATATATATATATATATATATATATATATATTCTATATTATTATAAAAGTATGAATCTTCCATATTGTTTCTTTCCATTGTAATTGTAAAAAGACGAAACAACCCTTTATCAATAGTATATGAATAATATAAATATAAATATAAATGAAAAGACTCTCCAACTCCTAAACCTTTCACCTACAGTGGAAGTTTAAACACTTAATAATAAGAAATAAATTACTCTTCAACTCCTCAGCTTTCATCTACAAAAGATTTTTACACGTCACATTAATAACAGTAAAGAAATGATGTCTATCTCTTAAACTTTTCTATTGCTATATATATTCTCTACCAATTTCAATTCTACTGGGCTTTACGTACGGTGAGGAAAATCTCCCAAATGAATTGTTGGTGCCAGAAATCACAATCATTTGAAAATCATCATAAGGGGAAATTCAAGTTTATTCCTAAGAATTTAAATATCACTGCTTAATTAGCATGTGGTCAAATGGCCATCTTTGTCTATTTGGATTTGTACCCTTGCAATGGTATTCCCATTCACGTTTTTTATGATGAAACTCCACTTGTTTTGTCAGAAGTCCTCCAAGTCCCCTCTTGTCCAAATTAACCTCATCATAATTTAACGTACTTCGGGTATGTTTCTGATATAACTAGATTCATGTTCATTGCTAGTGAAATATGAGACATCGTTAGCCATTCTTTTTCTCCATTTAAGCCAACAATGATAGGGGACGAGAAAGGTTAAGATCACTTGTCGGTGCATATAATTTTCCTTTCGATGATCTTATTTGGTGCATAAGCAAGGCTTGGGAGTCCAACTACTACCAAGAAAACCAATGGACTTTCGATAGTTTGCAAGGAGTTACGAAGCAGATTATAATAAAGTATCCAATCCAAATAGATTATTAATATAGGTAGGGAAAAAGATAAGATAATGTCACTATTACTCAATACTCATTACAAGTCTAAATTTTGTTTAGATGTAATGTTAATATTACTCATTACAAGAGAAGTATTAAAGCCACTCGTGAACTAATAACATTTTCATTTATAGTCTATTATCGTGAAAATTTGATTATGTTGTCAATGACATCGGGGCATCTCACTATCTTTTGCAAAAGGCATTTTTATATAGATTACTTAATATGAAATTTTAGTTGAAAATTCCATAAAATGTATCATGAGTGATTCATATTAAAGATAAACATTATACATGAGTTTACTTGTAGGCAAATTATTACGGTCACGAATCAAATCAAAAGAGCTTAACTAGCAACAAAGAGGGGTTTCAATAGTTGTTTCGACGTTAATAACATTTGAATCTAAATATTTGCATCAGTCATTTTCGCATCATATAGAAAATATTTGCATTAGGTTATACAAAATAAATATGTTAGAATTGACCAATATTCAAATTTATAGAAAAAAACTTAAACTAAGTTACAATTTTACGTTTTTTATAAACAACAATTCATATTTTCACACACAAAAAAATGATCTATGAAATCTTGATATTAATTTTTCTAATAATATGAAAATAATTAGGTACTTATGTGCAACACACGAACTTTGTACTAGTATATATATATATATAATTCATTTCACTCATGTTTAATTGTTCTACATATTATGTTTTTATGTTGAGAAATGCATTAATCTATTTTATCTTTGATCCTTGATATGATTACATACTGTAAAGATATCATTAACTACCAAAAACTCAGCCAGTTGCTTTTTTTTTTTAGATAAAAACTCAACCAGTTGCTTATTGACGAGTTAAGAGGTGAATCAATAATAATTAATATTGACTCTATCACACACTTTAATCAAAATTAGTACAAATAAATAATAATTTAAACAAGAATTATGTTTTGTAATAAATGGCGTTTAATTGAAGAAAATCCAATCCGTTTCCCCTCAAAAAAATCTATACATGATCAAGTTCAACGATCTTAATGTCCATATCTCTCACACACAAAATATATTGTGTATGGTCTCCCCCACTTGTATAAAATAGATAAATACAAAATACTACTCGATCTAATATAGAATTGCCCGTTACCCGCCCTACCAAAAATAAATATGTTTACTGTCACTTTATGGTTTATTTGCAAAACAAGGCAATCCATTATTATAAGTTCTTGAAATGTTCAGGCACCCACAAAGACCAAAACTTGCCTTTGACAATTTATCTGTTTCATTCTGGCTGTGTTTTCTCTCTATTTCTGTCTTCTTCTTGGAAACTCCTGACACAGAATTTTCTTCTTCCTCTCTTGAGTTATATATATTAAATAAACTATCCTCTCCAATTATTTGGGCTCTCTGTTTTCAAACTCCTTCAGATTTTTGCCATCTTTTGGCAATATTTTCTTCAACTATATCTATCTATTTTGCCCTGATTTCTTCTCCTACTAAACATGCCTACTAGTTTGGAGGATTGGCTAAAAACCCTTTATGTGGTTTTTACATTTTGCACTGTTCTCTGCTTTGGAGCCCTTAAAAGTTGGTCTATATAGCTTTATTCATTACAAAGTTGTTGTCTGTTATCTTAGCTTTATATGTTGTTACTTGGTGATCAAGGTTGTAAAAGACTCTATTTTTAATAAAGTTTCATTTTTTTTTTAAATGTTGCAGGTTTGATGATTGGTCCAATTGCTGCTCTGATCTTGATTTTAGGAAATTTAGGTGTGATTTTAGGCCTTTTCCCTGCACATGTTGCCTGGACTGTATACACGCTTCTCAAGTAATTATTTCAATGTTTTATTCAATTATATGTAGGGTCAACGCAGATTCCCCAAACGCATGACATGTTTTGCACTTTGCCCCGTATTCTAAAAATTTGTGTACACGTGCTTACTAACTTTTGATTTTTGTTGCAGAACACCCCTTCCGGTGGAACACGAATATTCCGCCGGAAGAGGTATTATGCAATAGGTCGGAGGGCAAAGTGCGAAAATTTTTAGAATAGGGGGCGAACAGTGGGATATAGGTTGGGGAAAATGCTTTCTAATTTAACTTAGTGGTCAATTTTATTATTGGAATTTGTTTTTTGTGACATGGATTTTGCATTTCTTGGATGAATTGATGTTAAACAGAACAAATAGATTTGATGCACCACTTAAAGTTGCAATCTTGTTGGGTTTGCCTGCTTTGTTTGGTATCTGGTTAGCTCTTAGCATAGCTGGTAGTGTTCTTGTGGGAGTGGGATATGGATTCTTCACTCCTTGGATTTCGTCTTTCGAAGCCTTCAGACAAGGAGATGAATCAAACAATTTTTATCACTGCATTGTGGTATAACATAAGCTCTATCTCTCTCTTTTTTGGTTTTTAGGTAATCGTTTTGGAATTTTGTTCGTCTTTACTAATGTCTTCGTTTCCTTCTTGCTTTACTAATTTCCGCAATTAGGATGGAACATGGGGGACAATAAAGGGTAGTTGTACGGTGGTTCGTGATTTTGCTGATTTATGCATTCATTCTTACCCGATCTATTTGAAGGAGCTTCGTGAAAATCCCACTTCTAATGAGCTTCAACCTCTTAGGTAATAACTTTTAATTGAGAATTATGTTAAGCTATTATGATAAGTTGTTGTAATGCATCCTTGCTGCTGACAAAATTAAAGAAGGCTGTTTGGCCAAGCTTAGTTAACACATCTTATAAGCTCTTACATCTTATAAGATGTGTTTGATGCTTATAAGATGTTAGATCTTATTTAAGGTAATGGCAACGTAACTAGGATGATAAAAAAGAAGAGGCTTGTTAAATTTTTCAAAATATGTTAGGATTCGTATTTTTCTTTTTATGAGCTTATAACCTCTAAACTTCTTAGTTTTGAGGAACGTATAAACTCCCCAAACACCCTCTTAGTGTAATTGCACAACCTGTAAGTTAATCATGAAATAAGATGTTAACCAGATTGTTTAGTTCCTGCTCTTGGAATCGGGATTTTAGTATTATTTGTGACGTACTTTTAACAAACTGCCCTCCAGGTTCATTCACGTGCCGGCGTGCATAATTGTTGGCCTTATGGGACTTATTGTTGAGATTCCTCTTTACACAGCGATTGCCATTGTCAAAAGTCCATACATGTTGTTCAAGGGTTGGCAGAGGCTATTACACGATTTGATTAGCCGGGAAGGCCCGTTTTTGGAAACCGCTTGCATTCCCATTGCCGGTTTGACAATCCTCATGTGGCCACTTGTTGTTATTGGAAGCATCTTAATGGCTATATTTACAAGCTTTTTCATTGGATTGTATGGATCTATTATAGTTTATCAGGTTAACAATCCATCCACACAATTTTCTTTCTGGAAAATTAATGACCAATCACAAGGCCAATTGTTATTGCACTTTCCATGTGATTGGTCGGGTCTGGCCAAATCTGATTTGGACCAGAATTCTCCTTTTATTTTCATTACTTGCAATTACTAAAAATTTCAATCTATCAATTCTCCATTTTGTTGCAGGAAAGGTCCTTTCAACGAGGTGTTGCATTTGTGATTGCTATGGTGGCGGAATTTGACGAGTATACCAATGATTGGCTTTATCTTCGCGAGGGTTCAATTCTCCCAAAGTAATTAATTCTTTAGATTTTTTTTTGTTTTTTTTTTTTTTGGGGTGGGGGGAGGTTTGTGGTTCTAGCATTTCTCATGCTCATTTATCCTCGACATTGCTAACTATCTTACTCACAAGCAGGCCTCGGTATAGGAAGAAAAAACCGTCGAACTCATCTGAACCTTCTGTTGGTCGAAATCAATCTTTACACGACAGATTTGGTTCTATTTTCCCCGAAGCTCCTGCAATGCTTGTTCCAAGCCTAACATCTTCAAGATCAGTTAGGGAGGCGATAAAAGAAGTGAAAATGGTGCAGGTATGTCTTATATATTATGTTTCATGAAATTTTATTCTTTGATGGATGATATAATGCTTAAAAATAATACGTGGTCTTGTTTAAGTTGAGTGATTTTGGAGCACATAGGATTTCAACTCAATTACAACGAATCATTGAGCTTTGCTTGGGTATATTTCAAATTACAATAGGTGTCTAATCCTTTAGCACCCAGTTTGAGCTATTCTTGTGGATTCAGATCCGTACAATAGATCCAAATTACAGTCATTTGAAATCCACCATAATGATTGAAAAAATAGCTCATAATGAGTTCCATTGATTTGAAATCCATTTTGATTTTAAACCATCGAAAGAAGCTCAATAAATTTGTCAATGAATTTAAAATCTATGACTTTAAATACTTCAATCAAAACACATCCTTAGAACTATTTCGAATTCTTGGATCCAGATCTTTCCTTCCAAACAGAACCCGAGTAAATTGTAAATAACTAATAATGAATCATTTGTGAGAAAAAAGATTTTTGTGATCTCTGTTATTGAGACTTTGTATTGGCTCATATAGTAATGTATACGCCAATGCCATAGATATGGGAAAGCACGATGAAGCTGTGTGAAGTGAGTGGGAAGGAATTATTAAACGCAAACACAATAGCACATACGGACCTCTCTGATTGGTTGAAGGCAAAGCATGCAAACGATGCAACAATTATAGACGTTGGATTGCCTTGTTTCTCTTTTCTGCACACTCTTCTTAACTCCATCGAAGCTGGATCGAACGGTCTGATGCTCTTTGATGGAACTGAGGTTAACCATCTGAATAGACCCCAAGACAGATTGTTGGACTGGTTTTTTCACCCTGTGATGGTCCTCAAAGAGCAGATCAGAGTCATCAAATTGGAAGAAGGTGAAATAAGGTACTTGGAGAAAATGCTTCTTTTTGGGAACGATAAGGAACGCGCTAAGTGTTGGGAAAATGGGAGTTTAATTCCTCAAGATGCTCTTAGAGCTGCTCAGATTGAAGGCATCAGTCGCAGGTAAAATTATCATATATGCTATTTATATATAGTCGTGCCTTTGACAATAAATAAATTTATACTCCTGGAGTACCCCCAAAAATAGCTCGTCTATACTGTTGGCTAGTCAACTTGATCATTTTTCTTGGTGCAGAAATTAATAATCTAGTTGATAGAAAAAACAAAAACTAATGGAGAATATCATTTAGGGTAAATTATGGAATGCGTGAGATCCTAATTATTGAAATCAACCACTAGTAATTTGAGAAATTAACATACCTTCATATTACAATTTTTTCGAGTTGTTAGTGTCTTGGTAATTTGCAAAACTTATGAGGCTCGTAATAATTATCTAATAAATAAAGGGGTGTGCATGAGATTATCCCTTTTAGCTAACATGACAAATATTAAGATCTTGAAATCTTTTTTACTTTTTCTGAGTGATTCGGTTATGTGATACAGATTATGAATATCAAATAGAAACAATTTACAGCTAACTAGTAGCTATTACATGCAGCTAAGAGCTAAACACTACTATGAAAGTAGAGAAAAAACAAGTTTGTTAATAGCAAAATCAGTTAGTCGAAAAAATAAAAAGTTTCGACTTTTTGGTGGGCCGATTAACTTTGAAGTATAATTTTCATTTTAGAATCCGATTTTCTTTTATACAAGAGATAGGAAGTGTGATGACTTCTAAATCTTTTCCCTTTTACTCCCAAATTTACACGTAAAAGACTCGTGAACTTGTAAAGATTGATATATTTGGCTTCGTTTTTTGCAGAATGATTGGAATAAGTAGAAGTGTGTCAAAGCTTCCGACTTATAGAAGGAGATTCCGACAAGTTGTGAAGGACTTAATCACTCATTCAATAGGAAAAGAAGGCTCTACTAAATCCGTTGCTTGCTCTGTAGCCAAACAGGGATCCACTAGATCTCTTAATTCTTCTGCAGCTAAAGAAAGCTCAACACGATCAATGTCCGCGAGATCAATTGCTTCCATTGAGATTGTTTAAAGAGAAATTTTTAACAATGTTTTGAATTCTTTTTGTACATTTTCTGTTAGCAGAACGGTTAGGGATATTATATGTGCATAGTTTTTGGCAACCGATGCGCATATTTCGTTATTTTGGAGACTGTGTTAAGTGTACATAAAAGTTTAGCTGTGTTAGAAGCTGCATTTTGCTCTTTCTGTTTGCCTGAAATGCACTGGATCAGCTGTTGTATTGTAAAACTTTGCAGAAAATGTATGTTTTGTACAGTAACTGAAATTGTCAAAGTTGAATACAAATTATTGTTTAGGATTAAATGTTGGAATTGATTGTGCAATTTCACTTTTATTTTGTGTGGTCTTTTCTTGGCTTTTTATGTGTCATACCAAAATGGTTTGCTAAACCAGAAAAGGTTCGCTAAGCCTTTTTTCAACTTTTAATAATACACACACACGCACACACACACATATATATATATTATATATATATATATGTCAAGTCTAATCCCTTCAAGAAAAGAATCAACAAATTCTAAGAGCTAGTGCATTTGAACTTGAAGAATTTTTAAAACTACAAAAGACTTATAAAGTGTAGATTTGATGGCGAATAATTTTAGTTATCTTTTCTATTTAGTTACAATCTCATCAATTATTTGAGTCATAAATAACAACCCACCATTTTTCCAAGTAAATGAGTCTTATTGTTATTTTTGGGCCGGATATGTAAAGCAGTTTCTTGCATAAATCTGTGCTTGCTAACTTTGCTGGAATATTGGGCTTTCAAAATTCCAAAGATACATTTCTTATTTTCAACTACCCAGTCATTTGTGCTTGGCACTAGAGTCAGATGGCCTATGCTTACGATTATTAGTCTGAATTTGTCGGATTAGCACTTGAGGGTTACCCTCTCTTTGAATAAAAAAGAAAAAGAAAAAATCCTTGAAATTTATGCTCTTTTGTAATAAAGTTAGGAATTTAAACTGCATTTTTATACTTCACTTCTCTTTGGATGTTGTTTCTTTTTAGGTAAAATTGTAATTTTGGACGCATAGAATAGGTTCTTTGCAATTTTTGTTTATTCATTGCGGGTTTGTTTTTGGTGATTTAAAAGCTCCATTTTATCTTATTATACAAAGCTTAATGAATCAAAGTTTGAATTCTAATCGTTCCGGACATAGATACTAGAATTATCACGGAGGTTGATAGGTTAGGGACCACTTGGCCCAGAGTTACGACTAGCATCCCCGGTCTGTGGGGATAAGAGCTCGTTAGGGTTTCCCCTCCCTCCCTGATTCAAAAAAAAAAAAAAAAGTTTGAATCCTAAGAGTTAATTAATAGTAGAGATAACATTTTTGGTTCATAACCTGATTTAATTCCATCATTAAATATCCCAACTAAATTTATGTATATGTATTTCATATCATCTCTTTCGCATTAATTGTAATATAATCCTAACTTATTTTTGAATTATTTCATTATATGTAGATAAATATTTCGATATAATCCCAATGGGTGGATTAAATGGTAGAAGAGACCAACTAAATGAGATCAAAGGTAGTGATATATTTAGTAATAGGGTTCTAAGTCCTTGTTATACCTTTATCCGCAGCTTAGTTGACTTATTTAAAGTTATTAAATCATCACAATTATTGATGTGACGGAATTTAAATGCAACGTACCATAATAGATGATCATTGCGTTTGTTAATATTTCCTAGGAATCATTGCATGCAGACAAAACAACAAAAAAGAAAAAGAAATTTGATAGTAGGGTGACGCCATGAATGCCACAAATTATTCCTAGCAAAGATAGAACAAAATAAAACAAAATAATATCAAAAGAAATAAAACAAAATAGAAAAGATACATACACATTTAAGATGAGTAGTAAATAATTGGCGTCAATTCTCCATATCCAAAAACAATGCTTGGTAAACAAGTGACGAAACACAAAATTATCTATGTCCCAATCATAATTATCATAGATGTAATAATAGTTTAGTGATTAACAATGACAAAGTAGCTCGATTTTGTCGCACTCCATCCATTATAAATGATTGTGCCCATATATAAGGGTGAAAATCAATTCAAACTTGTAACAAAAAAAAAAGAAAACAAATCAAACAATTCAATAGTCAACCTGAAATTAATAAAATCTAAAAGTTCAGTTCGAGCTCCACTCGATTAGTCAAACATAATAAAATATATACAAACATTAAACCATTCAAGCTCGACTTATATTTTATTTCCATTAAAACTCGTTGAAACTCATCTCAATTAGTCATTAAACCAAACAAAAACACATTTTTAAAACTCAATACAAGTTTCCTCAAATTAAAAAAGAAAAAGAAAAATTCAATTCAAGTTCACACTATCATTATTCCATTTACTTACACACCTCACCCGTGCATATGGAAAAATCTATATTAGATTAATTTCAATGATCTTAATAAATCTAGCTCTCTTATACGTTAACGTATAATGTGTGTGGTTTTCATACACAATTATATAAACTGTTAAACCCGGACTGCACATAATTAACCTATGTGATGCCTCGTCTATAGCCTTGCTATAAAACATACTCGAAACCCCTAAAGTCCAATCCTACGTTAGTCGCTATATATTTACCATTCCTGGACGGATTCCAATTTCGAATAAAAAAGCATTAATTAAAAGAGTTTTACTTTGCTTTAATTGAACCTCACATTGGGATCCCAAGCTGCTCAGTTCAACATTATGGATGTAAATATCACTTCATTCTCTGTCAAAAGATCTTTGATATTTTAGATTCAATTAATTTCTTATATATATATAGATATAGATATAGATTTATTACGCTATAAATCATCTGCATCTTCCTCACATGGGATGCGACCATTTTTTAATTTCTACTTGTTCATTCATAGTATATAGTCTAAAAATTCTTCTCCTTTTTATATAAAAAAGATTATTTTATTTTGAATTACACTATGCAATTTGGTTTAAACTTGAACTAATTATTATGACCTTCATTTCTCTTGTATTTCTATGTAACTGTAATTTTTTTTCCTTTCAAAAATATAGGTCTCTTTCTACGAATTCAAATTAATAAGTTTTGAATAGTTTACTGTATTGATTTTATTTAGTTAAAAAGATAAAATCATAACAATTATAGCTTTATTTTAAGCTATTATCTAACACTAACGGTCGGAGCACACTCGATGCGTTTACGAAGAAGTGTAAACTATTTTTTTATAAAATAATATTATTTGGTATTATTTGAAAAAAAAAACTATAGAAAAATATTCATGTCCCTAACTTTCTAAAATAAATATTGTTTTCATTATATATAGTTTGATATATATTATCGTGACTTTTGCAAGTACATTGTACTAAGGATAGACTGCATAGATTGAAATTAAGAATTTGTTTAAGGATATATTGCATATGTTTTTTTTTTGGTGTGTATTGTACATTAAAAAAAAAAACTTAAAAAGTAGAAACTCCATACATGTTAAATTATGGATGGATTTTATTTCCAAAAAAAAAAAGGAAGTTAGAAACTTAAAGAAGAAGAAGTTGCATCATTGATTATTAGTACATGGAAGATGAATCATTGATTTTATTTAGTAAAAATTTAAAATCTTAACAATTATGGCCTTATTGAAACCATCATTTAAAACAATTAAATTAATGGTTAAATTATATATCATTGCACTTAAAATAGTAGCTAATTACGTCATGAAAGATGCTTTAGCACCGGAATCCAAGAGGGATATGTCCACAATCTCGGTGCATGTGCTCCCTCTTTTCCCTCATTCCCTTTCTGTTACATTTTATAATTATCATTAATAATTATCACTCACTCTCACACTAACTTCATAAGTCATAACACATCCCACCAAGACAAACCTTCCCCCAAATCCCAATATATATTCATTCAAATTTTAACTTATTAACATTTTGGTTTCATCCATCCACTAGTACTAGAACTCCACAAGTATAGATTCTTTTTAAGCAAAGGACTAGAAGTCTAAATATGATTCTATACCATATCAGGAGTGTTATTGTAAAATGGAATTGTGTGTTTACGTCTTTCACATAAGTATTTGTGAGGTCCTTACATGGTACGTATGTGAAAAAAATAGACACAAAGAGTATACTTCGGATATAACTTCCAGTATAACATAATATTATCATACATATATAGATAAAGGGAAAATATGAGAAATGGAATTGATAAATGAATTTAACATAAGATGAAAAGAATATCAGCATTTGTACTTCATTCTAATTCTATTTTGATTAATTTGTTTCAATTTCTGTTTCACCGGATATAAGCTAAATATATGGAGTACCGACCCCAAGTGCACTGGGGAGAAGAACTTGCCTCTTACGCATGGTTCGAACTGAAAAATGCTTAAATGGATCAAGTTTTGATATACTAACCAATCCAAGTCTAATCATATCATTTATATCATTTATGCGCGATAGTGAATGATAAGTGATAACATGACTTGATTCGAATTTTTTAGTGAATGAACACCTAATTCATATTCGTCTAAATTATCGAAAACCACCTATATTTCAAGTATGAGACTCCTGCTTCTACATTTGAGTGTATAGTTTAGAAAGTATTATATAAATTTGACACTCAACATTAGCATACATGTAAAACTACACAAAAACCTCACACGTATTTATTATCTATTTTTTTTTTTTGAAAATTGTAGCATAAATCGAGTTGTGACTTCAACTAAATAAAATTATACCACTTGCAATGTAATTAATTGGAGTCAACCAAACCGACTAGCTCCTGTAGAATGCTCAATGGGAAAAATATGCGTTAAGCGTAAAAATTCAATGGTCACGGTGTATATATCGCTCACAAGATTAATTGTATTATGTGTGATTTTTACATATATTTGTGTGAAAGAAATAAGACACAAAATACACTCTCGACCAAAAATTACTCCAATGGGGAAATATGTGTGAGTTCGCATTTTCATCTTCTTTTATGATTGAAAAGCTCGTAAATACCATCATTCAAAATATAGGGGAATCAAATTATTTAGTTGGGGTTAGCCTATCCCTATTGCTCTATATAGAGTAATAGCCTTGGCCTACTACACTATAATTTTATCTTGCAAGTTCATGCACCAACTTAGTTAAAGAAAACCAAGGACCACTACTCCCCGTACCACCTATTCCTGTTGCATTTCCTAGGTGTAAAATTAACACACTCAGAATCCCATTTCTCTCTCATTATCTCTCTGTTAACTGATACAAAATGTACATATATATATATATATATGCAACAGTGAATTCTTGTATATGATCCATATATATATGCAACAGTGAATTTCTTGTATTTTATAATGATCCAAATGGGGGACAAGAAAAATGAAAGATTGAAGATATTTCACATACACAAAAAAACATAGCCACATGGAGTTAGATCAGTTTTCCTATATTCAGCACGTGTTCGTAGCTTACACGGCAAGCTCTGTTCTACTGTAACTTTGTACTGTACCATAACCCACCTCCCCCTTCTTAGTCGGCAAAATCTACATATCTATCTCTTTATCACACAATAATATATATTGTGTGCATAGTAAATACATTTATTTAAAAAAAATAGACACATAATATACTATCGGACCATATAAATCGGTCTGACATAGAACTTTCCGTCTCCTATTTCACATTGTCTTCTCAAAACATCCAAACTACAGGCATCTTTCTAAGTACTATTAGTACTACTTATGCTTATACAGTATGACGATATTTATGCCAATTATCATCTCAGAAAAATAATAATATAATTTATAGTGACTTGTAAATTAGAAGTAACAAGTAAAAGTGGAAAGAGTGCAACCATTTTTTTTTTTTTTTTTTGGAAAGTGATTATAGGGGGATAGAAAAAAAATGAAAAAAACTGGGATTCTGAGTGTAGAAAAAAATGAGTCACATAAAATAAATCAAAATGAAAGGCTTTGGTAATTTCATTCCATTGGAGAAAGAAATTTTTTCTTACATAACTAAATAATTTACCATACATATATAGAGGAATAGAGAGCTAATATACATATATATCTCATGCTAAAATCAGAAATTAAACCTAGAGAAGAAAATCAAGAACCCCTAAAACTTGATTAAATTAGTGGGACTATATAGAGATTATGAGTGGTAATACCCAGTTTTGTCCTCCTTTTGACTACTACCGATGTGATTCCAGGAAGAAATAATGATCATCACTTTATTATATTCTTCATCATGGCTTTATTTGAATTTGTACCCACTCGTAGCGCCCCTCCAACGGCTCGTCCTTCGCTATGTCATAGTTATACCTGCATTTTTCATATGTATATATATACAAATTTAGTAATACTCCATAAATGAATTTTGTGTGTGTGTGTGTGTTAATATATATATATATATATATATATATAGAGAGAGAGAGAGAGAGAGAGAGAGAGAGAGAGAGAGAGTAGTTACTTGTCAATGAATTGTTTCTGCAGATTCTTTTCAGCGGCGGAGAAGAACTCTTCCAGTTCATCTTCCGATGGCATTATCGCCGCCGTGGAACGACGGTGATGACATGGCGCAGCCGCCGTCGACTCCAGCTCGCCTGACTCAGCCTGAACTTCGCTCGAAGGGGTCTTTTCTCTCCTGAAACAACACGACGTCGTAACTACTACTTTTCGTTGCGATGAAAGAAAAGTACTACCAGCATTCATCGCATGGAAGTGAGTGCAAGAGAGAGACAAGCGTTCGTGATAGAAATTTTCGAAAGCAATCGAAATTAAATAGTACTGCTTAAAGCGCCTGACGTTAAGAATTTATTCAATTGCTGGAGATTTAAAATTTTGAATTGAAGAGACGTGTCATGAACAATCATCACATTTATATTCAAAAAAACAATGATTATTATATATATATATATATGTTACCTGTCTCTGAAATCCACGTAATTGCCAGCCGATGTTGCGAACGCCTCGGTCTCCTCATTCTCCTCCTCCTGTATTCAAAATTCAAAACCTCATCAATTTTTTTTAGAACAATTTAAAGCACTAGACACGATATTCATTCCGCTGTCCGTAACTTTCCATCAAAATTAAATAACGTGACATTAATTACAAGATGGAATAAAATTTCATTTCATAATTAATATATACCTCCAGATCTGCGAATTTCGTACTCAATCCGTTACTTGAACAACAAGATGCCGCCATAGCGAGTTCACAACTCAAGCTCTCCCGAGTCACTTCTCCGGAACTCGACATCGTAGATGAATTCTCCGGCGTGATCACCACGTCTAAACGCCGCGTTTTGAGCTGGCCTGAAGACGTCGTCGACGATAGCTCCGTTTCTCCATAGCTAGGTTTCCTCTTTCTCCCTACCGCCGCCGCCGCCGACGACATTTCCATGACCGCCGCCTCTCCTGATCACTTGCACTTCCTCATATAAGTCTCCACCTATAACCTATTTCTTGCCAAATAGTCGATATTTTTACACCATAAACGCCAAAAGAGAGCTCCGCTTTAATGTCTGCAACTCAATTAATTCCTCAGTCTGCATGTACGTGATTCGTGAGAATTATCTGATTTTTGCTGCGCTAGATTTTTGTGTGACAAAAGTTTTTATAGAGAAAGAAAGTGGATGAGAGAGAGAGAGAATGAGGTGATGGTGGTGATGATGATGCAGATGGAGATGCTTATGGGCAGAGAATTCCGTTTAACGGTTCAGATTTGGATTTTAGTTTGACATAGCCCACACTCCATTAACGGTGACGGCTGCCGTTACACAGATCTAGCATGCGACATTTTTGTATTGAGCCAAAGTGGGCGACGTTGATAGCTGTCCACTTAACGCTGGACACGTGCACATTCTTCCGAATGTTACCGGCTTAATTTACCCGAAAATTCTAAGGTGAATAGGGAGTGTTGCTCTCGATCCATTTTACACCACACATTCAAAATGAGTGGGGTGGTTTTCACACCCACTTACCCCTGTGTAAACCACCGCACCCCAAGTGTTTGTGTGGTGAAAAATTAATCGAGAGCAATACTCTCGATCCATCATAGAATTACCTGGCTTTACCTGATTTTTTCCCGTGATTCGAAAGTTGTTAGAAATGGCAATGGATTTTTTATTTATTTTTGTCCTTTCATTTTCTCATAAACTATAAAAAGTTTTTGAGAAATTCTAGTGTGTATATTACAAAGTGAATGATCAATTGTATGGCAATTGACAAATATAATACATGCTCTTTGCGAAATACACTTGAGTGTGATCGAACCGGAAGCATGTTAGAAGTTTCCAAAAATTCTTCATACTAATTAATGTTGCATTTTGGTGTTGGTTCGAGTTTGGCTAAAACTAAAATCGTGAATTGGACAAGTCACTTCTTAAAGTGGAATTTCTATTATTACCCACAATTTCTAGATCACACGAATACAGTTTAGGATTCTGAGCTTGTTTGGTACAAAGCTGGTATTAAGCATCATAGTTGTGCGCATTTACTTAGTAAATTACAAAGTTAACCACTTTTATCATCCATTCAGCAACAGGGTTAATTTGAGTTAATTAGGTCACATTCATAAATTAACCCTGACAAGTGACAGCAGTCAGGTTAACCTATCGTAACCAAGAAATTCTAGCTTTGAACCCAAATATAATTCACGAGACAAGTATTTAGTTACATATCAAGCAAGTATAATTCACGTCTCCCGTAAAACTATAACTTAATACATTTGGGTTCGACCTGGCCGAACCCATGTCCATAAATTCTCTATAAATTCCCCTGGCATATTCTGAAAAACTTGAACTTGTTATTTATGTGTTCTGGTGCTATTCTATTTTTGTTTCTCAGAATATGAAAAGCCGAGGGAATAAAAAGACAGGAAAAAGAAATGCTGAGAAGAAAACGTTTACGTTTTTCTATATAGCAAAAGATAAAGGGGAAAAACACAAGAAAGCAAAACTAAAGCCAATTTTTTCCTTCGCCCTACCCTTTCCCTTTTCTTTTCTCTTTGCAAAAATTATCAGTCAAAAAAATAGAGTACCTAAAGATAGTCTCTGTATGGTGGAATATTTATCTCAATATCACTTGGTTAGAGTTAAAAAAATATTTATCAGTTGTGAGTTCTAGTGTAATTTTTCATTGTGAAGTTTTCATATTTCAAATCCTGAAATAATTTCAATATTTCTTGTAGATTACATTTTCAAATGAACTGCACAAAATAGTTTACTCTGATTGTTCTAATACAACAAAGTCGGGGAACTTTTAAGAATTAATGACATCCATCAATAGGATCCAATGACAAAATTCCGATGGCGTTTATTATACATAAATTGTTGTGAATTTAGCGAAACACCATGAGAATTACCTATGAATTCCACAAATAAGATCTTCTATTGTAATTTTTTTTTATTCCATCTATTATTGCAAAATATGGACGAGTGACACAATCTATTACTCTTACATTAGAAAATTCTGTGAAATTGAATACGTGTTACATATTTCTGTTTAGAAAATGCAATAAAAAATTACAATAAAAAATCTTATTTGGCAAAACCATGCATGCTTGTGAGATATATATATATATATATATATATATATATATGATATTGAGGATGGGAGACATGGCATGCATGGCCATTTAATTTTAGGGCCATAACGGCACAGCTTGTTGGGTGAGTAAATGAAATAATTAATGCCTCAAATATGGCATTATGAATCACACGTGGGGCTCAATCCATATTAATTTACGAACATTCAAGAATACAATTATGTGATGCTCTACCAAAGACAACTACGGATCGGATGATGTAAAAGCTGAATGGTTAATGAGGTTGTCATGCTGTCAATTGTTGGTTATTCCAATATTGTCACACATAAATATATGAGTGTATATTTTGATATAAAAATAATCACACTGTGTAGTACTTTTAATAGATCCTTGATTATTATTTTTTTTGATAAACCAATATTCATGCTTTATTAATATTGAGAAAAATCCCCATAATTACATCAGAAAAGGGGTCAAAACATCCCCAAGAAACATAAGATACAAAATAATTAAGAGCTTGATTTTATTAGGTGGTTGGAGCGGATGTATAATGTATATGATAAGTGTTTTATATATAATTTTATTATTAATTGATATAAGAAAAATTATAATTAACTTACTCCTAATTATTCAGCGCATGTCGTCCATCAAATGTAGCATAAAATAAATCGTACCACATCTCATTTGTAAAGGGCTATAAATGAGTCGAGTTGGTCCAAACAAGTTGTTCCTGTAAATGAGTCGAGTTGGTCCAAACAAGTTGGTCAAGTTCGTTTGTATTATCATCGGACTATAGAATTTGTGTTTAACTTTGATTTGATTATTAATCAAGTCAAATTCAAACGAACTTTAGTCGAGCTAAACATGAGCCGAGCTCAAGTAGCTTAATTTTCCTGCACATATTCTATCATTTTTTGTTAATCGAGTTCGAATTCGAGTTGCGTTTCAAAACTTATCGAATATACAAGGTTGTAAAAGCTTGGTTTGATTTGTTAATTAATGAACCAAGCTCAAACAAGCTTTTAGCGATCGGTCTCGAATTGATTATCGAATATTTTGGTTTGAATTTTAGCCCTACACATTTCTTCAGTGAGATATTCTAGAAAAATATATTCTTGAAGGGACCTGAAAAATGAAAAAAACAGTTAATGAAAGAAAATAACTTTGAGCAGCAAAATAGTGTTTCCACTTATACTTCATTTAACTTATATTTGTCAAGTGAATAAAATATAGAGTAATGTCTTGGTCCCTCAACTTCTAACTGCGTCAATTAAGTCCCTCAACTCAACAATTTATTTCAATGTGGTCCCTCGTCTCAATTTTCGGTCAATTTTGGCCGGAAAGTTAGTCATGTGACACGCAAATGACCAGCTTAAAGGGCAAAACTGATATTTCTAAATGAATAAAACATGACATGTGAGTGGTACGTGACCAACTTCAGGCCATAATTGACCTAAAATTGCCCGGGGACCACATTGAAACAAATTGTTGAGTTGAGGGTCTCAATCGATACAATTAAAAATTAAGGGATCAAAGTGATTCTAAACGTAAAGTTGAGGGCTAATAGTGACATTACCCCATAAAATACTTTCTTAAATGTAAAATAGATTTAAACGAGTGTTGTGCAGTAGAAATGTAATACACGAAAAATAAATAAATTGAATGTGTTGTGAAAGCTATGGTTGAGGGGATTATGGATTTTATGGCTATATGGTGGCCCCTAGCTGCAGTTGCCAAAATAGTGCCCGGCCTAAATAACCCTTACTTCTGTTAATCATTTGATTGATTGATAAAAGCCTGAGATATTCTTTCAGACTTCCTAGTTCCTAGTCTTTCTTAAATGTTAAAACGGGGAAAAAGTAGAACATACATTTACAAGCATTCAAAAAAACGGAGCATTAATTATATATACTTGTTAAACAGTCAAGTATATATAATTAATGCTCCGTTTTGCCTTCGATCCTGTGTGCTCTTCTTCACCGACCGACGATGGGTTGGACGAAGAAGATGATGATTTTTGTTATTATTTTAGAATTTTTTTATAATTTTCTGAATGAGATAAAAACATTAAGCCCTCTTAACTTTGACCATTTATACATTTTTTTACAAGCTTTTTCTTTTTCACTTTACATTCTAAACTTAATGGGATTTGCAGATTTTTATATAAAAACATATTCTGGGACATATTCCGACATAGAATGCAATTAAAAACAAAGTTGATGATGCAAAGTGAAAAAAACAAAAAAGTTGAGGATGCAAAGTGCAAATTTATTTTGATAAAAGTTCAAATTCCGGCGAATATTCCGCCGGAATATGCTATTATATAAGAATTTGCAAATCCCGTGAAGTTCAAGAGGCAAAGTGGAAAAAAAAAGTTTATAAAAAAAAGTGTTAAAATGGCAAAAGTTCAGGGGTTTAATGTTTTTGTCCCTTTTCTGAATCTATTTATTAAACTTTCTAAAGAAATATAATTTTGGTTTTTGGGGTTTTAAATTTTCTGGATTTATTTTATATAAGTTTTGAAAGAATTATAATTTGTTTTTTATGTCTTTTTAATTTATAAGTTTATAGATTTTGGTTTTTTATTTTTCTAAATTATATAATTTAGTTTTTTATTTTTTATTTATGAATTTATTTTTAAAAAATTTCTAAAGAATCTCACAATATATTATTTTGAAAAAGATTATTTCTCATTTGAATTTTCAAAAAACATATACAATTTTAATTGTTACAAAAAATAAAAAAAATCACAATATATTATAAATGCAAAATAAATAAGATAAATAATAAAATGGCTAAATATATTCACTATAAAATTTGTAACTATTACATCCATAAAAATTTAACAATATTACAGTTAGGCCCAAGGGCATATTGGGCTTCACAATATTTGTCAATAGTACCCAAGGGCAAAATAGGAAAACCATTAAAACGTTTGGATGATGTCAACACTTTTCTGTCTGGAAGTCACCAGATGAGCGATGTGTAAGCCGGATGCATAGGTCGAGGGGTGTAGTCGTAATTTAAAAGATAAGGGGGGCTCATCTCATTATAAAAAAAATAATTTTTGCCCATATCAATAAGTCATGGTGAAAAACCTCTTTGTCATGGCTAAAATGAATTGACCACAACTTTGCCTCGGCTTTGGCCTTGGTATTTGCAAGTATGGCAAAAACATTGAACATGACTATAAGCCATGGCCAATATTTTGTTTATTGCAATGACTATGACTTTTAGTCATTGCAAAAAAATGCAAGGTTAACATTTCTTCTACCATAGCTAGTTAAAACTTAAAATAACTAGCATTCTTTTTCACTATGGCTGACTTCAACATGACTATATGAAAAATCTAACACAGCCAAATTAGTCGTGGGTTTAGACTGCTATACACTACAGCTTTAGTCCATGACATATATTTTTATTGTCAAACTCAATTTTCTTGTAGTGTCTGTAATTAGGGCAAACCTGAGAGGTGTTGGGTGTAATTTTCCCTATATATATATTTATATATTCTTGACATGATGATCATATGAGTGTCGAGTATATATGAAGTGGAATTCAAGATATATTTTGTTTACTCTACTTTGTTTTAAGATAATTATTATAATTTATAATGGTAACAACAATTGTATTTGAGAATCATACCTATTTTGATAAGTAGTTTAATGTTGAAAATGATAAGATTCTCGTACGATAAAGGGAAACCAACTAAGCTTGAAGATTGCAAGTAGCAAGCTTTAATAATTGCTTAGATTATACAAAGAACTATTTGGTTCAAATTAAAGCTAAACAAACATTTGATATTATGATGTTAGATAAAAGGCAAGAATAAAGTGAGATTCCTTAATCTAGAGAGGATTAGACAAAAGCACAAGACCTTATTCTAATGCAATGGGAACGGAAAACTAGAACAGCCTGTGTAATTGCCATAAAACTATGATTAAAAGGCTATATAAAATACATTAAATTTTACAATCTTTAGTGCAAGAATGATGTTCACTAACATGAACGTAAGTGGAACTATATAATTATTAACATAGATAGATGAATGCTTATGTACTTCAGTATATTACTGCATAGATTAATATAAAGTTTCACATTCTATTATACACACACACACACATATATATATATATTATGTTTTGCGACTATGTGTCTTATTTTTATATATATATATATATATATATATTGATCTAGTTCGAAAATTAACCCTACCCTTACTCAGTCAGGATGACCTCGTAAACGAACTAAATACGGACAAATGAAGATTATAGACTGCACTCGAACTACCAAGCTGCCTACGTACCTTTTGGGGATCAAGTCTAATGTAGTTCCAATATTAAGTATAATTCACCTATTGTTCGTTAGGTTGTATACGAACTAATCCAAATTTATATGTGATGAGATCGTACTGTCAAGCCTTGGCCCTAATAACGAATATACGACTAAACTTTCGAATGTATTTATTGCTTAGATTCCGGTCCCATGTTCTTCATAAATGCAGGTATTTATAGTGTTTACATGCTGGACAATTACAGTTCTGCCAGCTGGGGCTTTAGCCCAGATGATACCACGTGTCTTGGAAGAACGGTCAGGATTGCACCTCGTAGGGTCGGGTCCTGGGTCGACCTGACCCAGGTTGGAGAAAATATGCGGATCTTGTAATGTTTTGCAATTAATATGTCTACTAGGACTAGCACATTTAATTTGTAATGTTTGGTGCTCTACGGTTCTACACTTTGAAATATTTTATTGTGGAAAAAAGAAAAATATTTAGCATGTAAAGTGGAGGTATTTTCGTCTCTTTTGATTGTTTTCTTTTGGAAGTTATTTGTTCCTCCCCGGTTTCTATCACTCATTTAAGCAAAATATAAAATTAAATCTGGCTATCACCAACACTGTGAAGGAGAATATGTAAAAGAAACTGCTAAACGTTTGGCATGCAACAAACCTATTATCAAACTTGCCAACTTGGGAATTTTGTTTACTTTTGCAAACCATATAAACATGTATCTTTTGTTTCATTTGTGTTTGTAAAAAAGTATAAATTCAAATCGTAGTACGTACTATAATTACAACTTCTTCATTATATATGGGGAATTGATATTATATTGCCACACACACAAAATCATATAATTATATCCCAGGAAAAGCAATTGGGATTAGGGCTAAAAGATCACCCTTTTCTTCTTTTCGTGCCACAAACAGCAGATTTTGGAATAAAGTTGATTAAAATTTGAGAAGTGATGAACCACATAGAAAGGAGGGAAACCAAAAGTAAAAAACCATTTTCTTTTTGAAAAAATAAATCTTTGTAAAAGAATCTTAATGCGCGCAGAAATTTTTTCAGATAAACGAAAATTTATCACATAAAAATGAGATTATAAGTATTAACAAAAAGAAAGACCAAAAAAAAAAAAAAAATCCTTGGCAATTTAGATTTTTTATTTCAAATTCATATTTCATCTAGTATTCAATCTTTCTATGTATGTCACATGCATAAAATTTTCATTAAATATCCATATGACTTGCAATTTATATACTAAGATTTCGATTTCGCCCGGACCAAACCATCCGATTTAATTGGAAACAGGCAATATGTCCCGTCGAGTTGTAAATTTGCATGTCCAGTGAAGAAGCACATGGCACATATAATAAGGGGTGGACAACGTATTAGGTGGTCCATCACTGAAAAAAGATAAATTAAAGCATAAGTACTAATCACTATTGTAAATGTAATATTGAAGAGTGTGACAAGATGTAACTTGAGGACCATCAAAACATGTGAGTTTTCAGCACCAATTGCACTTTCAGCCTATGCATCTCATTATTAGCCTCAACACTTTGGGGATGCGATGTATTAGTATCACCCACCTCAAAGGTCCTCCGATCAAAATATATATATATATATTAGCCAAGATATGGTAAAATAAGTAAAATAATTGGGGGGAAATTCCACTTTTGGTTTCATAGGACTTCCCAATTTTGCAAATTTAGTACCATTGAATATAAGTCCCACACGATTTAGAAAGTTGCATATTTAGTCCCAACTGCCAATTTTTTGACGAAAAAATGAGAGTAGTTTGCATGAGTCATTATTTTATTTTTATTTTTGTATTTTATTGGAGATAACAGCGTGTGCACTTCACTCTCTTATTTCTGTCAATTTTTTAACAGTTGGGACAAAAGTGCAACTTTTTTAATCCAATTGGACTAGATTTGCAACTTTCTATCTAACTGGACTAAAATTGCAAAACGTGATATTTTATGGGACCAAAAGTGCAATCTTCCCATAATTCTGGTGTATATTTCTTTTGTTTGATCCTTACACACACTTATGTGGAAGAGATGTGGACTGAGTGATGGCAAGACGAAATTGGGTTGATAGAGATATAAATAATTGACTATGTAATTTTTTATGCGTGATTTTTTCTTGTGGTTTTTCATGTCAGTAAGTGATAAATGCTTATAAAAGTTAATATAATATAGTAACTGATAATAATTAAAGACTTTTAAATAATATTTTCATGACTAATATAATAGAATGTAGTTATTAATATATGCAAAATGAAAAATGATTTTAGTATTAAATAAAATAAAATCTAAAAAGTCTAAGATATTTGATTTGAAAATACTGGTGACTTCAATTTTAATATATCAACCATCATCAAGATTCCATCAATAATATCTTTCTAGACTAGTAGAAATAGAATTTTTGAAAAACCAAAAAGAAATTGAAGTGATACTTATTATATAGAAAAGAATATAAAACTATAAAGGGACCTAAATTGGGCAAAACAAGTTAATTCGGCCATAATAAATAGTTTAATTATTAGCATTTTGAGGGTGGGAGGCGAAATTTTGAATTTTTATATAGTTGTGTGCTAAAAGTAGAGAATGAATAACTGAGGTGGGCGAAGCATCCTACCAAACCCCTCTCGTCCCGTCCCAAAAATAAATTGTAAAAACACTATAAAAAATTACATATTTTATCCCAATATATATTCACCTTTCGTCTTTGTCCAAAATTTATTGTGTTTTTTTTTGTTTGCATCGTCTCTTTTTGAACTATCTTTTAACGTGTGAGGGTTCCTTGGGATAATTTTCTTATATTTATTTATTGATGTGATGAATTGTTCTATGTTCCCGATTTGTCTACTCCAACTTTGAAAATGGAAAAAACCCATTTAAGACACGGGACTAAAATTTATTGGCTGCGGGGGAATCCTAATTATAATTCTCCACTTAGGTTAGTTTCTACATTTTGCAATTAATAAATACTAACTTAATTTAAAGACAGTTCCTTCAAAAGAAAAAGAAAATGTTATGTGCGGTTCTTGTATTTGTTGTCTATCAATATGCCTCGCTATAACAAATTTATATATATATATATATATCAAAATTCTGAAAGTAAAGCAAAAAAATAAAATGATAACGAAACAAAAATTATTTGAAAAAAATAATATTCTCTCCGTTCAAAAGAAAATGTCCACTTTAACTTTTGTTAAGGATTAACAAAAATTCATCGCTTCTCAAAAATATCATTTTCATGAAACAAAAGACAACAAATAGCATTACCTTTTCAAACATGCATAAATTTGCCTATTATCCATGTATAGAACATTTTTTTTTAATATTATTACAATTTTATAGTAAAATAAATTAATTATATACCGCCTTAATTATGGAATAATATATATCTCTTTTTTGGGACGAATGAATAATAAATATGTACAATGATAGTCTTTTTTGTATTTCGTAAGGGAAAATTCTAACTCATACCCGGTTTGATCACTTCCAAGTGTATTTTATAAAGAGAGTTTATTGCACTTGCCATATAATCATGCAACGTTCTCGCATGAAGACTTTGACATCATATTGAGCATACGGCGTTCCTTGGCCCGACCATGGGAGGCGCACATTGATCACATATATCGGGAGGCCAACAGAACGGCGGATTTTATGGCGAAGAACGGGTTTAACCATAGTGTAACCTTCGTTGAGAGACCTATTGAGGCGATCCAAAACCTCCTCGAGCAAGACAAGAATGAAGTAACATGACATAGATTTGTCACTGATAACCCCGGCATGTCGGAATAATCTAGTAGGGTGTCCCCTTCTCTCTGTTACAAAAAAAAAAAAATTTTATAAAATATATATGAGTTTGGCCGAATCGGGTGCGGGCTAGAATTTATATGTAAAACAGTAGTTACGTTAAAAGCTAAAATGGAAATAATTACAAATTGTAATGGCCCCAAATGTGGGTCTAATTGTCTAAAATCTAAACCCAATAGCCAATGAGGGTTTAGATTGACATCTTTGGATTCCAAAATTTGTCCTCGTGGGTTGGCAATTGGAAAACGACGGGTTACCTTGACTTGGTCTGTACTTGTAGGCTGGTGGGCTTTCAACGACACTCTATCAAGGTTTTGTCTCGATTTGGTTCAAAGAAAATAGTGGTGAGCTTTTTAACTTTTAACTTCTCTTTTTCTTGTTAATAAAAGTTGTGGTAGAATAGGCATACTATTACGGAATAGGGTATCCTTTCGAAATCAAATATCATTTATAGATGTACTTATAAATCATCCATCTACACAATATTCACATTGTCGGAAAAAATCGAACCCACCACCTTTTGATAGAAAGTGACTTGTTCCTACCTAGTGAGGAACATATGTTGGCATTTAACTTTTTACTTGATTGTTATGAGTTTTGAACTTTTAGAAAAGAACTAGGGCTCTTTACTTTAAGTCAGAATATTATAGGTTAATAGGGATGGACGTATAATGCGTGATCCAGTGGAAACTATAACTTATGCTTTAGTTTTGACGGAATAATCGAGTTGAGTTACATGTCCTAATGAGATATAGCAAACGGAGTTGTTTGTGCCAGTTATGTTTCCTTAGTTGGGTTAATTATAAAAATTTCGTTCGACCTAACTTCAATTATACAAAAAAAATAATTACACTTGTAATATCATTGATTCACCTGTAACATGATTGATTTGGGGTAGAAATGTTTCGGGTTGATCAAATATCTGAGAATTGTAACATTTGTTCTTATATATATAAAAAAAAGATTGTAGGATTTTTGGGTTTTGTTTTGTTGTTAGGACAAAGAATCAAGTTAATGTACTTCGGAATGATTCATGGGACTTTTCATGCACTGTAATGGGTCCAATTGAAGTTGAACGAGACAACAAAGAGTCATAACCAAAATGTTTTTCTCCCTTGTTAAGGAAAAAAAAGAAAATGTCAATTGGGCATTACATTTTGTTTATCGAATGAGAACATTCACAAAAGACAAACAAGGATAGAAAAACATATTTAGGTCTAAAAGACATCCCTACAAAAGAAGTCTACATTTATCCAATTAATTCACACTTTTATTAGCATGTTAATTTCACGTTTTTGATTCATATTATATTTCACTTTTTATGCAGATTACAAGCATAGATATTTTTATTAAATCATATATACATGTTAATAACTTGTACATATTAAATACTAAATAAAAAAAAAATTCTATATGCAAAATTTTAATGATCACGAGTGTGCTTATAAACTTATAGTAAACAAATAGAATTTCAGAATAAAATTGTGCTCCTTTGTCATTTTATTTTTTGACAGAGAGAAATTATTGTATCAACATTTACTTGATACTAATAGAGATTGGTCTGCGTGGAAGAGATTTTGCCCTTTTAAGTTGGACGTCTTGGATTTGAGTCCTTCTGTATGCAAAAAAAATTTCCATAAGAAAGGTCTCCAATGTCGCACCCGACATTTTCACATTACCCGAAGATTAGAATTAGGTCTTCGGGCAAAATATTCGAAAAAAGATTATGACATTGGGCTTTAGGTTTTACTAGGTTTTCACTCTGCGAAATAAAGCCCAATCAGAGCGTACTGTTGAGTGATGGATCCAGCCCAAAGACCCGGCAACCCGCCCACAACATCAACTGTCAACTCGGATGGATCCGGATCGGGATCCGATTCGATAACTGATAATTATTCAAACTGCAGGAAGGGGTAAAGTGAAGTGCCCATGAATATACCTACGCTCTTACTGTTAGTTACCGAATACAAGCTCGAAACGACGTAGTTTAGATTGCGAAAACTCGATATCCGTCGACTACGGATAAGAGAGAGAGAGAGAGAGAGAGAGAGAGAGAGAGAGGAAGTAAGAAGGAATGGTGGCGGGCAGTTCAATTCAACCTCGTTTAATCTCTAGTTTTCTAGGGGACTGCCGATTTATTCAGTCGAATTCTACGCATCCACTTCGTCGTCTCTTTCGTTATAACCCAGGTTTTCAATTATTATGATTTTGTGTTTGCTCGTTCAGTTTACTATATATATATATATATATATATGATTATATGTATTACTTTGTGGCATTTTGAATTGGAATTCAAAATTTTCAAATTAATTCTGATTAGTTTTAATTCGAATCGAGAGCGGTATTGGTTTAGCCCGAAACAATATAGGGTCGAGTAGAGCAATATTTGGGAATTGTTCGTGGCAGGACGGGGCTTGGGGTCTCACCCCTATCTGGGCATAGCGGTAAACGAGTTGAGTCGACTCGGACAAGTTGTTGTTCAAGCTTGTTTGAATTGTTAGCGAGCTTCAGAATTTGTGTTTGAGCTTGATTTGATTGTTAATGGAGTAGAACTCAAATGAGCTTTAATTGAACTAAACATGAGTCGAACTCGAGTAACTTGACTTTTTAGCACATACTTTATCATCTCTTACTAAAATCGAGCCGAGTTTCAAACTTATCGATGACACATTGTTCAAGCTTGGCTTGATATGTCAACGAATCGAGCTCAAACGAGCTTTTAACGAACGATCTCGAGTCAACTATTGAGTAGTTTGGTTTGTCTTTCAGCCCTATGGGGGCGGTTGTAAGGTTGCTACTAGTTACTAGTGATCTTTTTTGGCAAGATTTACGAATATCAGGATCCAATTTAATAGTTTTGATATGAAAGTATGATAAAGAAAAGTATAATTAGCATATTCAGCTAAAGTGATTTCTTAAGGTGGGAGAGTTAAATTCATGCAGGATTATGCGGACCTCTATAGCACTTCAGGAACTTGATACAAAACTTATGGAAGTACGAAATGAAAAATTTGCTATGTGAATTTGGCGAGTCTTGTTTAGATGTGCAATAAAGTAGAGGAGTAAATAATTTGCTTTTTCTCCATTTGACAATTTTGTTACCTAGTTTACAGTGCATTTCTTTCTAGAGAAATAATAGAGGATGAAGAATATGACGGTTTACCATTGCAAATTAATACACAATCTTAGTTTTGAGAGTTGGTGCTTTTTATCGGAAATGTTTTTCTGATTTTTTGATGAAGGGTCCTCTTTTTTATTATCTTGGACGTTCTTTTCCACATATAGCTGCATACTTCTATATGTGTCACTTTTTAATCTGAATTTTAAGGAGTTTGTATTTCTCTGACGCATTTGTACTGTAGTGATGATGAAATCTTACTTGGAAAAGAGTTCAATTTGCTAAAGCTTGTATCACAACCTTTAATCTCTAATTTTTTTCACCAGCCATTACTCATTACCTGGCTCTATCATAAATCTTGATCCTAAAATGATATTTTCTTGATTCTGTTTGATAATTTCTTTAAGGGTCTTATCTCCATCCACAACCGCCCTTTTTGTTAGTTGACTCATTAGAATGTGCGTATATCATCACTAATTTTTTCGGATTACAATTTCATGATGTCATCCCTAAGATGCAATTGTATCATTTTTTGCCAAATTCCGCCAAGTTTCACAAAGCCCCATCAGTTAGAAGGGTTAATTGTAATTTTAAAAGTATAAGGGGAGGTTCCTGTAATTAACCACAGTAACATGGGAAGTTTTCGCAATTACACCACTTCTTTTATTTGTTCTGCAAATTGACTTTTCAGATGAAAAGTATAATACGTTTATACTAATTTTTGTTTTATTCAACTTCTCGTTTTTAAGCAGGAAGAGACCATGTGTCCATGCAAATGTCGAGGACATTTTCCGGATTAACAAATTTATTATTTAACAGAAGGTATGCTTTGTATGGTACTCCATACTGTTTGATGCTTCAGCTCTTTATGGCTGTAGTTTAAAGAGCTCATCGACTTTGAAACCTGCTTATTGTTCATTGATCATAAACATAGTGGATTTCTCAGCATTGCTTTCCCTTTCCCATGACCTTTTGGAGTTTTTCTTAGAGCTCTTATGAACCGGAATCATATTTTTACTTAATACCTTTATGCAAAATTCTGAATTGGCAATATAGTAGATATGATAACAGCAATATAAAGCAGTACTTTTAACTGCATTTATGATGAAACTGCGGCAAGAACTTATACAAAATTTTACTTGCCCTGAAAGTTGAATAAACATTACAAGGAGCTGTATCTTTATCCTTCATTTATGATCGTTAGATGAATTAGATATTGAGATCACCTTTTTGTCTACATGTATCTTTGCTTGCCTTGCGATCTTGCTGTTGAGTTTTCTTTTTAACTTCTTCTTCTTCTGCTTGCAGAAGTACAGAAGAATCCATAAATAGCAAAAGGAAATGTTTAAAGCCCGGGAAAATATCTCCCACACGGCCAGTCCCCGATAACATATTAAAACCCCCTTATGTCAAATCTAAAAAGTCACCTGGCATTGCTAGTGGACCTGAAGTACATGATGAGAAGGGGATAGAGTGCATGAGAGCTTCAGGAAAGCTTGCTGCACGGGTTCTTCAATATGCTGGCACTTTAGTGAAGGTGAATTTTGGATCTTTCTGTTTTTACTGCTGTTGCAAATCTTTATCACTCTTCAGGTGGCTGTTAGTCCCGTTAATGCATTAATGGTCTTGGAGGAAATATTCCTACCATTTTGATCATTTGTCCATCCATAGTACCAATGTCTCCAAATTTTAAAAAATTACTTGAATAAATCCGATGTTTTCATAGGACGTTGGAATCTTAAAGACATATTTCACAGATTGTTATGTCATAGAATTCTTCCAGATCTTTCATCAGTAGAACAATCTATTCCGGAATTCTATTCTTATTTCAATAAGGTTATAACAATTGGAGATAAGCACAATATACTAACTTACTTTTGTATTTTCTCCAATGCGTATAAGTTAGTTTACCAGATATATGGTTTCTATTAACATATTTCACACGTAAATGCCTTTCTTGGTAAAGCAATGGTTTTTCTTTATTGGGATATTTCGAATTAGTCACGAATGTTTATGACGATTTTGGATAAGTATACGGTTTTGTTGAGATCTTTTCGAATTGTCCATCCTGCAAAGCCAACAAATCAAAGTAATGAATATAAGAAACTTAAAAAAAAATTAGTTTTTGGTTGCTTGAACTGATATATGAAGTTTATGCTCAGATGCAATTGATTTAATTTGTGCACCAAACTTCATTTACAGTTATGATTTACTTCTCTTGGCAGCCAGGCATCACAACAGATGAAATTGACCAAGCAGTTCATCAAATGATTATTGACAATGGAGCATATCCATCTCCTCTTGGTTATGGCGGGTTTCCAAAGAGCGTATGCACATCAGTGAATGAGTGCATTTGTCATGGAATCCCCGATTCACGTGCCCTTGAGGTTTGTCATACTAAAACATTGGAATCATATTACTAATTCCCTTTGATGTTTGTGGTAATTTGACTAATTTCACAAGTTTAACATTACTTTGATTTGTTGGCTTTGCAGGATGGTGACATCATCAATATTGACGTTACAGTTTATCTTAATGTGAGAAATGTATTTTGTTTCTTAATATCTCGCTTATTCTCTAATGCAACACCTGCTCCATGTTCGAACCCTAATACGAGTAAAATGGAGGCACAGCTAACATGGGGAATGATGCTGCACTTTGAATTTATCAGTGTGGTTTTATGACGATAATAGTCTTCTTATATTCATTGCTAATAGAAAATTGATCACTGATGTACTTCTGTTAAGTAGTTTTTTTTAAGTTTCTCGTGAACCACTGATGTATGGCTGTTTAATAGATTCCTTCCAAGCTTCTCAGTGGAGTTTTACTGGATTTACTTGCTCAACTTACTATAACATGCAGGGTTATCATGGTGATACATCTGCGACATATTTTGTTGGAGAGGTTGATGATGAGGCAAGAAATTTAGTGAAGGTATGGTTTCTCGGTAGGTGCATTTTTAACTTTATTTTCTGTATGCTTGCAATTATCTAAGCATTTTTCTGTTCATGTAATTAGTTCATTTTTGTGTTTCAAAAAAATAAATAAAACTAAATTCACATTTTAAAGAGTTTCATATATTCTCTTTCTCAAGAGGAATTGTGTCTTTCTTTAGGTAACCAAAGAATGTCTTGATAAGGCGATATCAATATGCGCACCTGGAGTGGAATTTAACAAAATTGGCAAGACAATACAGTAAGACATCTGCTAGACGTAAATTCCCTAGGCAGAAGTGTTCAATTTCTACTGACACACTCTTTTCCAATTTGTTATGCTCAAAGAATAGGAGAATTTATATGCAGAAATATAAGCTTCGCATTAATGTTCTCCTTAAAGTGACCATGCAGATAAACACAACTACGGGGTTGTTCAGCAGTTCGTTGGACATGGAGTTGGACGGGTTTTCCACAGTGATCCAGTGGTTCTCCATTACAGTAATTCTACTATCTTTATTCTTATCATCTGTAGTTCTGTAATCTATGCTACTGAATTAGTCACTCGACCATTTCTTCAATTTCCTCTCGTAAAAACTTCTATTCCTATCGGTAGAGGATATGCACGTTGTGATTTTTCACTTTCCTTGCTGCTATCTTTTTAAGAGGATGTTAATGCTCTTGCGTTTCTGACTTTTTTATAATTATTTCTAAATCATTTTGGTTTTGCTAGGGAATAATGATCGTGGACGAATGTTGCTGAACCAAACTTTCACCATCGGTAATATATTTTCTGGTCCACAGTTCTTATCACCAGTCAATTAATTAACATTCATTGTTGAACCGAGCAATGTGGAACGATAATTGGACTTAGGATTGTTAGTGGGTGGGTAATACCTTTAACCAAGTCCAAAAAATAACAATGATTGCAAGCTTGTACCCATATATCCATGCCCGAGAGTATGGGTTTGGGTAGGTAATACCCGACCCATACCCTTTATTTTGTGCCTGTGTACGGGTAAAATGTTTCTTGCGATAAGTGACAATGCATATACTTCGATATAACATAAAATCTCACACAACAAGATCATATTACCATATTAATCGATTTTTTTGCCCCTCGTCTCCTGTTAAAAGACTCTGACATTATTTTTATTATTGCATTCTCGGCATTTAGTTGATAAGTAATCCGATGATGTCTAACTATGTTCATTTGTATGATGCATTTGCAGAACCAATGCTGACAATTGGAAGCATTAACCCAGTAATGTGGAAAGATAATTGGACTGTTGTCACAGAAGATGGTAGCCTTTCTGCTCAATTTGAACACACCCTCTTAATAACCAAAGACGGCGTGGAGATATTAACACAGTGTTGACGATGGCGTTACGAATCATTGTGACAAAATCATTTATTCCGCGAAGAAGAATCATTATTTATGTGGAAGTTACATATATTATTCACCAAGGAAGGATCATGGTTTACATGAAGCGAAAATTTCGCCTCAGATTAAAGGTTCTTGGAAGAGTGTGTTTCACATTTCTTTTTTGGGTGCTTTCTATACCAGGACCGAGTCCTCATTTGATCGAATTTTTTTAGTGAAGCGATTGGATTTGATCGAACTATTCAATGCCATTCTTCATTACATAAGTTTGTTTAATTGAATGATGTTTTGATAAAATTATAGACGAAAACACTTGATAGGTGATTGAGTAAAATTTAGTTTAAGTTAGACATTGGGTCATTGAGAAATCATTTGATCACCTAAGAGTTCCTACACTTGATGAACTATAAGAACGAGCTTGATGAGTTGAGGAATCATTTGATGTGAAATTCTATCACAAATCACCATTGGATCGGGGGTTAATTTAGTAATTGTCTCCCCCTAGTGGGGGATCCAATGGTGATTTGTGGACCGGGACTAATGATCTCGGTCCATCATAGTATTGCCCATCATTTGATCGTCTAAAACTTGATACACTTAATTGAACCATGATAATGAGCTCCAATGGAAAAGTTACAATTCAAACGGAATATTTTAATACAACCAAGGTAATAGAAATTACTGTCGTGCAGGATTTTGAAGCAATAAATTTATGAAAATTTTGGGTTTAATTGGATGTTCCTCTTGGAGAATTTTTTTCCACCGTAAAAGTGAGAAAATGTTTATAGGAATAAGAAATATGGTGTTAAAAGCGTGTTTGGATGAATTTTCTAAAGAGAAAAACATATAATGGTTATGGACGAGAATTTTGTTTGAATAAATATTTAAAAATAACTTTTCATAAATATAATTTAATTAAATTCATCAATTTAGATTTTAAAAAACCGGCACAGTGGATTTTATTTTGCACAATTATTATTTTGTACTAAAATATGTGATTAATTTGACTTTCAATATTGAGAAATAGCCGAATACTTTTCTAGTGGATAGGTGAACTGTCAAATTTTAAATAGTAAAATTTCTCTCTCTTTTCTTTTTGAAAGATTTTTTCGAAAATTAGCTAGTTATTTCAGTTAAACAGAAAAATCAGTGCTAAATCGACTTTAATAGTCTTGTCCGATTTTCCTATACTTTTGAGTGAAATAAATAGATTCAAAATTCACAATCGAAATATCGAATTCGGTTTGACATTAAATTTCTCCTGTTAAACCACGGTTGCAATAGCGTAAACACAGGAGAAATTTCATGTTATCCACTTGGGATCACCTCATCATGTGCAGATTCAGGTGTTTAAAAATTCACTTTGGCACGTCCCCAAATGAGTAGCATGGAATCAACCGCAAAACACACGTGGCACCACGTACAACCTTCAATTTCATTTTCACACCTCCGCCGCCTTCTTAGCATATTATTATTCACCCCATCCCTGCCCAAAATTAAAATCCAAAACCCTTTAATTAAAAATACTACTCCTTCCTAGTTCAATGAGATCACGTTTCCGAGTCCTATAATCTATATATATCTATATCTCTATGTGTATATATATATATATATATATATTGAACATAAGAACAATCCTCCATTCTAGATGAATAGTTCCCTAAAATCTACACAAAAAACAGTTAAGTTTGCGAGATTCTGGATGCAATGGATTCTATGCCTGTGAATTGGGAAGCGCTGGATGCTCTCGTCATCGACTTCGCCAAGTCCGAACGGTTAATCGAAGACTCGTCGTCGCCGCCGCCGTCTCCGCAGCCATCTTCCTCTTCGTACAGGTGGCGGCTCCTAATTTGTCAGATCAGGCGCGCCTTGGAATCAGGCGACGTCGACTCCGCTATTGACCTTCTCCGGCAATACGCTCCCGCCGTACTCGGCGATCACCGCCTTCTCTTTCGTCTACAGAAGCAGGCATGCAGTTTCAGATAAAACGAATTTCATTCTTCGAATTTGTTTTTCGAGATTCATGATTTTGCCTTTTTCTTTTGGTGTCTGAATTGTGTGTGTTGATATTTTTTCTCTTTTGGTGTGTGTTTCTGAGCTGCGTCCTCTTTGTATTTCAATGTTTGTTTCAGAAATTCATTGAGCTGTTGAGGAAAGGGACTAATGAGGATCGTGATTCTGCCGTCAAATGCGTTCGAACATCTCTTGCGCCATGTGCACTTGATGCCTATCCGGTGAGGATTAATTATTCTCCGATTTCATTTTACTTTTTCGATTTCTTACTCAAATGGTTTAGTTATTGCATAAGTGGTTGTGAGACTAATGATTTAGAGTTCACACAGACTTGTACTTGTGTGGAGGATATTCATGAACTCGGTGCATTGCATATTTTTCTATTTTGCATGTATTCGTGGTTGAAAATTCTGTTTCTCATAATTAAGAAGTCAGTTAACTGTGAATATCCATTTTGCTTGTATTCGCGGCTGATGCATGTTTGCTTCTTATTGAAGGAAGCATATGAGGAATTTAAGCATGTTCTTCTTGCCCTTATTTATGACAAAGATGATCAAACCTCTCCAGTGGTAAATGAGGTAAGTGGAAGTACATTTTTTTTTGTGTATGGTGATGTAAAACGAGCATTGTAACTACAGATTCTCCAGGTCGACAACTTGACCGCGTAATACAGAAGTTATTTCATGGATGTAAAGTTTCCTTTAAAATAGTGTTTGATAGAGAAATCTTATTGACAGCACTCAACAAAAGAAGAAAAAGTACCTAGGCATTGTATCACATACTCGATTTATATATCTCAGGAGGAAAGTGCAAATAGGAGAAATTCTAGCAGCTTATTGTTTTTGGCTGATATGCCATTTGGATTATTTCAGCCACCTAAACTAGTATGCTTGTGTATGTCGGTGTTAGAGAAGGTGATGCTTGTCATCAGTTATCAAGTTGGGAGCCTGGAACCTTTTTTGTTGACCTAAACTGATATTGGGTAAAATATTGAAAGCAAATATCCTCATCAGGGTTGGATTGACCACCTTGTATGAGTAGAAGCTTATTTCAAATTACGCTGTTATGATTTGTAGTTAAGACGCTTGTATGCGTGAGACCTGCAGGAATCATTACCACAACATTTATGTTTGTCCCTAACTCTGAATTGGATAAGAGAACGAAGAGAAGGAATCTTTTACGAACTGCATATGGACCTATAAGGATATGCTTCATTATTATGTCGTAATTGTGCTTGCTTAACAGTCATCTACAGGTCATATCATACTAGAGTGGTGTTATATGTCTCACCAATTTATTTTCTGTGAAACACTCATGTCTACTTCTTATGTATTCTTCCTCTCTGAAGAAGGAATCAGTTAGTGTTGTCAGTTGAACATTGAGAAGTAAATAGTGTTTATTTCAAGAGTATTAACTTAAACTCCAAGAATTGAAAGTATTTCATGACATCAATATTAAGGAAATGTAGAATATCCATGTTTTCTAGGTAAATGCTAAAGCGCTTTCTATCTTTGTTTCAGTGGTCTGAAAAGAGAAGGTTTGACATTGCGGGGCTGCTATCATCTATTTTACGAGCTCACTTACATGCATACGATCCTATCTTTTCAATGACATTGAGATATTTGATAAGGTACCTCTCGCCACTTTTCATAGTTTTGTATGTGTAATGTTCAAACCGTCTTCGTGTGACAAATATGTACTTTATATTGATTGTAATTGAAGATGTTACCCACAAGTGAGCAATTTCAAGTCCATATTCATACAGCTCTTATCTTTAATTTCTCTGTGTTTAATTTTTTTTCTCTTTTTGCATGCAATGCAGCATACACAAGGGATTTTGCCTTCGTCAAGGTGTTTCATCACCCATAACTGACCTTACTGAGAGGTTGCTCCTTGAGGAGCGCGACCCCCCTGCGACACCACAAGAAAGTCTTTATGAAGCACCTCCATTTGATGAGGTGAGAAATTTGCAAAGGCAGCTTGGAAGTTTTTGATTTGAATACAAATTTCACATCTTTGCCTCCATGAAAAATCATTTCTGGAATTGTTATGAACTAAATATGAGTTTTTATCACTGAACTTATTCATGTTTGGCTTATACTCAAGGTGGACATACAAGCACTTGCTCATGCAGTGGAGCTTACGAGACAAGGTGCAGTGGACAGCTTGAGGTTTGCTAAGGGTGATCTACACCAGGCATTCCAGGTCAATCCGTTGCAAATTATTTCTTTATGTAACGAGCTATTGTTGAAAAATATCGTCCAACTACTGAAGTATGCTCAAATTAAATGGAAAAATTCCATTTTGATGAGCATCTAGTGCATGAAAAACATTGTGGTCTTTTATATGAAATTGATAGCGGCGAGATAACTTTTGATAAGAGTTAGTTGGGCATCGTGGAGATTCTCTAAGATTTTCCTTTATTGGTTTCTTGATTGATCTTATCGATTCTTTCTATCTTAGTTTACATTATGTATAAGTTCATTGTTTGATTCATTGTAACGTATATAATAGAGGATAGATTCATTAGTATTATCTTATGAAAGAATTTCATTGATTGGTTTACCTCAAGAATGTATGAAGGCTTTCCTTGTACACTCTTAGAACAAAATTCTCTCTTATTCGACAGAGTTCATAACAGTGTAAACTGTCCTTGGGTTTAAGTCCTCATGTGCTTTATTATTAAGGGAAAAATTACACAGAGACCCCCTCAATTATTGGTAATTACACAATAAGTGAGGGGTCTGTATGTAATTTCCTTATTATTAATGATGAGATAGGTTAAAGATCTATATGTTTGAAAATAGAAAGGTACATTAGTTGCATTTTTGTTGTCACGCATCTTCAATGAGTTTTTGTCTGCTAAACTACATGTTTCCCAGTGTGTACACAGTAACAGTTATATGGATTTAGCTGTATATGAGCAGTGAGTAAAATTGAATATCCTTCGGTTGTATTAAGCTTGCAGTCGTGGGCTGTGATTCTTGGGTTCAAGAATTGTTGCTTTTTGAGATTGCTTTATCTAATTCTATTCGTCTGCCTGAATACGGCCTATACGTGGTTTTAATGTATAAGATACTGCCTATAGGTGTAAACATGTTATGAATTAAGACAACGTTGTGCTTTGATAGAAATCAAAATCTAGTTAGCTTTGTGATGGGTATTTCCAGAATTCCCAGCTCAGTAACTTTGTTTCAACAATTAATGATTTTGCTTTGTGTGGTGTTGAAACTGATTATCTTCTTCAATATTTGGGGCTTATAATTTTTCCACTTTTCTTGGTTCACAGAATGAATTATGCAGGATGAGGTTAGATGTTTCTATGCTTGACGAACTTATTCGTGAGTACTGCATTTATAGGGGCATCGTGAACTCTGTTCCCATTACTACCGGTGAAGGTCTGCTCTTTTCATTGCATTGAATTTCTTAATAATCAATATTTCTGATTCTAATATTTGCTTTCATTTCATTCCTGAATTTATCAATGACAGGATCACAAGTTACATCTGGGAGTACGATTGTTGATAATTTGGATGCTGGCAGTAGTTTATCTCAAAATTGTTCAGTTGGTTCTGACAGTGAGATGTCGATAAGCAGTGCTCACATAGAAGGTTCTAAAATGGATCTGAGCGCGCAAAATGCTGATGTGGAGGTGCGATACCCCTGTGATACAACCAGTCTAAACAAAGACTGTAGCACCAGTGGAACACATCAACTTGACGACAACAAAACTGTGCAAAAGAATAGAAGTCCAGCAACTGGGGAGAGGGGCAAACGCAAACGCTGGAGGGGGCGAGATGAGAGTCTAGAAATCATTTCTGGAACTCTCACTGGAAGCTGCAAAGATGAGCTTAGTGCTACTAAGTTACATGGTGGCACAAAGGTAATAAGAGATCACAGGATCTAAGTGCTGATTTTATTAGTATTCTTTAATGTACTTTTCATCAACGCTGGTCTTCCACAGGACTCTAAGAAGTTGTCCATAGTGCACAATTTAAGCAATAAGGTTGACAAGTACGAGATTGTCTTGAGCATGAAGGAATTAGCAAGCAAGGGGATGGCTTCAGAGGTGGTTGAAGAAATAAACTCTCTGGATCCAGACTTTTTCACCCAAAACCCTATATTGCTCTTCCAACTGAAGCAGGTTAATTCCTGTTTGCATTTATTAAGTTTGAAGCGTACATACAGTTCTTCTTGACAATTGTGAAAGAAAAGAATCCGTCTGATTGTTATATTGGCTTCAGGTTGAATTTTTTAAGCTTGTCCATGCTGGTGAGCATTCTTGTGCACTGAAGGTTGCCTCATCTTACTTGGGTCCATTGGCAGCTAAGGATCCAGCTTTGCTGAAGCCCTTGAAAGAGACATTGTTGGTTTTGCTCAGATCAAAAGAAGAAGCGATTAGCAAACACTTGTCGTTAGATGCCCTCGCAACTTCACTCCAGGTTAGGCATGCTCCATTACTCACTCAATCTTTTCCCGATGCAATAGTTGGCTCAGTTTATACAGCAGTTTCGTTCCACCTTTAAAAACAACTATTCTGGAGTTACCATGAACAGACATACTGATACTATTGTGTACAACTAACTTTTGTATTGTGCGGTAAGGTATATGAAATGAGTATGAAGAAATATCCTCTGTTATTTGACAATTATTTTTTGGAAGCCCTTCCCTTTCTTCTTTCTTTGGAAATATTAACACAGGATTGTGTTGTCCAAAGGTTGCTGTTGGTAGGAGGTTAGGAATTGAAGAACCCCAACTTATGAAGATCATAAGGGCCACCCTCCACACACACAATGAATGGTTCAAACTCCAGATGTGCAAAGACCAGTTTGAAGGTCTTTTATGGATCAATTCCCTAAAAGAACTCGGTAGTCCTTTGCTTGGAGATGCTGCTTCCAAATCTACTGTTGATACTTCCACTCAAGGATCCTCGCAAGTTACAATATCGTCGAGTAATAGTAGGATGCAGGAAGATGGTAGCAGCCCGAATCAAATCTCGTCCAGCGATATTGGATGCGATGAAAATGCAATACTCAAAGTTATGGTGAGTTCTTGGTCCTCTAAATTTTTTACCACGAAATCATCACTCACTTGCACTTAATTCAAGATCTCATCAAATCAGTAGACATGCGTCAAGTTTTAATTTAAAGGTATAGAACTCTTGATTTACATTTTCCTGTCTAATTCAACATATTCCCTCAGTCCCATGTAGAGTCTCACATATTATGTTAGCACACAAACGGTTCTTGCGGGTAAAATATATAAAAAACATGAATGGTTCTTGAGTAGGATCGAGCATGTTGCTTACTGTTATTTGTTTAATTTCTGTTGGGCCAATGGAAAATACTAGATAACATAGACTCTTTGCTGTGCTGTCTTCTCGGTGAACACAATAGTGCTCACCCACCATTTAAACCCATCTACGGGAAAAGAGCAAACTAAAATTTCAACTGGAGCAATGGTCAGGACTTCCTAGTTTGTTATGAAAAAAATTGGTTAATTTATTCTTGGAAAATGGGCACAAACAGGACCAAAAAATTTTCATAATGCAAACGTGTTATTTTATGTAATGCTCGCATTTTGACAACGATGATCCATAATTTGCTTGTGTTGTTTCAGGAATTTCTTGCTCTGCCCAGAGCAGATGCGATTCATCTACTTGCACAGTATAACGGGAGTGCAGAAACTGTGATTCAGCAGATTTTTGCTTAGCCCATCTATCCATGGTCAACATTTGCTTCATCCTTGTATTTAATTAGACTGTTTATATTCAATTATTGAAAAACAAAAAGTTAGGACTGCTTATTTTTTTTGTTGCACTGTATTTATGCAATTAGCTAGGTAAGAAAATGAGAACTACTATCCCAATATTGTGAATAGATAGGATGTTAGTGCCCATGGAGGGGACAAAGGATGATAATGATTCTTTTGAGGTTTCCGAATAAGACTAAGATTTCAGTCGATCGTCCATGTTTGGCCTGATAATATGTTGAAGTTTTTTGTAACTTGACACATGCGTTTCTTCATACCTAGCATGTGTTTTTTTTTATTGTGGGCTTCCTTTCTTTGAAGTTTGGAGCTTGATCCACTATAAAACGAACTAACTTCGAAAAATTATATACACGTGCAATTAAGAGAGCATACAAGTGCAGGATGGTAGCCGAGAGAGGCGTTTTCCCTTATTAAATAAAGTGGACGTCATTGGCAAATGATTGCAAGAGATTGCAAGTGTTTCATGTACTGGCAATTCTAGCAGATCCAGTTTACTTTTAGGTTAATATATATATATATATATATATATATATAGTGTATGGATCAAATACATCCTATTGAATTAAGTAAGATATAAGACTCAATCTACACTATTGATAACACTTGATCCTAAGGTCTCCAATTGTCTTGATTGTGGAATATCATTGAGAAATAGGAATCCGCGTTATCAAAGGATTTCCTGCGATTATTTCTAGTATGGAATGAGTCAATCATCCACTTTGGTATCTTATTGAACAAAAAGGGTTCGTATTTCGCAGTAAAATACCTAAAAAAAAAAAAAAAAAAATCGTGGTCGGGAAGGTTATAGTAGCCAAAGCCATTGGAATTTGTATTTTATACATTGGAAAAATCCGTTTGGTTATTAATAGACCAGAACGGGGAAAAGAATAACTGAAAGAAAAAAATCAATTAGTTATTCGTCAAAGTTTTATTTATTCAATGACCAGAATTAAACGCGGATATATAGCTCGGAGACGTAGAACAAAAATTCGTTTATTTGCATCAAGTTTTCGAGGGGCTCATTCAAGACTTACTCGCACTATTACTCAACAGAAAATAAGAGCTTTGGTTGGATTTAACCCATTTTTCAGATTATATAATATTTTTTAATGCTAGTAGGGGCATTTTAGTCAACAAATTGTAACAAACTCATGCAATTATTATGCAGGATCAAAATCAAATCTCTGTTATTGCTCCATAACAGATTCTGTTTCTCAATTCATTTTTTATTTCTAATTATAATTCGATCCAAAATTATCAATTTCATTACCAAAACGTTAAATTTCTTCATCATTCATCAATTCTGCTTCCAAATTCATTTTTTTCTTTCGAATCATAATCGCCAATTCATCGTCATCATGAATTCTGCATTTTTTCCCTCCATTATCAATAGTTTTTTATTACGTCATTGTCAGCCATCACCTGCGTCGCCGAAGAACAGCCATGGCGGAAGCTGTTGTTGCTATTTAAATAATTGATTTGAATTTGAAAGCTCCTAATGAGAAATTGAAAATTAATTAATAATTTCAATTTCATTATTATGGAAAAAGCTTTAGCCACATGAGACTATGCACAGGTAATGGGATGATGAATGAATAATTCTTCAGCCAATATATATTGTATAATGAGTTACAATACACTGTATTATGTGTTATAACATAATGTATAATGACTTATAAGATACAACTAGTGGAAGAAAAAGTAAGAACTTTTCTGCTTTCGGTCGAGAAACAAGGCTTAGTGGATGCCTAACTGTGTGTTTCTTTATTCATTGCCCCATTTCCTCAAACGTTTAACTCCACACCGTCCTCACGTCTGCCTGGCCGGTCGGCCGGATGGCGGAGCCGGAAACGGCCATGCCGCCGCCGGTAATGGTCACACCGAATAGAAACCATAAGAAACTGAAACGGCATTTGGTGGGAGCCCTTACACCACCGCGAATAAATACTGCTACAAATCCCCCGAAGATGCAGCAACAGGGAGGTCTACAAGAGCCGACGGAGGATAGTACGATGAACAATGCATGGGAATCTCATACATTACGTGATACTTGGGCACGACGAAGGACGACACCAACATTGTACACAGGCGACGACGAGGAAGATGACCTGGAATTCCTTCTTGAAGCGGATCTGGGAGATGATGACGGGATTGATGACTACACAATCCCGATTGACGATCTGAAGGAGTTGGTGGCCCCATATCGCCGGGCACTGGTCGTGAAAGTTCTCGGACGCAAAGTCGGATTTGCGATGCTCAAACAACGAATGAAAATCCTCTGGCAACTTCCGTATGACATCAACCCGGTTGATATTGGTAACAAGTTCTACTTGGTTCGTTTTCGCACTAAAGAGGAGTATGAGCATGTGTTGGAGGATGGCCCATGGATGATTCTAGACCATTACTTAACTGTGAAAAAATGGGATCCGTCGTTTGATCCGAAAACTGAAAGAATTTCATCCACTGCCGTGTGGATACGCTTTCCGGAACTACCAATTCACTATCTCAATGACAAAGTGATCCGTGGCATGGGAGGAATAATAGGTAAGGTGATTCGATTGGATAAAAACACCGAGGAGGCTAAGAGGGGCCGGTATGATCGGGTGTGTGTGGAAGTGGATCTTAAAAAACCACTGCGACCTTACTTAAGGGTGAACAAGAAGATCCGTGTAGTGGAATACGAAGGCCTGAATATGTTGTGTTTTTCATGTGGAGCCTATGGCCATCGACAAGAGACGTGTGGGTCTACGGATCAGTCAGGCGCATCGGAGCCATCTTCACAGGGACAACAAGAATCAGATATGTCAAAAGATACTTCGCCCCCCACAACATATGGTCCGTGGAACTTAGTCCAGCCAAGACGAAACCAAAGGAAGAACATGGGACCAGCCGTTACTCGGGACACGGCTTTACCCACGGGTATCTTTAATTCGAGACAGTACGAGGGGGCAAATACGTCGGGTGCGACGACAAAAGAGGCTAAGGGAAAGGGAACTACTACTAAAACTAGAGTCAAGCAACACTATGTTCGAAAAGATACGAGGAAAACTACTAAGGAGCCAACCAAGAATCACGTTGAACCTGCTTCAACCGGAAACAGATTTGATATTCTGAATGGCTTGGAGAATGACATGGGACCAGAAGGGGGGCCAGAAAATCCATCTGGAGGAGAGATGGGGATCCATACTGTTCGACGTCGGTTAATCCCAAGAACTAATGTATCACATAAGGAGCCGATAATTAACATGGATCGAGTTCCACCTCTCTTACATGGAAATACATATACTATCTCACATAATCGAATCAATCCAATTTTTGAGACGGGACAACCTTCAGATTCAGCTAGGGGAGAAGGAGGATCACTTTCTCAATCTTTTACTTTCAGTGCTAAATTTCCACATAACGGTTTGGAGGAGACGCTTCGGACTGACGGGTTGGAGACTTCGGATGAGGATAATGATGAATTATCTATGGCCTCGGAAAATGACGAGGATGGGGACCGAGATGATGAAACTGTAACCAACCGTTGCATGGATACAGACATTAGCTCGGACGCTGTGAGGGGGGTTCATCAACCCCCCCAGGTATGACTTTCTTAGTCCGGTTTACTTTCTAAAATGTTTAGTTTTTTATGTTAATTTTTTGGAATTGTAGAGGGGCGGCTGACCCAAAATTTTTAACCGTGTTAAAAGAAGTGCTTCGGCGTAATAAACCGATGATTTTAGTGCTTATGGAGCCACGTGTGCGTGGCACGCATGCTGAAGATATCATGCGAAATAGTCGTTTTGATCGAGTGGAAATGGTGGAAGCCCGTGGGTTCGCAGGCGGAATTTGGATGTTTTGGAATACGACAGATGTGGACTTGGTGTTTAAAGCAGCAAATGATCAGAGTATTACTGTAGTTGTTAAACAGCCAAGGACGTGTGAATGGGTGCTCACGGCGGTTTATGCGAGTCCTCAACTTGACAACCGAAACCATTTGTGGGATTATATCTGATATATGGCTCCACATATCAGTGGCCCGTGGGTTATTGTCGAGGATATGAATACAGTCATTTGTCAGGATGAAAAATCCGGGGGGGCCCCGATCGACTATAACAAATGTCGCAAATTTGTGGAATGCCCTAACGAATGTAGCTTGGTTGACCTTAAGTTCGTAGGGTCACCGTTTACCTGGGCGAAAGGGGGAAATTCACCACTGCAACAACGTCTTGACTGAGCTCTTTGTAATGAAGACTGGCGTCTTAAGTTTCCTTAAGCGCTAGTTACTCACCTACCGAGAATTGGGTCCGATCACTCGCCTATTTGCCTATCTTTGACGGGCCACTCAGCATTTACCCGGACAAATGATAATTTTCGATTTCAGTCGGCTTGGTTCACACATCCGGATTTTCAAGAGATGGTTGCTCGGAATTGGGGAACAGATCGAGCGGGAGGAATAGCAGCTCAAATTCAGCATACTCGTAAGGAGGCCTCGAATTGGAACCGACAAGTTTTTGGTCATATCTTTCAGCGAAAACAAAGGTTGATAGCTCGGATCGCTGGCATTCAGAGGGCACAGGGACTATCTTTTAGACATTCTCTCCGGAAACTCGAAGGGAAACTTCTAGTGGAATATAATGATACACTGCGACAAGAAGAGCTCTTTTGGAAACAAAAATCTCGTGTTCAATGGTTGAGAGCTGGTGATCTTAATACCAAGTTTTTTCACCTTTCAACGGTCACAAGACAAAGTAGAAAACCGATTCGTATGCTCTACAGAGAGGATGGCAGCGACGAGACCAACCCAATAAAGCTCCAACAAATGGCTGCGGATTTTTAGCAACGACTTTATGGGGAGGAATGCCCAGTCATGACTTACACTGAGACGACCGACTTCCCTCAGTTACAGAAACATCACAAGGATATGCTAAACCTCCCAGTGACCAAAGAGGAAGTGAAACAAGCACTGTGGGATATGAACCCTACAAAATCACCAGGACCAGACGGTATTCAGCCCATCTTCTATCAGAGATGCTGGGACATTGTTGGAGACGACATTTTCAAGCTTGTACGTGACTCTCTCCAATCAGGTACACTCGATAGTAGTTTGAATAAATCTCGTATTGTGCTTATTCCTAAGGAAAAACACCCGACACATCTCTCGTAGTTTCGTCCGATTAGTCTGACCAATGTTGCTCTGAAAATCATAACCAAAACTATGACTAACCGGATTCGTGAGCTTATGAATGTGCTAATTCCCCAAACTCAAAGTAGTTTTATCAAAGGCCGACAAACAATCGATAACGTTTTGATAACCCAGGAAATTGCTCATGATTTGAGTAAGTTAAAAGGGAAAAAAAGTTTTTTTGTCGCTAAAATTGACTTTGAGAAGGCCTATGATCGGATTAATTGGACTTTTCTGGAGAATGTGTTGGGTGAGTTGGGATTCCCCGAGAATTGGACCAAGCTGATTATGACATGCACTACCCAAGCCCAGTTGTCTCTGTTATGGAACGGGACAACTACGGAGTGGTTCGTGCCTAAGCGTGGTCTAAGACAAGTGGACCCCCTGTCGCCTTATCTGTTTGTGTTTTGTGTTCAGAAACTAGGCTCGCTTATTGACAAGGCAGTGAAAGATAGAGTTTGGAAACCTGTCCCAACATCTCGGAACGGACCCCAAATATCACATCTAATGTTCGCAGATGATCTTCTGCTTTTTGGAGAGGCTTCGGTTCGACAGGTGCAATCAGCAACTCAGATTCTTAGTCATTTTTGTGGCATGTCGGGTCAGAAGATTAACACTCAAAAATCTCGGATTTATTTTTCGACCAATACTAAGACCAAAATCAAGCACCGGATCACTCAGATCTCGAAGCTCCAGACAACTGATAATCTCGGGCGATATCTTGGTGTGCCTCTCCATCACGGGAGGGTCCTCAAACGAGACTACAGGTTCCTTGTAGAGAAGGTTAAAGCACGACTCAAAGGGTGGAAATGTAAACAATTATCCCTGGCTGGACGAGTCACGTTCATCAAAGCAGTCACTGAAACCATTCCAGCTTACCACATGCAAACTACCCGAATACCTTTTGGGGTTTGTGATGCCATTGATAAGGCAAATAGGCAGTTCCTTTGGGGTAGTACGCCTACAGATCGAAAAATGCACATGCTTAAGTGGGATACGATTTGCAAGGCCAAAAATAGTGGGGGATTAGGCTTAAGACGTCTTCGGGAAGTGAATCTAGCGCTACTCTGGAAGCTTGGTTGGCAGGTGCTCACCGAGGAGTCGAGACTCTGGGTACAAGTAATGCTTCATAAATACGTGCGGCGACAACGGGCACGTGCTAGAACTGCCACTTCATACTCATGGAGAAGTATTTCTGCCACGCTGCCGTTTCTCCAGAAAGGGATTCAATGGATTGTGGGTACGGGTGAGGACATACGTTTTTGGAAAGACAATTGGATCAAGGGCGGCCCACTTGAGTGACTTGTCGATCGAGCTCTAGACATGGATACACTCCAGAGAAATGTGTCTAGTTACTGGATTCCTCGAGTTGGCTGGGATTGGGATAATATAGGGGACCTTCCTTTGGCAGTGAAGATGGAGATTGACAATGTGAACTTGGACATAATAGGGGTCCATGTCGATACCCCGAGATGGAAACTGTCCTCAAATGGCCAGTATAACTGCAAGAGCGCTTACTCTGAACTCACATGGATGGACGACAACTCCCGGGAAGCCAAACAGTGGTCGAGAATCTGGAAGTCACATGGGGTTCACCGGCGTAAGATGTTCGCTTGGCTTGTTAGACACGGTCGAATCCTCACCAGAGCTCATCTTTACTCGCGGGGCCTAACAGACACTGCTATATGTGCCCAGTGTGGAGGCGCTGTTGAATCTATTTTACATGCTCTTCGAGATTGCTCATAGGCGCGAGGAATATTGAGCCATATTGTTCATCCAAAATGGCATACAATCTTTTTTGCAGGGACTCACAAGAGCTGGATCGACTGGAACTTAACCCATGCTGCGAACAGGTATGATAGCTGTGAGGATTGGGCCATGGTTTTCACTGAAACAATTTCATTTATGTGGCAGGTTCGGAACGAGGTTCTCCATGGCAAACGCAAGGATGGCCCGGGACTTGAATTGAGTCTAGATATGTTACTGAAAAGAATTGACGGAGTCCGTTTTGCAAAATGTTTTGACCCAGACGAACTACGGGTTCATGTTCGCACGGGTTGGAACAAGCCACCCTAGGGGTATGTTAAAGTGAACGTGGATGCTGCAGTGTCCACCAATACGAACGGTCTTGGCAACCGTGTAGGGGTCGGGGGAGTTCTACGAGATGAACAAGGTAAATGGATCAAAGGCTTCAGTGGGAGTATTGATCCATGTTCGGTGCTGGAAGCCGAGATACGAGCTATTCTACTGGGGTTAGAATTAGCATGGGAGGCGGGAGTAAGAAAGGTACTTCTAGAATCTGACAGCACACTCGCACTCTCGAGTATTGGAGACGCTTCCATTGCCCATCATCACTTCAACATGATTGTGGATATCCGGCGAATACTAGAGAGAGATTGGGAGGTCTCGCTCTGCCATATTTGGAGGGAAGCAAACCATGTTGCTGATAATCTTGCTAAAAAGGGTTTGAAAACCCACATGCAAATAATAAATGTGCCGGATATGCGTAGTGCTTATTTTCTCTCGTTGGATGCCGATGGCCATAAATGGCCATGCTTAGTAACCATGAACTCGGGTTTGTCGAGTCAATAACTGTTTTTGGGTAAACCCCCCCCCCCCCCCTCTTGGAATTAAAAAAAAATGACTTATAAGATACTGTATAATAATTATAAAATTGTAATTGTACGATGTATAAACACACACTCTATAATGGGTTGTAAGATATTGTATAAAATGTTATAACATACTGTATAGTTGTTTATAAGATACTATATAATGGTTTGAAATCACTAATTATATGTCACTAATCCCGCACTGTATATTATAGTTGTATTTACTGTATAATGGTTTACAAACTATTGTATAATGGTTTATAAACTACTGTATAATGGTTTATAAGCTACTGTATGATGGTTTAAAAAAATCACTAATTGTGATGTCACTAAATACTACATTGTATATCACCACTCATCTACTGCGTTTTGCTTTAAAAAAAAAAAATATATATATATATATATATATATATATATATTTTAAATTTCGAAAGGCAAAAACTATTTTTGGAATTTGGTCCCAAGCTCTACATCAATCTTGTAGGAAACGTCGTTTTAAAAACAACTCAGGATACTTATCATAAGTATGCTGAGCACCACCCTATCGGGTCCAAATTTCATCGTTTTAATAGTTTTTTTCGCGTTTTTGTGTTTTCAGTCGGATTTTTATTTTTATTTTTATTTATTTCCATTATTTTCGTACTTTACCTTGTTTATATTTACTGTATATTTGATTATTAACTATTATATAATGGATTAATTAGCTATTGGATTCACTGTATAATGACTTATATGATACTGTATAATAGATTATAATATACTGTATAATGTAGTACAAAATGTTGTATAATATATTCAACTGACTGTTGAAAGAAGCACAATCACATGTTGTATATCCCTATTGTATGAACTGTATAATGTAATATAATACGCTGTATAATGTAATATAATGAGCTGTATAATGTAATATAATACGTTGTATAATGTAATATAATGAGCTGTATAATGTGTTCAAATCACAATATATGGTATATCACCATTATAGTTTACTGATTAAGCAATATACAGAAATAACAGAACATTCAAAAATCAAAAATCAAAGCAAATAACAATGATGTAAGCGAAAACATGTGGAATTCAATCTTTTCAGATTCTGGGTTTGCAATCTCGATTTCCAGAATTTTTTCGTGGGTTTCAGAATTTCCAGAACATGTGGGTTTCAGAATTTTTTTTTGTGATAATCGAACGAAATCTGAGGTTAATACGATTCTATAAATTGATTGCGTTAATCTCGGGCTGAGATTGTGATAATAAATGGCTAAGTTCGTGGGTATCAGCTTTTGAGAGATTGCAGGAGATGATTGCCATTATTTTTGGTAAATGAGTGATGTATAATTTTGCCATTTTATCCATTATACCCCTAATCCCTATTTTTCATTTTTTCCTGCCTGTTTCTTCCTTATTTTTTGGACTGTTGGATTAATGTATCCAATGATGTATATTAGGTCTTAGATCTTATCTAAGAGAGGGTATGTATTCGATCTTGACCCTATATATATATATATATATATATATATATATATCTTATTTTGAGGTTACTTGAGCATTTTCATCGGAAATGAGCAAATGACCACATATCAATGTTCGATTGCTTATTTTAGCTCTACAAAATGTCGAATAAGATTACAGTCACAACTTAACTCGAAATACTCTCTTTTAACAAAAAAAATTGAATGAACTCAGAAAAGGCAAAAATTAGCATACACCATACAGAGAGAGAGAGAGAGATGTGTTCAAACCCCCTTGTATAAATTAACCAAGACCGCTACTGAAATCTGTAGTTTGTAAAGACTAATGAGGTGACCTAATTTATGCACACCACGAAGACCTGAAAGCTTCTGACGACAACAGTCCACTCGGCCACTATCTATACGAATTAAAGGGAGCAGGATTCATATGAATAATAAATATGATAAATTACAAATTTGAAATCCAGGTAGACTGGATTAGTGAAGGACAGCTTCTCCTTTCAAAAAAGATTGTTGATCTCCATAACAATGAACTATTACATAGATACCTCTACCCATCTCTCAGTTAAATTAGTCGCGCAATTTAATTGCCCAAACAAAAACTCTTCTCGGACGAGTCTTAGCTTGTTGCAAATTGCCAAAACATCCAACCGGATAGTCCCCCACCCGGCCCCACATCTTTCAGTAACTTTTCGACTTTCTCACATTTATGGGATAGGCCAAATAAGTTAAAAACTGCGGCAACCAGCCTGTTAAGATGCCGCACCCTCCCACGTATTTACACGGATGATTCACTTCAGAACTAACCTCAGCCCTGCACAAGATGAGCAACAGAATTAGTGCTCAACAAGTGGTTCATTCAAGTGTTGATAAATCTCAGCAAAAACTTCACATTTGACAATGGCTGTAAATAAAAAGATAAAGTTTCACTTGCCAATGAATTTCACAGGTTGAGGAATGAGCAATATCATCAAATCAACTAAAATTTGATTTTCTGAAACTTAAATATATCAAAATCACTTGCAAGTACATATATATGACCCAGCTTCGATCATGTTGAAAATTAATGTATATCAATCCCTAGTTGTGCAGTCTAAGAAACCAAAATCTTTACCCTATTTCTCTACCTAAGAGTTCAAAGATGGACATTATTTGAAAATCTGAAATTTCCAAAACAACACATGCAACTATGTATCCAAGTACATACTTGTCACTCTACCACTACCTACAAAACAATTCCTTTACCAGCAATGGAGTTAAATGTGGGGTAGAACATGAGATGGAACTCAAGTTTTCATCTTTTTCAAGTCTATCAGCTCAAATTGTGAATGGCGGTGAATGGTAAATCGTTTTTCAAAAATTATTGGGGAAATATAGGGACGTGTTTTTAGACCACCTAATGTAACATGAGAATATCAGTGACTCAAACAATGAAGTAGTAGGCAGATCGGGACCAATCCAGGTTTGATTTGGAATTGCCTACTCAAATCAAACTTTTCATAAATATACAACCAAGAAATAAAAAAAGGGTTAATTACACTAACTACCCCTCTTATTTAGAATAATTACAGTCCAATCCGCTTATTTTTGGATCATAACAAACACCCCCTCTTATAATAAAACCTTACATTAACCCCCCTCGGACTAACGGCCATTAGTCAAGAGTGACAGAAAGGGTAAAATGTCAACTTTACCCTTGTTCTAAAAAAATAAAAAATAATTAAAAACGAGTTAATTACATTATCACCCTCCTTATTTATGGTAATTACAATGCAACCCACTTTATTGCATCGTATAACAAACACCCCCTCTTATAATAAAACCTCAAATTCATCCCCTGCGACTAACTTCCTTATTTTTTTTCCTTTTTTTTAATTTTAAAATATTTTTCTATAGTTAACTTTTTAAAGTTTCTTTTTTTTACTATGACCTTTTATATATATAATTTTTTTTTCTCTCAACTTATTTTAATTTGCTAATTGTTTTCATTTTTTTGACGATTTTCTAATTAAGATTTATCTACATCGAATTATGATATTACTCCAAAAATAAATCGAAACTCGGTATTTGTTTTTGTTTTCTAAAACTATTCAAATTAGCATGAATTCAAATTTGCACCTCGTTATCGAGATGTTAATAAGTTTTGTACTAATTATTTATTTAAAACCAAATTGAAAATTACAATTACATCATCTTTAATATGAAAAATTACATTCAACCCCTCAAGGGCAAAATGGGAATTTTTTTTAAAAAAATTTGATGATGTTTGCAAATTCCGTTAATTTTCTAATGAAAGGGGGCGATAGTAAGGTTTTATGATAAGAGGGGGGTATTGGTTATGTGCTTAGAATAAGTGGACTGGACTGTAATTACACTAAATAAGAAGGGTAGTTAGTGTAATTAACCTAATAAAAAATAGCAAATAAAAATCTTAAACATTTAGAACATGAATATATGGTAGCAAGTATACAACTAAAAATAAAGTATTACCTTCGAAATGTATTCCATCACTTGCCTTGCGCCAGTCTGTAATTAAGGATAACGTCTTCAGGTTTCTTCCATATATATGCACGGACAGTGGCTAAGCTCATTTCGGGCTGTAATACCTGGGGAATCACAAGAGAAGTTTGATCAGAAAGCAAATAGATACTACGCTTTATTCATATTTGAATTAGAGATACATTTCGTTGTTTTTGTTGCACAAAATACAATAAGACTGAGAATAATCATGAACCAAAAGAGAAGCCATCAAAAGGAAAAGTTGAGAGAGAACAGTAAACCGTAATTAGAAGCAGCGAAATCTCCTTGTATCAGGAGCCATTATTTTATCAATTCCTAAGAGATATGTAATGGATAGGTAACAGTTCAGAAGTTTCTTTGAACCCGACATTTGTTCCAATGGTCAAACAGCAAAGAAGAAAAAAAGATATGTTTAACAAATTAGAGTAAAATTGTAGCAGAAGCTCTAAGACTCTTTTCAAGTTTCGAGCCCTCCGATTATGAAGTCCATTTTGGCATTCATAGTTTCATCACAGAAGAGTGATTGGCAAGGACAGCCTTCCAATCGAAAATAAATAAATAAACATACTCCCAACATTTATTTTGTTTTTATCTGCATGAATGATTTCCCCCACTAAACCAGAAAGGGAAAATGTTAAACGGAAGGTCACTTTCTTAGGATTTATATGAGTGGCTCTATGGGGAAGCAAACTTGCCTGGTTATTGCACATGATCTCTATAGAAGGCTTAAGTTTTTGCCAAGGTTTCACTGAAGAACGAAAAGGCCCATCTCCAACAACTGGAGGCACCCCTGAAGCAAAAGTTCCATCCACATTCAGGCTATCCATTGGGTTGTCTAGAACCATCTTTTCTACAACATAGTTGACAACCTAAAAACCAATTAGAGCAACCTCCGATTAGTTGTCTGGTGCATCTTTTATTTTCACTTAAAATGCTATGCAAAATGTTATCATATCAAGAACTGCTGATGGGCCCATTACCCATTTTTGCATTTTTAATTACTTTTTAGTAATCCAGATGAGATTTAACATTTAAAATGTAAAATTTTCTACTTCAGGAACCACTTGGCTGGCTTTAATATAAATTGGGGATTCACATCGCATGATGGATACTTAAACTAGTAAATCTTCAGTGGACATAGTGTCAAAAGCCTAAAAATGGGAATCAGAAAACTTTTTCAGTTGCCAGACCACCCACTATTCAGAAAAGTAATATTGACTTTATTAGAAGACGCAAAACCAAAGAACCTATAAATGGAAACTTTGAAATTGTTTAGAATCAAATTTTAGTGAAATTGAGTTGAGTTCCTGATCTTAATTAATAAATATAACATCATGTGCAAAATTACTAGCACCATAAACACTTTCTAGTCATTGATTCCAGTTAGTTGCACCCTTGATATTTCATTATTATGAGATAGACTAAACCTGTATGCATAGCCTAAACCTAATGTAAACTTGAAAAGTGTGAGAGTGGCCAACTAACAAGCTCCATGTGAGTTAATGCTACATTAGCAAATCAGCCTTAAGCTACACAGAGGAAATTCTCACTTTATGTATTCTCAAAATGCGAGGAGCACTAAGTTTTCCTTGTGTAAGGATCTGCACAGTAGAACCTTCACATGGGTGCAAATAGAAGCTACATCTGCAATAGACAAAATTTACATGTAATTGATACACCACAAAAGTAAAATCCACAACGAGAGCAAGAATATGATAACCAGTGGAGTACCAATATTTTCTGCCGGGTGAAAAGAAGGAGGCGTTCGTTCACAATCATGCAAAAATGCAAATATCGGATGGTGAAAAGGGACTGGAAAATGATAAGTGTAAAACATAATTCAAATAAGATAGGGTGGAAGCAACTATGAACAGAACTCAATTAAAAGTGTTTAGCTAGAAAATTGGATTAACTTTACCAATTCAATGCCGTCTTGTCCCATATTTAATTGGGGTCAACCAAAAAGAAAAAATTTTAATCCATAGAGAAAATGAGCAAATAAGACAAGTATTAGCTACTTAATAATTCTATTTTTTGCTAAAGAACTTGGTCAATAGGTGTCTTCTCTTTCCTGACAGAAAGGGTGGGCTACCTATCCTCGTACAACTAGTTGAAACTTGACAGAAGTCGAGATTTTAATCCTTACAGTTAGAACGTCAGTGAAAGGATCACCAGTTTAAATGCTTAAACAGAAACTCTAGTCGGAGGGACTTGATGGTGGAATAATTGTCAGGAAGACTCAAATGCAATATATGAATACTCAGTTATGTAGTTATAGCTGAAACAAATGAGAGAAGAAAACTAAAATTATGTCCTCATAAAAGATAATTTGCAGAGAGAAAATCAGGTACACAGATCAAACACGCAGAAATAGGAGTCCCAACACAAAACACGCATTAAAAGAAAAGCAAGTAACTAACATACTAAAACTAAAACTCTGTAACGTTTATTGTTTCTAGCAGAAATAATTAGATTCACAATAATTAAGAGGAAGTTATCACTAAAGCTAGAAGGTATCAAAAAGTTCAACTTTTAACAGACTTCCAAGCATGCATGGCCAAACATAATATATAACCAGTTCCTAGTGGAAAAGCTCAAGAAAGTCGGGGGGAAAATTAACTCAAACAAGAAAGGATATTGTTAAGGAAATTACTTGGTATTTTCCCTCGGAGGCAGGCGATTATTCAACACACAATCAAGAACCCAACATGGGAAGTCTTTCTCATCTTCAGTTCCATCTAGGTCAGTAATTTTCTTTCTCCCAGGGCCTCCTTGAGAGCCTTCAGTAACAATGGAAGGAGGAGCAGCGGAAGAAAATTCAAATGGTGGAAACACTGTAGAATCATTTTCAGAATTACCATCCCCTTCAACTCTAGAGGAGGTTAATGTCCTCGTAGGCATATCCTTTCCGGATGGAATTTCTCCATTTGGTGAAGCTTGAGATCCAAATCTCTGCTTTCTTTTAGTTAACCAATGTGCCAACAGCCCTTTGAGGGTTTCTCTTGCCAAATTAACCTGCATATTAATATAGGTCAAACTTACTCGATTTACAGCCATAGGTAAACAAACTACATATTGAAAAGGATAAGAGGTCAGGAAGTCCTCTAATTATAAATCATCACACATAAAGCAAAAACACCGGTAAGTCCTATTAGCAAAATCAAATCAACACCTAATAGAGTATAATTTGCAAAATGAATCAAATACGATAATCAGCCAGAAATATTAGGCTGCAACATCATATAATTGAATCTATGACATTTCCAAATATGTAAAAGCACACTAGAAATTATAGACTAGAAGGTGACCCCCAGCAACAAAATAGAGATCAAAACCCATACAGACTTGGATAACTGAAGAAATTTTTAAAAGTAATTACCTTGTCATCTTCAGGCTTTCCAGTGATGTGAAGATCAACCGAGTACATCTCAGCAGAAAAGCATTGTGGGGTGTCTAAGTGTACTGACAAACTCCCAAGCCTTGTGTCTACAGTGAACCATGCAGGAATACTCACCTGAATAATCATAATACGTTAAACAATGCATAGGATTCCGGATAGAAATGCAAGATTAGCTATACATACCATCTCAAATAATTCTTCTTTCTTCTTCTCGAATGAAATCTATGAACAAAGTAAATGAAGGTAAGAAAGCACGGAAAATATAGAAACGGCAGAATCGTATATAACATAAAATTTTGACATTATCAGCAGACTACCCCATCAGGTCTCCCAGAAACAAGCTGCAAAATGGAAAAAATTATTGTCCAATTCACAGCACTAACCTCTCCGTAGTTTTCAATTACCATGCCTCTTGTAATTTCCCACAACTTCACTGTACCAGCAGTGTCCTTGAACAGGTAAGATTGGCACTCAGTATGAAAGAAAAACATTTACAAGGACAAACAAATATTGGGAGATTGAAAAATATAATTTATGAAAGGGCTAACAAAATTTTTTTTGTCAAGTTACCTTAGTTAAGACATGCCTTCTATTGTTTAAAATCTCATACTGCACCATTGCTGGAGTGCCATGAATGCTCAAAGAGGGTTCTTTACAAACAGGAACCTGAACCAAATTGAATTGTGAGTTGCTTACTTTGGTAAATTGTCCTACTAAATACAAAGGCCCAACAGGGAAGGCAATTTACAAAAAGACGAAACGGTAACAAATTCTTTCGTTAACTTCTAAGTTTGACTGAGACCAGAAAGAAAGCACAACACCACATCATAACAAGAAAAAGATTGAAGAAAATGTAGGAATGATATTATTACACACACTAGTAATGCCAATTTTTGGTAGATCATGGATTCTAATCCTCAAAGGATCAAAAGAGAATGACTGCAAAAAGGAAAAGGTGTTACGGGGAATAAAATCAAATGAAAGATTGCAGCAAGAAATATCTTTTTCAGATTATTTGGCAAGCCATTTCTTGCTTTCTGCTTCCATCATTCCAACTGATATATGCAGAAAAAAGTGTACATGAAGAGTTTTCTCATGTAGGAGAACTAAAAGTTGAGAAACGTGCATTAGAAGCAAAGAAATAGGAAATGTATAACTCACAGGTGTGGACCCTTCCAGAGAAACCCTTGCCCTCGAAAACGACAAGTTGCCAGCTAAAAATGAACCACCTCGCTGGAAGACTTTCAAGGGATTATGCACTTCGGCTGGCCATCTATGTACAGAAGAATCTGTTGTTCCAACCCATATACCATCATCATGCAATGCCAATTGCAGTATAGGATGCTCTTTGTTAAAAAGCAATACACTTTCTCTTGTTGACAAGTCCGTCAAATATAACTGGAAGTACAAGTAAAATTAGTTTCAGATGTGAGGTGAAAACAGAAAAATAGAGGGAGCTAAGATTTCTAAAACTGCACTCACAGAACCATCCCTTCCACCACTATAAACATGACTAAATGTTGGAGTGCTGGCAAGTGCCCAGACAGAGTCTGTGTGCACAGCATAGGAGTGCACACATCGCTGCTGACCAAGATCCCATAACCTATGACATTATCAGGAAAGAAAATATCAAGAATACCATTCAATAAATTAATGAAATTGCAAAAATGCCATGTTAGAATAAGTGCAAGAAAAAAGTGTGGGAAAAGAAAATGCAGAATTCCATGCTTTTATGCCAAGATATTTTCACCAAGAACCATTTGACAACATCAATAGAACCTGAAACCAAAGTCTTGCAGTTTAAATGGTAGAAAAAAACAATTCTTAGTAACCACCAAATGTAAATGACTATAAGGAAAGTAAGGTACCAGGAAAAGACTTTATGAGCAATTGACCTTGTATGTAATCAAAATATCTGTTCACATGGACAAATCTGGCTAAACATTTCAAGTTCATACTTATTCACAAGCTCTTTATTATCAAAAGTATTAGAATCTTAAAAAGGAATATATAATCAGTCTTAGGATAATCATAGTAAGTCTTGGGAGAATGCAGCTCCAAACCCCTTGGAAAGCCAGTACCAATACTAAAGAATAAATAAATAAAGATAGAAAGTTCAACGACTGAAGTTCAATACTGATTGGCATAACAAACAGAAGGTCTAATGGAATGCCTAAACAGCACAAGGGATACAACACAGGTTTATGATATTTTGACATGTAAGATGCTTCTTGTGGATATTGTTACTTGTAAACAGTGTGCATACCTGATCATAGAATCAGAGGACCCAGATAAGCAATATCTGCAAATAAAAATAAGAAACCATTATCATTAAATGCTAAAATATATTGACTTAAAAATGCATGATGACGAATTTGTGGACATTATGCCTTCAATATGTATTGGGGAAGGTGGAAACTGGTATAAAACTGCTAGCTCTGCTTGAGACAGAATGAGAAGTCAATCAAGTATAAACTATGCTTCTTCATTTAGACCTCTCCCACTCTCCCTGGCAGGGAAGTAACTGGCATAAACATGGCTCACAAAGCTGCTAGCACTAGTTTCGTGAAACAGACTGTGAAGCCAGTGGCATATACAATATAATTTTTCAATTAGTTTCACATTATTTTCAAAAGAAAAAATATCAACAATTTTCGAGTTTCTAACTAAACAAAAATGCTTATGTTACAGCCAATTTTGGCTTCACCGATCCACTTTCAGATCTGCACCCTGGCAAACTCTTATGATGAATTATTATCTTTCAGATGAGCAGTTACCTTCTGTGCCACAAATATTTGGTAATGACACGAGTCCAATGTCAATAGATATCACTTGAAAAATTAAGGCTAATGGAAATTTGCCAATGAACCTGCCAGTAGAATCCAATAGTAGCGCCCTAATATTGTCCGTGTGTCCTCTAAGCTTCATAGTTTTACAACCAGTTCTTGGGTCCCAAACACGCACAACCTATGATAAATTCGCAACACAACATTGATCAGTTCCATATTTTTCTACTAGATAAACAGTAGAAAAGGACATGCAGCAGAAAAGAAACATAAGAAAATGTTGACAGATCTTTTGGCATCAGATAAACCAAATATCAAGCAGAAAGAAGAAAAGCAAACCAGCCAAACAATCAGTACAAACCTTCTCAGTTCCACCAGAAACAAGAAGTGTTCCCTGATCATTTGTGGCTAATGCATAAACCGACTCTTTATGGCCTTTTGCTGCGATAGGAACAAATCCTTGACATTGAGCGGCATGCGACGAAATGTTATTGCTTGAGCTGACAGGCCTAAGACTTGTATTTGGTGAAGATCCCAAATCATTAGTAGTTGTAGAACAATCCTCTTTAGATGCATCATTTGATTTGGAGAGGGGAGCAAGGGCAGCTTCTAGATCCCATATGAAGACCTCCCCACCAAGGGCACCAGAAGCTACAACATTGCTCTATAATGCAGTAAAGTGAAAGGATCATAAACTGACATAAAGAAAAGTAGAACATGTCTCCATGTACTTATCAACTAGACACGCATGACGAACTTCATACAATTGAAAAAGAATCTCCAAGAAAGATTACATTTTTCTCTGCTGCAGCAAGGCAAGTGACGTAGTCAGAGTGCTGCCGGAATGTCCTAACACATGTTCCATCAGACAAGCCATTCCATACCTAAATTTATCACAAAAAACAAGAAAAACGATAAGTTCATATGCTAAGTTTGACCATATTAAGGCATGGCGGGGAAGTGTGCAGACCTTAACGGTGGCATCTGAGGAGCAAGATACTAATGTGTTATCACCTGTAAGGATGGCTTCATTGACCTGCCAATGATTCCAACATAAAATGTCTAGGAAGAGCATATCATACAACAAAAAACTCCCAAGTTATGAATGTAATAGTTCTAGTTTTCAAGAAAATGAAGAATCCTAATCTAGAAGAGCATTAGTGAGTTATTGGAACCATTACCTATTAACAGCTTCTTGTAGAATTAAACCTCCTAATCTTGGTATGATAATGCTTCTTATGGTGTCTAGTCAGGTATCAATTATACTCTTAAAGTTCTAACAAGTCTTAGAGTTAATAACTCAATCATTCATCATAGAAAGCATCACATAATGGAATAGTATCAAAGGTTATTTGTCCAGTGTCTTCTTGTTTATCAGTGGTTAGTCGAAAAACAAAGTTGCATCACCATCTGAAGTATAGTACATAATTAACACTGATGACACCATCGGTGATTAAAGTGACTTGTTTGGTCCGTTTGTCGGCAACATAAAACTTGATATAAAATTTAATAATAATGAAAAGGAAAATAAAACTCTATATAAAACTCAATCCAATATGAGAATGACTTTTACCCAATCAACATGAGACTCAAATGTAGCAGAGCAGGTAGCACCACCTTCAGCCAATGCCCATCTCTTTAATGTGCCATCACGACTACCAGTGAAGAGGTGATCAAACTCATTTGGTCCCGATGACTTCAATATGGCCAAGCAGTTTATGCCAGCACAATGCTGCAGATGATAAAACAGTTACATAAGTAATATGAATTCAGCAATGCAGCAATCCAGACATTATGCAAGTGAATTTTGCAAACATATGCACAGAGATGGTGAGTGTTGAGGGCTTTTTTGCATAATAACTGTAAATCAAGAAGTATGAGCTATTTTTATTCCTCATTCGAACTTATGAGTCACATAAAAGATATGGCACAAACTTTGATCTGGTCTGGCTACAAAGTGTGTCTTGCACAATCCAAATCACATGCAAAAGATATATTACTTTGAAAATCCTTAATTGGTAATAAAGAGAGCGTAAGGTGACATTTCATCTCACTAAAATAACATATGTCGTAAACCACTCTCAAATATCAGAATCTCTTAGAAATTAGATAAACATTTTCAAATAGCAGCAATTCTTTTATGTAAAAAGAGAAGTGGAGATAAGGAATGATCATGACCACCAACTAGACTCACAGCTCAGTTCTAAGTGGATGAAAGCTAAATAACTCTACTCTAAGGTCATACATTATGTTTTAGGTCAAAACAATGAATAAGTAGCGCAAACCACAAAGTTTAAAGCACCCTTGGTCAAACAAAATTGTTTTAAGATGTGCTCCCTTGTTGAGAGTGTAATAAGCAGCATGAACAGAAGAATATGGCACGCTTTGAGGTGCAAAAACTTTATAAGTTGAATCCGAAAGACATTGGACTTGAAATAAGTAGACACTACTCCTTCCAGGAGTCCTTCATTAGAAGCGCCTGTATTTGCAAAACACATGGTTTAAGATAGCTATTAAGCCAGTAATCAGTAGAATCCATGTCTCTTCGATCTAACATGCACTTAGATTTTAGTTGATGCCAATCAACTGAAGTTCCCTCCTTGGAACAGTCTTCAACGAATTATGTCCAATACATTAGTTAATGGAAAGAGTCTCAAAGGAATCAGATCAGAGTTCGGAATTTAAACCAACCACTGCACAGGTGTGGCTCGTTTTAAAATCAATTTCTGACATGAAACGCCACCATAAGACCATCCATCTCCTTTGGTGAGCATAAGAAACTTAAATCTACGCGTCGAATACTCGATAGCTGCCAATAGATCATCAAAATAAGAAGCATAGGATACTTTCATGTCTAAGTAAGACCAAAGTAGCCATGCTTTGTGCAGCAAGGATATTGCCCTCCTTTCTTAGACCATCTTTCTCTTTACTTCTCTTCCACTTCTGTGGGCTCATAGTAATTAGTACTGGTGAAAATTACATCTGTTTTGATGTCTATAGAGATTCCTCCTGAGCTCCAATAGTTGCTTCTATTCTGACAGCCATTCTATTGACAGGAAAGCTTTCAATTAAGTTTCAGAAAATGTTGTTTTATTAGTGATCTTCTTCATTCTTCTGCCTCTAAGTTTTTGTGCGTCCATAAAAACACTAGGAAACTATTGACAACCCAACATTGAGAAATGAATCCCAGCACACGATAAAGTATTCACATGTTGATTCGGTCAGAATCTTTCAAAACCAATCCATTCATTACCTCAACCTATGCATACATAATTCCAAAGGATGCATACGAAATTCCAATGGATGTCAACGATATGTTTGTTTGTAACATACCATGCAGGTAAAGGTATATCCTTGCCATTCAGAAGTGACAACTTACCATTAAAAGTATCATGCTCCTCCTGTTCTGTAATTGTAATTCTTTTCAACTGATTAAAAAGCATATTATGCCAATGAAGAACACTGGTGACAGATCAGGTACAGGTAAGTTTATAATATTCATGTCCGAAAATGATGATAGCTGAAGGCTACTGAGATGACATCATTTCGATGAGAGTATTTAGCATTCTCAAGTTAATCCCACTATCAATCGGGAGATTTTGAGAGAAGAGCTAAATGAATCCTCTTTATGCCTTTTATTAACTTTCTCCACTTTAGGCGCGTGAGTTTAAGTTGAAGGTGTTACATCAATGTAGCATAGTAGGAGCATTGCAGCTAAGAAATCCCTTAAGAATTAATAAAGTGAGAATTTACATTAAAAAAAATGAAGCATCACCTTTGTATTGTCTGTATCACTTAAAACATATGTCAACCTCTTTTCCTTGCGTGCACGAACTCCATTAGCTCCATTTCCACTTGCAACACGGTGCATCGCTGAAGCACATACAAACAAACAAGACTAATTGTTCTCTGAAACAGAAAAGGAAGAATAACAATGACAAAGCGCAATACTGATTGTACATTCCTGAACATGCTTAATTTTTTTTATTGTTGTCAATCTTTGTGACCCGCTGATGCTAAGCCAGATATAGTTTCATTAAGCCCACACATCCACTGGCCTAGATGCTAGGTCACAAGCCAAACATTTTTCGCAATTTCTTTATATTGAAGTCACATAGAACACAAATCTTCGCCCAAGTCAATTGTGAACAGCCAAAACCTGACTGGCATGTGCACTGTGATGGTCCGACCCATTTCCCTTCACTTACTGGATAAACGGCTATTATGAGGTAGTTCTTAGATGCTGGTAGTTTCTTCATTACTGTATTTAGCATTTGAAATCTAGCAGGTAAGAAGTACCTCACCTTTTAACCATTAACTTGATACAATAGGAAATTTTGATCATCAACTTCTTCAATCCCAAATCCATTTCCAAAATAAAACAGTCATCATTATACAAGATGAAATTAATAATCAAGAGATTCCTAGTATATTCAAATTTTCTAACGAGTGTTCCAACCAAGATAATTCAAACACGATAGCAGTATGCACCAAATCTCATGCAGTACTCAACAGCTAAAAGTACAAAGTGTTACTAAATTTGTACTATCTTTTCCCTTTATCAACATAAAAATTATGCCGGGTATCGGCATTTTTGGTAGTTGAAACGAAATGAGATCCTAATGTCCGTAATTCATTAATGTATGACATCACAAAAAGTTATTGTGATAGTTTATTGGCATTTTAGCAAATGCGACTTCTCAGATGGATGCAAAACGAGGTAAAAAATGGGAAAAGGCAAAACCGAGCTAGATCAGATTGAAGATTCATTACCTGCAAATGATAGCCGCGAGAGCTACGTGAGCAAGAGCAAGTGCTGAAATTAGAAGAGCACACTAGAAACGCATTAGACTGCATAACCACAAAGCTACCCGAGATAGAAGAAAATAAATCAGGAAAATCGAATCCAGAAAAATATTGCAATAAATCAAAGTCAACAATGATCCAAATCAACAAGCGTATTCTTTCCATACACTGAATACTCTGCTCGCATTCGTATGAGCGCCGCTCGCCACAACATTATATACAAATACATACATATATGCGTGTGTGTATATATATATCAAGGAAAATAATACGAGACAAATGATCGCGATTGAGAGTGCCAATGCGTGCAGGAAATTAACCTCAATAAGATATTCAACATAAAAGGAAAGAAAAAAGATGCAATAATTGCCTTCTTCGGTGGCTTCGACGGTGGAATTCTCCGGTAGATGAGGAATCAGAGCAGGGCGATGCGTCGGAGAGTTCCACCGTCCGATTAACGAATCAGCTCGGCAATTGAAAAGAACGGCGGCGGCGGCGGCGGCGGCGGCGGCGGCGGCGATAGCGTAGGGCCGATGGAAGAATGGGTCGCAGTCGGGGGATATGAGAACTACAGGTGTAGCTTAGTCGTTTTATTTCTTTTCGACGATTTCCTCAAAGCAAAACTCTTCAGTTAGGGTCAGAAATTATTATATATTTTGGTATTATTTTTATTTTCCTGAGATTTAGAAAAAGAAAAACAGTAATTCGATAATCAATACTTTTTAGTTATTGGAAATTAGACTTTCAAGTTAAGATCAAAACCCATATAACACAAAAAATTCAAATATATCTTGTGACTTATTAAATATACGATGTGAATTTCGTCAAATTCCGATGCTGTGGTCTTTTGGAATGCCATTTTGCGAATTTCGTCATACTTCGACACGGTAAATTTTTCGCGTTCATGCTCAAAATTCATGTTTGCATGTACCGTGGTTATCAAATTCTTGTATCTAAATCAAGATATTTATGTATTGAATAATTAATTACTTTGATTCGAATCAAAATTGAAAATTTTTATGAGCTATTTGCATAATATTCTCCACACTTGAATCATCAAGGAGACTTTGTGATATAAATAATTGTATTTAATACTCCGATATGAAATCCGATTATTACATTGAATTTGCATTTCGCTATAATAAAAATTAATGTTTAGAACAATACTGAAGATTTTCCACAAAGTGATGACATAGAGGTAAGAATTAAAGAAACCCCATGCGTGGGTAATCATATTTATTGTGGTAAATTTGCTCTTCAAGAACTTGAATTTGCTACACGACAAATATAGTGTTAGCTACACGACAAAGACCTCTTTAGGAACAAGTTTCAAAGGTTTTATTTTGGATGAATAGACACACAAAGGTCATAGATATTGAAGTATGATTAAGGCATTTCAAATCTTTTGTAACATTCTCATGTAACACGCATAGAATACAATGATTGTATACATGAGTGGTTAAGATGTAAAGAGATAAATGTTTTATTGTCATGGAAAAAAATTTTGAAAATTCTCTTTTTACATTTTAACCACCCGTATATACATTTATCGCACATCTATGAGTGTTACAGGAAATATTACATGAAAAAATTATAGAGGATTTGAATTGTGACTAAGAGAGAACGAAATGATGACTGAACAACATCAACAGTTGTATTACTGCTGAGGAGGAATGGACCGGCAAAAGCTGACACGCTATTACAAAAGACAGAGGTCGTAGGACCTCGTGAGTGGTCGTATGCACTGAATTTGCCCACTCTACAAAGGTCGTATGATCATGTGCATTGGACTGCAAAGGTGGTCTAACTAGTTTGCCGCAAATCTGCCAACCCACTTGAGCAAGTGGAGCCAATCTTCACCCCATAAATACACCTTGAAGCAAAGGTTGAAAAGCATTCTCAAGCGAAGAAAAACCAGAGAGTAGTGAGAGAATCTCTCAGGAAAGCTTTGAGGTCGAGAGTCATTTTGTTAGAGGTAATTCTGTAAGTGAAATTTTCTTGAGTGTGTGAATGTATGTCACAAAAATAGTGGAGTAAAGTTCCTCCACAATGTTTACACTTAGGAATTAGTGGACTTTCTTTTCGGGCACTTCTTATTTCTCGTATTTGTGTGACTTGGGAGTAGTGATACGGGGTATGCTAAAAGAGAGTATTTGTCTCCATTGTTGTAACTTTTAATCACTATTTGCAGTGAATTTGGTGTGAGTTTTTACTCTATGGTTTTCTTCTTTGACTTTGGAGTTTTTTCACGTAAAAAATTAATATCTTGGTTTGCACTTTATTTTCTTAGTATTTCTTGTTGCGTTGGTATAATTATATGTTGCCAATTGTTCATATGTAATTGGGCCTACCAGATTTCCCCCCTTTCCCAACATATAAGAAAGGCTAACGTTCGCTTCCGACAATATGGGAGAATTTATATTTTAAAATGTTCATCAGCCAAGAAAATCAAGTTAAGAGTTTTACCCTTGTTTTTTAAAACAAAGGATTACATGTCGGTGCTTATGGTTCGAACTTCGAACAATCATCTCTCAATATATGTAATTATTTATGTCTTGAAATAGCAACATTGCTTTTCTATATATATATATATATATATATATATATATGTATTTATAGCAACACTACAAATTCTGTGAAGAGATAAACAAATCACTTGTTTTGAACTTTGTTTAGAAGATAGAAGGTGGAAAATGATGTGTGTTTGAATGAGTAAGGCAACAATTAGTGACTGTAAGTATTCATTAGACTGAACATTTGCGATTGAATTTGTGTGATTTCGTACAATCCCGCTTCTGGACCTGTTTGTTTACCGACCACGTGCAGTACACCAAGTAATACCTCTTGTCACAAATCCATGGGAAGGAGACACAAGACTGAAATCAAGTCCAAGTTTGTACTCGAATTGGAATCAAATTAAGTCTTTCATTCATTTATATACGACTCCCCCCCGGTAGTGTTCCCCTTTCCAAAAAAACTTTGGTATCCCAGAAGACTCAAACATAAATTCACATTTGGACTTTATAAAGCGGTTTCAAACAGTTTCAACTTCTATTGTGGATTAATCTCTTTTGATTTTCATATTCATAATTACCAAAAAAAGGACCTTCCTATTCCCATACATATCAACATTATAATTTATTTATGTGACTCATTTTTGAACAATTATTTTTCATTCACCCAAAAATAATTTTGTGTAATTAATTACTCTAAGTTCATATACTCTTTAGAGAAAATAAGCAAAGCCAAAAAATGTTTGTGTTCCACGTACAATATCCACTTAAATAACAAGTCAAACTTAATTTGTCAACATATAATGCTCCAATATTCTAAAAGTTGTAGTGAGTCATTTTACAACTTTCTCTTGCTAAATCTTTGTTTTTAAAGTGAGCTTGAGATTTATTCATTAATCGAGTCATAAATGAACAATTTACACAACTAACATCAAAGACAGCCAAACTGGTAATAACTTAATAAGTACAGAGAATAAACACCAATTTCAGAAAATAAATTTGAAATAATATAATTATTGCTTAATTTTTTGTGAATATATTATAATCACTGGATCTTTGATCTCCGGAGCTTCCGTTCTTCCGAGAGTAACTTAGCAAATCTGTACATTAATTTTAAAAGGAAAATTTATCAGTAAATAAAAGAAAAATATTCCTTTTATTGGTGTTGTTCAAAAATAGGATTATTAATTAAAATAAAAAATGTTTCTGATTGATAAAAAAAAATTGAAATGAAAATTGCACTTACTTTTGTAATGCTTCCTTATTGCTTGTCCCATTCTCAATAGGCTCAAAATAACCAGTTTCACAGTTCACCCGGGAAACCGGTTTTTCCAATAGTTTTTCACCAAACTTCACTAAATTTTCCAAGTTACTCATTGCTGAAAAATCTGTTGAGCTCAAATCTCCAGTCAAAGTGTCATCCTGATAAAGTTCGTGTTATACGATTTATCAATTTGAAACATCCAAAACAAAAGAATTTCAATAAAAGAATAAAATCAAATGATCAATCCTTAACTTAAGAAATAAAGGGTAATTTATTAAAAAGTTGATAATCTTAACTTTTGAATTTATCCTATTGAAAAGTCGGTAGAATGAGTACGTGGGATTGAAAAAAAAATGAATTTGCTTTGTTAACATCTTAGTATGGTTTATAAAGCGGAATAAAAGGATTGCATAAATTTAAGATTAATTAAACTGATCTCCCTCAATGTTATCATGACTAATTACTTTTGAAAGTACATTTTACTTTGTTTTTTTTATAGAGTTTGGTCAAACGTGATGAAAATTGCTAAAGAAAATGACAATAAATCATTTGGACCACGACCTCAAATTGTTTTCAAAATAAATTTGCGGATACACAAGCAAATTTCATCTGATTGATCAACAGAACGTACAATAAAGATTATTTACTTTCAAAATTAAGAAGTGAGCTCTTATAAGTAGTCATAGAACATAATGGGGCGATTTTTGAACATTAAATTGTTTTCCATATAAATTTTTGGTTATACAAGCAAATTTTATCAGGCTAATCAACAGAAGGGTACGATTGTCAAACGTAGATAATTTGTAAGAAAAGTTATTTAATACCAGAATTAAGAAGTGAGCTCTTATAAGTAGTTACGAAAACAAAATGTGAGCTTAATTAACCCATAAAATATAATTATCAAAATAAATATAAGAAAATAAAACAAAAAGGTTGTGATTATTATTATGAAAAAAGAAAAAGAGCAAGAGTTACTTGGATACGGAGATAGTTGTTTGATGAATGAAGTGCTTCAAAAACCACAGCATTGTGGTATTCAACCATATCCGTACTTGCTTCGAAGAAAGAGTCTATCATAGGGGTAGAGTTGTCATTGTACAGCCAACCAAGGACCCCCCATTTTGAAGCCTTTGCGGCGTCGTATTTCTCTTCATTCTTGGCTGACCCCGTTCCGAGTGATATCACTAAGAAACGGCCCAAATCCATGGGCTTCATTGGGAAGAAATCCGGGTTCTTCTTCTTCACTTCTTTAGTCACTTCCGAAATGGCAATTAAACTCTACAATTATTATTATGAAATTAAATAAAATTCATGTGGTAGGATTCAACATAAAATGCTTTTCATCATAATGTTTTTATTTGACATATATATATATGGGACAAAATATTCCGTAATCACATTTTTACTAAAGTAACCCAACGCTACTTCATAATTTCCAACCTAAACCAGGTCCGCATGCGAACAATCCCACTCAGAAACTACGTCACATGTTCGATCTAGTTCAGTTCGTACGACCCAAAACATGTAATAAAATTTCATTTATCGCACTTAGATATGTATTATAATTCGGATATCACATATACTGTGTGGATCAGACAACGAGTTCTTTTGTGTATTTATTGAATTGAACCTCGAAAGTCTGAATCAGATCACCTCATCAAGTCTAACGACTTGTAATTTCCGAATAAACCCAAAACTAAGAGGATTCTACTTTACCTCAATCACCACTCTAATATGGCCATTTGAAACTAAATTATTATTATTATTATTATTATTATTTGTTACCGGATTATTGGCTGCGAGACCACCATCAATGAGGTTGAATTTGGCTCCTTGGTTCTCAAAATAATGGGCAGGAAGATAAGTAGGTGCTGCCGACGTGCCTAGGCATATGTCTGATAATAGGGCATCCATTTTGGAATTCTTTGATGCCTGTGAAAATTACAAAATTAAGCCAATAATAAAAAAAAGCCTTATTTAACCACTAACAGAATTTCCTAACCTATGTTCATTTTTAACCATTAAAAACACTTTTGTGGAGAAAATTGCATTTTTAGTCTCCTTTTAATTTTGATCTTATTCGTTACAAAATCTCATATTTACTCCATAACTTTCAAAATATATCACATTTAGTTCTAACCAAAATTTTCATTCAAATTTTAACGGTCAGATAGTGAATATTTAGACTGTTTTTTTTGGGAAAAGTTCATTTGTGAATGGCACCTACACACAAACTCTATTCAATATCAGGTGTCACTCACACATCAATTCTCCTCAAAAACCGGTCAAAAATATATTGACTAACAAAACATATGACTTTGACCATTAATTTTTTTACGAAACTTTTAATTGGAATTGAAAGCGCGATATTTTGAAAGCTATAGATTAAATATAAGATTTTATAATGAATGAGACCAATATTGGCCGAAATTGTAGGACGAAAAAAGTGATTTCCCTTGCATTTGTGCTCAAAAAATGGGGGGAAACCGTTAAACTTTTCCATGAGAATGAGAGATGATGACCATATAAGTGCTGAAGACAACAGGCTGAAGTTTCTTGATGTCAAAAGTTGGAATAACAACATTTGTTAGTGCCTCATGCAACCTTGTCTCTCCAAGCATTCCCTTTAAAAGGCTACGAAGATACTTCCCATCATAACTAGGCCCTCTTACAGCCTTAAACATGTCAATCACCCCTGCAAATACTCCTCTGTACGTAGTTTTTGTTGTGGAACTCAGAGTTATATTCCACCAAATATAGAAATAGCGAGGGAAATATTGTACTAGAAAACCACACTAGATTTAATTCCCAGGAAAGATTGGAGGCGTCACAACGGTCGCGCTTAAAACCCAACCTCCTAGACAGAATTAACTAGACGAATTTAATAGCACAATATAACACTACAACTATAACTAACAATGGCTACTTGAAGAATAACACAAAATAAAGAACACCAAATTTAACGAGGTTCGGCTAATTTAGCCTACGTCCTCGGACCCCACCAAAATATTTCACTAAAGGACTAAAGTGAAACTATTACAAACTATAGAGGAAGAAAGAAGAAATTGCTAAAAGACTTAGGCAATTTGGGATGTTTTCAAATGTACATAGGTGGTCTCCTTTTATAGGATAAAGGGACCACCCTTTACAACCATTTTCCAATGTGGGATAATTTAGCTTCTTGAAATGAAGCCATCTTCAACAAATCTCCACCTTGGCGAATTTCAAAATCTTCAATCTCCTCGTCAAACGGGGTCACCAAAACCAATCTTCAAATTTTGACAATGTTGATCAAGTCCAAACAAAATTTGAACTTGATTGCAGTCACAACTTTTGTCAACATATCAGCAGGATTCTCAGTAGTATGGATCTTCTCGATTCTGACTCCACCTTCTTCGAGTATCTCTCTTATGAAGTGATACCGAACATCAATGTGCTTCGTCCTTGCATGATAAACTTGGTTCTTTGCTAAATGGATAGCACTTTGACTATCACAATGTATTTTCACATACTTTTGTCCAATCCCCAGTTCACCAAGCAACCCTTGAAGCCAAATTGCTTCCTTTACAGCCTCTGAAATTGCCATATACTCTGCTTCCGTAGTAGACAGAGCAACCGTTGACTGTAAGGTAGACTTCCAACTGACTGGTGCTTTAGCAAGAGTAAATACGTAGCCTGTAGTTGATCTACGCTTATCTAAATCACCAGCATAGTCTGAATCGCAATATCCGACTACATACTGACTATGTTCCCGCTCAAATATCAAACCAACATCAGCTGTGTCATGGATGTATCGCAAAATCCATTTCACAGCTTGCCAATGTTCCTTTCCAGGATCATGCATATACCTGCTCACAACCCCCACTGCTTGGGAAATATCAGGCCTCGTACACACCATAGCATACATCAAGCTACCAACAGCATTTGCATACGGTACTTTTGACATGTATTCCCGTTCTGCATCAGATTTCGGTGACAAAGCGGCGCTAAGCTTAAAATGAGGAGCAAGCGGAGTACTAACTGGTTTTGACTTTTCATCAATGCCAAAACGCCTCAACATCCTACTCAGATATTGTTTCTGAGTCAAACAAAGTCTCCTCAATTTTCTATCTCTGAAAATCTCCATGCCGAGAATCTTCTTCGCCTCACCTAGTTCCTTCATCTCGAACTCCCTTTTCAAATGAGTCTTCAACTTCTCAATTTCTATTAGACTCGGGGAGGCAATCAACATATCATCAACATACAGAAGAAGATATATGAAGGATCCATCTTCTAGCTTGTGCAAATACACATAATGATCGTATTTGCTTCTTGTGTACCCAATTCCCATCATAAACTTGTCAAATCGCTTGTACCACTGCCTCGGAGATTGCTTCAATCCGTACAACGATTTTTGAAGTTTACAAACCAAATTTTCATTTTCAGCAACTTTGAATCCCTCTGGCTGAGTCATATAGATTTCCTCTTCCAAGTCTCCATGTAAAAATGCAGTTTTTACATCCAACTGAACTAGTTCAAAATCCAACTGTGCTACCAAAGCCAACAAAATTCTAATGGAGGAGTGTTTTACAACTGGAGAAAACACCTCATTATAATCAATGCCCTCCTACTGAGCGTAACCTTTGGCCACCAATCTGGCTTTGTAGCGAACATCACCTTGGCTAGGAAATCCATCTTTCTTTGCGAATACCCATTTGCATCCAATTGCCTCCTTTCCCTTCGGGAGACTGGCCAGTTCCCATGTTTGATTCTTATGAAGGGACTGCATTTCTTCACTCATGGCAATCCTCCACTTATCTTTCTCTGGTCCTTTGACTGCTTCAATATAAGTGGTAGGAACATCATCAGCGGCAATTGCAGATGCACAAGCCACCATATCATCAAAGCGAGCAGGCTTTCTGATTATCCTCTTTGGCTTGCTAGTTGCAATTGATTCAAGTTGCTGTGGAAGTTCTTGGGGTTGAACTTCCTCTTCTTCAAAATCTCCTTCTACCATAGGAGAATGATCAAGAGTTTCTTGATCTGCTGGGACAACAAACTTTTCAAACTCCACCTGTTTGGGAGTACCATCCTGCTGTTCTGCATTCACCTTTTCCAACACGGTAGATTCATCAAAGGTGACATCCCTGCTAAAAATTATTTTCTTTGTCTCTGGACACCAAAGGCGATAGCCTTTTATACCAGAGGTGATCCCCATGAACACTGCTTTCTTTGCTCTAGGATCCAACTTTGATTCCTTAACATGATAATATGCAGCGGAACCAAACACATGTAAGGAATCATAATCAGCAGCAGGCTTTCCAAACCATTTCTCCAATGGTGTTTTTCCATCAATAGCAGTAGATGGTAGACGATTAACGAGATGACACGCATACGTCACAGCCTCAGCCCAAAATTCTTTACCCAACCCAGCATTGGATAACAAATACCGAACTTTCTCCAGCAAAGTCCGATTCATGCGTTCTGCCACTCCGTTCTGTTGTGGTGTATGTCTGACAGTGAAGTGTCTGACAATGCCTTCATCCTCACAAAATTTCTGAAATGGACCACTCCTAAATTCTCCACCATTGTCTGTACGGAGACGATTGACCTTTTTATCAGTCTGAGTTTCCACCATCTTTTTCCAATTGAGGAATACCTCAAACACTTCATCCTTTGTCTTCATCGTATACACCCAAACTCTCCGGGAAAAATCATCAACAAAGGTTACAAAATAGTGCTTCCCTCCCAAAGAACTCGTTTTTGAGGGACCCCATACATCCGAATGAACATAATCCAAAATACCATCAGTATTATGGATTGTTGTTCCAAATTTAACCCTTGTTTGTTTCCCACGAACACAAAGTTCACAAAACTCCAATTTGGAGTATTTCACTCCTTTTGTTTTGTGAACGACCTCTGATGAACAAAACTTCTGCATCTCCGCCTGAACAAACTTGCTTGTCCTTCTCAGTTCATAACTGTATAGGGCAGCACAAACTTCGCTAAGAGATACAGCAGCAGCCTTCCCGTGAAGTAGAGTGGTTTCAAGAAACTCAAACTCCTCAGGAAGGGATCCCAGCAACATCAGAGCCAAATCCTTCTCATCCAAATTTCCGTTCTTTTTCCTCTATATCATTTGGTTTCTTTTCTTCAATAGCTAAGTTTAGACCTTCTTGAAAGAGTGCGTCTACAACTTCGCTTTGCCACATACCAAAATGGTCTGTGCCATCAAAAGACTCCACTGTCAATCGTGTATTCGCCACAGTGGTTCTCGCCCAAATGGACGACGACGATGCTTTTGAGGTAACTTCCATTTTTGGTTACAAATTATTCTTCAATAGCCCTCCAAATGCGAAAGCCAAATAGCCCGGGAAAACTTTTCTGATGTGGAAGATCAGATTAAACTGCGACCACAGAGCATACTCAGAATACCCGAGCTCTGATACCACTTGTTGTGGAACTCAGAGTTATATTCCACCAAATATAGAAATAGCGAGGGAAATATTGTACTAGAAAACCACACTAGATTTAATTCCCAGGAAAGATTGGAGGCGTCACAACGGTCGCGCTTAAAACCCAACCTCCTAGACAGAATTAACTAGACGAATTTAATAGCACAATATAACACTACAACTATAACTAACAATGGCTACTTGAAGAATAACACAAAATAAAGAACACCAAATTTAACGAGGTTCGGCTAATTTAGCCTACGTCCTCGGACCCCACCAAAATATTTCACTAAAGGACTAAAGTGAAACTATTACAAACTATAGAGGAAGAAAGAAGAAATTGCTAAAAGACTTAGGCAATTTGGGATGTTTTCAAATGTACATAGGTGGTCTCCTTTTATAGGATAAAGGGACCACCCTTTACAACCATTTTCCAATGTGGGATAATTTAGCTTCTTGAAATGAAGCCATCTTCAACAGTTTTTGCCAGATTTATATATGATCAGATATATTTGACCTTCTTTGAATTTACAACAAAATTTAACCCAAAAAAAAAAAAAGAATTTACAACAATGTTAGAATTAAGGAGAAAATTTAACCTGGTTTGAGGAAATATTTTAGGACAATGTTCCAAATAAAAAGGAATAAGGTCTTTCGCTGCGTATAGAGGTCGTTTGTTTTTATCTGGTACAGTTATCATGGTTGTCACAAGTCCACCTGTACTTGTTCCTGCTATCAAATCGAAGTAATCTGCAAGCCTTGCATCCTCACCATCCAGCTCCTATACCCAAAAAAATGGGCTTCTATATTATGATAATAGAATGAAATTAAGTTTAGGATTCTAGTCTGAATTGTGTTTTGTCGAACTAAAACTGATCACATGAAAAGTATAATATAATTGCCCATGTTGTAATTGGTATGAGTGACCAATTAAAGAAAAGTGTTGCGGCACTTGTCATGTGATTAGCGGCGTAGGACTGAGCCGAAGACTCTAGTCCGGATCAGTTTGGCCAAGCCCAACAAATTTACAAGTCAAATAAATTAAACTTGAAATGAGATTAGTGAAACTACAAAAAGAATGATCAATCACAAAATAAATGTATAAATATTGCACTTGCAATTTAATTAATTAGTGGAAATAAAACAACATTGCGGAATAGAAAATCTCAAATTTTGTATTCAAGACTTTTAGTAATCTATTTGATGATATATTTACGATATTTTCATGTACACATTCACTCGTAAGCCAATATGAATATAATCAAGTGCATTCCATGAACTATGCATGAATTCATTTAAAGAGATGTAATACGAGACTTTAGTACCTGAAGCTGTGATTCGAGGTAATGTAAAATGACTCCGGGAATAATTCCTCTAACACCCCCTCCATCAATGCTTAGAATTGTTATGAGCTTTCCCTGGCTTGGAGGCTGTATTTGTAAGTTTGAGTTTGTATTCTCCATTGATTTTACTTTCGTCTTAACACTGTTTCAAGTCTTGAGTTCATAAACTTAGTCGCTGGTGTGTGTGTATATATATATATGGGATTGGAACTTATAATTTAAGAGGAAGAGGAGGGGGATATCCTATATATATAATACGACAAACTCGAGTTGATAGTTATAATCTTGAGTCATAAAAATTCTATCTAGTTCCATAAAGGATGGAAGAGCCACAACTTGTGGCAGTCTGAATTCCAATCCAGATATCTCACTAAAAGTGAGAGGTGATACTATTAGACTAATATATCTTGAGTAAGGAGTCTACTGATCTGATGAGTAAGGAGTTTATCGATTTTAATTAATTATTAAACATCTTGGATCACGTTAATATTATTTTAGGCAGCCATAATTATGACATTTTGTATAATTTTTGAGATGCAGTTGTTGACTAGATTATTTTCGGAGTATCTCATTAATATTTAAATGGATTCCAATTTCCAAAGACTAGCTAGCACGATCTAAACGAGGTTACTGACTTATGCATATGAAAGTTGACCAAATAACTCCAAATTGTTAGATTAGAGAAAATTACGTAGGAAACTTGTATTATTGAGTAATATATTTATAGAGTTATATAAATTTTGTAAACAAGTAAACCCTAAGCTATAAACAAAGAAAGATAAATACAAGAAAAGATATTCTAAGCTATAAAGATAAATATAAGGAAATCTAAAATAAGGAAAGATCCTATGCTAATTTAGAAGATATATTCTAACACTCCCCCACAGTCGAAACGAGAGATTCTCGAACGTTGAGATTGGACTGAGAATCCAAGAGGAGCCGGGATGGTACTCCTTTAGAGAATGCTTTTTAGTAGCATCTTTTATTTTCTTTACTTCTTGGTTGATAGATATAATTTTCAGTGGCTCTTGATTAAATCAAGAGTTTGTGTACTGCAATGGGTCACGATAGAAGCAATTCCTCCTTCAACAAATCACTTCACACCCATATAATGTAATTTTGTGTAAACAATTGAGAAAGAAAAGAGAATGTAAAAACAGAAAAAGGTAAGAATAGAGGCTGAAAATAAAAAGATATATAGTGAGAGAGAGAGAGTGAAATAGGAGAGAAGAAGAACATGTAGAAGCCGAACAAACATCGGCGGAAAAAAAATAAAAAAGGAACCCCCATAGATACTAAACCTGACTATAGGGCTAGGCGCAACCGAAAATTATACCTTGCACACGAAATTTGAAGGAAAAAGATGACTATTCTTTTATATTAACAACAATCAAAAGAACGCCATATATATTTATACGTGTGGATTTTTTTTTTAAGATTAAAAAAAAAGAAAAAAAATAGGAGTTGAACAACTCGCAATTCAACGTCATGAAAATGGGTAAGAATTAAAGATGTGAAAATAATGAAAAAGAGAGAGAGAGATTTGTTGGCAGGAGTTGCTCTACACGAAGAATGGTGGGCTGCCATTGTTGTGTGTGGGAAGGAGAGAAAAAAAAATTAAGGAGCCGGACGGGGACGGCGATGGTAGGGGCTGGCGGAAGCGAGAGATTGTGAGGGTTGAGAGAAGAAACCCTTTAGCTCTATACCATATTAGATTAGAGAAAACCCCGTAAGGAACTTGTATTACTGAGAAACATATTTATAGAGATACATGTACTTGGTAAACAAGAAACCCTAACTATAAGCAAGGAAAAGATAAATACAAGGAAACAGAAAGAAACCTAAATTAACATAAATATTAGAAAGATATGGAAAGATTTTAATATCTAACACTCTCCCGCAGTCGAAACGTGAGAGTCTTGAATGCTGAGACTGGACAAAGAAATCCGATCATAGAGAATTTGAGAAGAAGACAGAGACAAATATTAAAGGTGGCGGAGGCGGCTCCAAGTCCTCATTTTCAAAGGGTGAGCAGCGGCAACTAACAAAACTAAAAGCGGCGGCTGCCCGCGGCCAAATAAAGAAGGCGGCGACATAAAATAAAAAGACGGTGGCTCCAAGTCCTCGTTTTCCAAGGGTAAGAGGCGGAGAAATAAAATAAAAATGCGGCGGCTCCAAGTCCTTGTTTTCCAAGGGTGAGCACGACATCGGCATAAAATGAAAAGGCGGCGGCTCCAAGTCCTCGTTTTCCAAGGGTGAGCGGCGGAGGAGACATAAAATAAAAAAGAGAAAGAAAAAAATATATATATAGATCTAACATGGTATCGAGCTAAAGGGTTTTTCTTTCAACCCTCATGATCTTTCGCTTCCGCCAGCCTCTACCATTGCCGTCCCCGTCCGGCTCCCTATATACTTTTTTTTTCTCTTTTTGTTCTTCCTTCACTATGGTGAATCTTTTGTAATTTAGTTTAGGTTTAGCAACCTATCTTTATCTTTTTCGTGTTTTAGCCGCCGTCGCCGCCTGTTTCTTTACTTTTCTTTATCTTTTCCGTGTTTTAGTCTCTGCGCTTAGCCACCGCCGCCTTTAGTTTTGTTAGTTTCCGCCACTCACCCTTGGAAAATGAGGACTTGGAGTTGCCGCCTTATTTAATGGTTTTCAGACGAAGCTGCTCCACATTGAGAAGCGTCTTCGTCAAACCGCCACCTTATTTAATGATTTCTAGACGAAACTGTTTCACCTTGAAAAATGTATTCGTCAAAATCTCTCTACTAAGCATTCTTTATGCCCGGACTTTCGTAACATCTTTTCTCGATTTTTAGTTCAGTCTCAATGTTCAAGACTTTTACGTTTCGACTGCGGGGGAGTGTTAGATATTATTATTGCTCTCCTAATTAGATTATTATTATTATTGCTTTCCTAGTTAGACTAGTATTCTTATTACCTTATTTATCTTTTACCTTCTTTATAGTTTAGGGTTTTCTTGTATTCTCTCTCTCTTGTAACTCTATAAATATGTTACTCAATAATACAAGTTCCCCACGGGGTTTTCTCTAATCTAACATGGTATTAGAGATAAAGGGTTTTTCTTTCAACCCTCATGATCTTTCGCTTCCGCCAGCCTCTACCATCGCCGTCTCCATCCGGCTTCCTATATACTTTTTTTTCCTTTTCTTTATCTTTTCGTGTTTTGGCCGCCCCGATTAGCCGCCCCCGGCTTTAGTTTTGTTAGTCTCCGCCACTCACCCTTGGAAAACGAGGACTTGGAGCAGCCACCCTTTTATTTTATGCCGCCACCTTTTTATTTTATACCGCCTTTATTTTGTTAGTTGTCGCCGCTCACCCTTGAAAAATGAGGACTTGGAGCCGCTTTCTTCTCTCTTTGGCCGCGGGCTGACGCGCTTAGCCACCCCGCCTTTAGTTTTGTTAGTTGTCGCTGCTCACCGTTAAAAAACGAGGACTAAGAGCAGCCGCCGCTGCCTCTTAAGGCCAACCGCCACCTTTTATTTTTGTCGCTGTCTTCTTCTCAAATTCTCTATGATCGGATTTCTATGGTCCAGTCTCAACGATCAAGACTCTCATGTTTAAACTATGGGGGAGTGTTAGATAATATAATATCTTTCCATATCTTTTTAGTATTTATGTTAATTTAGGTTTCTTTATGTTTCCTTGTATTTATCTTTTCCTTGTTTATAGTTAGAGTTTCTTGTTTACCAATCACATGTATCTCTATAAATATGTCACTCAGTAATAGAAGTTCCCTACGGGATTTTCTCTAATCTAACATGGTATTAGAGCCATGACTTCGAGCCATGGTTTCTCGATCTCTCGCTTCCGCCGCCATCCTCAAGTCGCCGTCCCCGTCCGGCGCCCCTTATTTAGTTTAGTTTTCCTTTATCTAATTTTCTTTCTTTCTTTCTTCTATGGCCGCCGCCGCCTTCTTCTCTCTATGGCCTCGGGCGGCCGTGCTTAGCCGCCGCCGCACCATCCTTGGTCGGCACCTCCTTTAGTTTTGTTAGTTTCCACCGCTTACCCTTGGAAAACAAGGACTTGGAGCAACCGCCTTTTTATTTTATGTCGTCGCCTTCTCTCTTTGGCCGTGTGTGCCGTGTTTAGCCGCAGCCTATTGTTTTGTTATATGTCGTCGCTCACCCTTGAAAAACAAGGACTTGGAGCCGCCGTCACCGCCGCCGCCTCTTAAGGCCGGGATTTTCTCTAATCTAACATGGTATCAGAGCCATGGTATCTCGATCTAATTTTTTTTTCTTAGATTAAAGAAAACCCCGTAAGGAACTTGGAGTCGCCGCCTTTTTATTTTGTATATGCCACCGATGCTCACCCTTGGAAAACGAGACTTGGAGCCGCCTCCTTTTTATTTTATGACACCACTGCTCACCCTTGGCAAACGAGGACTTGGAGCCGCCATTTTTTTTATTTTATGCCAAAGCAATCTTTTTCAATACTTCTTCTTCATCTCTCTCTAATGGTAACAATAGAAAATCTATCTCTTTGTCTCCTATCTCTCTTTCTCGTCCCATTTTTTTTTAGTTATTTCCAGAGACAAATCCTCAAAACAACAAATTGTTTGTGAGGATTCAATAAAGCCCAAATTCAACTCTCAATTTCTAGTATAAATCCCCTTTTCTTCTTAATTTCAATATAGCCCCAACAAAATCCTGTATTACAAATCAGGCCCCTCTCTTTCATTGATTGCGGTATTTTACCCAATCTAACATGGGTTTTTGGAGCAAAGTACAAGAAATTCTCTGCCAAATAACTCCCGTCACAACTTTTCTTGTATTTTCGGTCCAGTCTCAACGTTCGAGAATCTCCCATTTCGACTGTGGGGGAGTGTTAGAATATATCTTCAAGATTAGCATAGGATCTTTCCTTATCTTATATTTCCTTGTATTTACCTTTATAGCTTAGGTTATCTTTCATTGTATTTATCTTTCCTTGTTAATAGCTTAGGGTTTACTTGTTTACCAAATCTATGTAACTCTATAAATATGCTAATCAATAATATAAGTTCCCTACGGGGTTTTCTCTAATCTAACATGGTATTAGAGCCATGGCTTCGAGCTATGGTTTCTTGATCTCTTGCTTCCGCCGCCATCCTCAAGTAGCCGTCCCCATTTGGCGCCCCTTATTTAGTTTAGTTTTCCTTTATCTAATTTTCTTTCTTTCTTTCTTCTATGGCCGCCGCCGCCTTCTTCTCTCTATGGCCGCGGGCGGCCGTGCTTAGCCGCCGCCGCACCATCCTTGGCCGGCACCTCCTTTAGTTTTGTTAGTTGCCGCCGCTCACCCTTGGAAAACAAGGACTTGGAGCAGCCGCCTTTTTATTTTATGTCGTCGCCTCTTGTTCTCTTCCTCTTCTCTTTTCTTTCCCCTCTCTTTAGATCTGTTATTTTGTTTCTTTGTTGTCTTCTCCTTCTTCTTCAGGTTTTCCAAGATTCTGCTCATTTTTGGTGTTGCAGATTTAATTTAATATATCAAAAAATCAATTTCAAAGATTTTTTTTTGTTCTTTTTTGAAGATTTCTGGTTGTTACTCCGCCGAAAAAAAAAATTCCTAAAATCTTCTCATATATACATATATGTATATATACATACCGAAATATTGATTGATGTTGCCTCCTTGTTCGGCGACTTCACCACTGCCTCTATCTCTTCTCTTTCTCTTTCTTTTCTCTATCTCTCAATTCCACCTCCGTCTCTCATCTCTCTCACCCTTCTTTTTCTTCAAATCTGCAAAATTATATACTCTTTCTCACATGCCAAACATGGCTGCCATACAAGAGTTGATGGGTTTTCATCAATGTTGAACATGATTCAACAACTCGTATGCCAATCCGGCGCACTCATATCCTTCTCTCTCTCACAAATCGGCTAACAATAGCTTTCTCCTTTCTCTGCAATTTTTATTTTCTTTTTTGTTGCATAGTTTTTGGTTTTTTTTAAAGTATTTCCTAGATTCAGGTTCTGCTATTTTTTGTTTTCTATCCTTCCACCTCCGACTTGTGGCTGAAAAAAAAAGAAAAGGGATTTATATCCAACACCAGCCGCAAATCTGCTTGTTTATTATTTATTTTGTTTGCTTGATTTTATTTGCTTTTCTCAAATCTCCAAGCAGCCTTAATATATGCTGCCATCTCATCTCCCTCATCTTTCGCTGCCTGTTGACTCCTCTCTTTCATTGATGGCGGCATTTTCGGAGCAAAGTACGAGCAATTCTCTACCAAAGGACTCCGTCTCAATTTTTTTTGGATTTTTAGGTCCAGTCTCAACATTCAAGACTCTCACGTTTCGACTGCGGGGGAGTGTTAAATATATTAAATATCTTTGTATAGATTTAGGATATCTTTGTATCTTTTCCATGTTTATCTTTTACCTTATTTATAGTTTAGGGTTTCTTGTTTCTTGTATCTATATATACGTTATTCATCAATACAAATTTCCTTACGGGGTTTTCTCTAATCTAACATGGTATTAGAGTCATGGCTTCGAGCCATGGTATCTCGATCTCTCGCTTCCGCCATCCTCAAGTATCCGACCCCGTCCGGCACACCTTATCTAGTTTAGTTTAGTTTAGGGTAGTTTTTTTTTCTTTATCTTTGTTTATGTTATCGCCGCTCACCCTTGAAAAAACAAGAATTTGGAGTCGCCGCCTTATTTAATAGTTTTCAGACGAAACTGCTCCACATTGAGAAGCGTCTTCGTCGAACCTCTAACACAAATCACATGGCGAACTCATTTTAAGGCAGGGGCTCCCGTTCATGTTTTTCAAAATCATCTCATACCAACTGTACCGTACTAACCTCGTACCATACCAACTATTTTGGTATGATTTTGGTTCTAGAAAATTTATATCGGTAAAAAAATCGTATCAAATCGTATATTATATATATATATAATAAATTATTCATTATATCATTTGTATTATGTGTACTTGATTCTATTGAATGATATTTTGGAACTTATAAACATAAATATACTAGACATTGACTCACTACCAAAACATGTGTAGGGATGTGTGATACTTTTAGAAATATAAAAATTAAATAACCCTATTTAATATTACGTAAATTAAAAGCATTATTTGCATAATGTTATTTATATCTTTGAGTTGATTCCAGCTATTATTGTAAGAGTTTGAAAGTTTCTCATTTTAATCTTTATTTAGTTTGACAATTGCTTATGATTTTATTATTTAATAGTTGTATTCAACAACTAACTTGCAACCCCTTTTCCAAGGGAAGAGAACATAATACTAAAAGGGAATCTTTCCAACTTTTCTTAGCTGGTAGTTGTTACTTGGGGAAAAACCAAGTTTTTCTCTCTCTAGATTTCTCTCCCACCTTGGGAGTCTTTTCTCTCTCTCTCTCTCCTTGGGAGTTTAGAAATTCCGGTAGTTCTAGATTTTGCTTCTCCTTTCCTTGACTCTGTTCTTGTGCGATACACGAGAGTTGATTTTCTTGGAGCTTAATCCCATCTGCTTAACGAGGACTTACACCAAGCCAATTTCGTGATGCGTTTCGTTCCGCTCTGCCCTACGCCGCGCTTTTCTCCCCCGCCTGAGTCTTCCTGCTGCATTTTATTCGTTAATCTTGAATTCCCTGAACAGTTCACTAGAGCCCTCCGGCCTCAATTTGCTTTTTCATGATCAAAGCACAAATAGTCATGGGACCCAATATAAAATGAGGATATCTTTTTGCCCTTAACTTTTGCTTTTTCTTTTAGTTTTTTCTTTATCCCACGCTGGGAGGTTTTCCCTATTACTTTTGCTCTGTCTATTGGCTTTACTTTTTCTTTCTCTTTTTCTTTTACTTTTCTTTTACTTTTGATTAAAAAACTTATTATCTTTGTGTTATTAACTGGAGTCTTTCTCTCTCTCTCTCCATGGGAGCCTTTCTTATGCAATTCGATGTCCGATCAGAAATATCAATAACTGGAATCTGTCTCTCTCTCCATGGAAATTTAGGATTTTTGTATTTCTAGATTTTGCTTCTCCTTTCCTTTGATTTTGTTCTTGAGCGATATACGAGAGTTGGTTCTCTTGGAGCTTAATCACATCTACCTGACGAGGACTTACAATAAGCCAAGTTCCTTGCTGCGTTTTCGGTCCGACCTGCCCTCGTCTGATTCTTCCTGCTGCAACTTCGTTTTTTGTTTGCTGCCTTCTTAGTTATTCTCTCTTGTGTTTCCTTTTGGTGTCTGTTTTTTTTTTAATATTCTGGTGTTTTGTCCTCGTTTTTCAGGTGTTCGTGGCCTTAGGATTTCGTTCAGAACCAGTGGATACCCTCGGTTTTGCTCCTCAGTTTGTTCTTCACCAGAGTTCTGATTAGTGTAGCTCTATGGATGCTGAAATATCCCGTATGGCCCGTGATTTTACGTTGACCGACAGAGAGGTTACCAAGGTGAGTATTCCGGCAGATAGTTGTCGTCCGGGAGAGGGCTACAACCCTAGGATCCTTGTGGGACGCATTATTACAGACCGTCAGATCAATTTTCCTGCCTTTAAGGATACGGTCATAGGCTTGTTTAGACCAAGGCGGGGAATGGAGGTATCACGCCTTGGAAATTCCAGGTTTTTGCTTGCTTTCAACCACAGTGTCGATCTAGATCGAGTCTTAGAGAGTGGTCCATGGAATTTTGATAATGATATGATTATTCTAAAAAAATTGAATGAATTTGATGACCCACAATCTGTCAACTTAGATTGGAATGATATCTTTGTTCGAGTGTCAGGGCTTCCTTTGGGTCTAATGAATCATAATGTGGCTCAAATTATTGGTAATCACATGGGTATCTTTGTCGATATGGACTTGTCTAAAAGTGGGTTTTTTTGGGATTCGACTCTTCGTCTTAAGGTACGTATTAACGTGACCAAACCCCTCCTTCGGCTCATGACTCTTACTATTCCGGGTGGGCAAGAGGTTAAATTTTCTTTCTCCTATGAAAAAATTCCCAACTTCTGTTATCTATGTGGTGTGATCGGTCATATAGAAGACCGCTGTGAAATTCGGTATAATCAATCTTTTGTTCACCCGGGTGATCATACCCCTTTCGGACCCTGGCTAAGGGCCTCCAATCGTCGTGCTAACCCGTCGGGATCTTTGCATTTCGGTTTTGGGGAGCCTCAACCAGCCATTGACTCGTCCCATCGTGAGGGTCACTCTGGTAGCTGGAAAACTCCGGTTGGAAATCAAACGAATATTCAATCCCGCTCTTCGAGCCCTCTTTACCGCCCTCCTCACATTCGTCGTAACTCTGTGGATCATGACGTCAGCATCCCTTCATGGGCCCCTGAAAATCCGAGAGGATCCCGATCCCGCTGCCGACTCAGGTTGGTAGACGAATCGGACGATGATCTTGCAGGTGAAAACCTTAATTTAATCGGCCAGGCAACGTCTTCTCCATTAGGGACGATTGTTTCGAATTCTCTCCCTGTCAACCCGCCCCCTGGTTCTAATCTTTCCCCACATGCAAAGTCTAACTCTACAACTAATCCGGCTAGTATATCACCTCAATTACCGAACCCGGTCTCATCCTCCCGTCTGATTGAGATCTCTTCCCCTATAGTTATTTCCCAACACAAATGTGACCGTGCATATCCTGCTTTGACTGATAATATTAGTTGCATGCCCCCACACTCTCTTTCCATGTAACCCACATCTCCCATGCACTCTCCTACACCTTCTGTTCATAATATCCTTCACATCAACCCACCCCCATCTCCAATGCTAATCAACATCCCTCTCCAAATTAGTTTAACTCCCCCTAAAGTACATAAGTCTCTTTCAGCCAATCGTAAAATTAGAAAAAATAAGCGTCAAAAGATTTCCCCACCTCTCATTATTAACAACCAAACCCTTCGTTTAACTGACATTCCGGTTTCAGAGTTTGCTCAGGTTAGGAACTGCTCTGCTACCATCTTTGCTTTGGATGAGGATTCGGCGGTGACTGCGAAGCAGTCCCGCCGAACTCAATGAATCTTATTGCTTGGAACTGCCAAGGATTGGGGGGGTCCGGGGCAGTTCATTTTCTTGTGGAACTTATCCGTATCCACAACCTCTCGATTATCTTTCTTTCGGAGACTAAGTGTAAATCATCTGTGTTTGATCGTTTGAAATCTCGTACTAATATGTTTGGCTTTTGTGTTGAGTCGGTCGGGAAGGGGGTGGTCTTGGTCTCCTTTGGTCTAAAAATGTCGATGTTATCCTCCAATCTTACTCGAAATCTCATATTGATGTTCGTGTTTACCCGGGTCCAGGATCGGACTCTTGGCGGTTCACGGGCTTCTACGGTGACCCTGATAGCGTCAAGCGTAAAGATTCATGGATGCTTCTCAAGCGCCTCAGCCAAAATTTGTTCTCTCCTTGGCTCGTGGCAGGTGATTTCAACGAAATCCTTAGCTAGGACGAAAAGGATGCCATCCTTCTCCGGCCTCTTTGGCAAATTCGTGCGTTCCAGGATGCCCTTGATAACTGTGATCTTCATGATTTGGGCTTCACTGGACCAAAACTGACTTGGTTTAACAAATGGATTCACCCGCGTATTGTTCGCCTGCGACTCGATCGGGCTTGTGGTAATTCGGGGTGGATTAATTTGTTTCCTAACACTCGTGTTACAAATCTGAGTACCATTGCTTCTTATCACCGTCCTATTCTTATCCAGCTTAAACCCCCGGTCAAGTCTTTGCCTAGTCGTAAAAAATGTACCTTCCGCTTCGAATCTGTTTGGCTCAGATCCTCAGATTGCGAGCGAGTGATTCGAGACTCTTGGTCTTCGGCTTCTAATGATGACCCCATAGATCTTGTTTGGAACAATATTAAAAATTGTAGCGTCGGTCTTCTCCAGTGGAGTCGTGTTTCCATAGGGGATACGGGTCGTAGGATTAAATTGATAGAAGAGGAAATCCTTGAACTTTGCTCGGGAGAGATCACCGCTGAATCTAAGGGCCGTGAATCTACTCTATGAAAAGAGCTTGAGGAGTTAAAAGCTAGTGAGGAAACTGCCTGGCACCAAAGAAGTCGGGCTTTGTGGATGAAAGATGGTGATCGTAACACAAAATATTTTCATAATTGTGCTTCTGAGCGTCGGCGTCATAATAATATTTCGAGACTTAGGGATGAGAGAGAGGAGTGGCAGGTTAAGCCAGACATTGTCCAAAACATTATCACAGGCTATTTTAGGGATATTTTTACCTCCATACAGCCGTCATCTTCAGACTTGGATGAAGTACTCGCAGATGTGCTACCAAGGGTTACACCAGCTATGAATGAATCCCTAAACTGCGAATACTCTGGTGATGAGGTAATTCGAGCTTTATCTTCTATGCATCCCCTTAAATCCCCGGGCCCTAATGGCATATCCCCGATTTTTTACCAAAAATTTTGGCATGTTATAGGGGCAGATGTTACTGCTTGTGTTCTCGATATGCTTAACAAAAAGTCTTTTCTTCATAAGCTGAATTTTACACATATTGTGCTTATTCCTAAGAGAGACGATCCCGAAGTTGCCTCCCATTTTCGTCCTATCAGCTTGTGCAACGTTGTCTATAAAATTGCTTCTAAAGTGATAGCTAATCGTCTTAAACCAATCCTTGAAAATATTATCTCTGAATCTCAGTTTGCTTTTGTTCCGTGTCGTCTCATTTCCGATAATGTCCTTGTTTCTTTTGAGATTAATCATTACCTTAAGAACAAATCGTGGGGCAAGGAAGGGCATGTCGCACTTAAATTGGATATGAGTAAGGCCTACGACAGAGTGGAGTGGATTTTTATCGAGAAAATTTTGGTAAGGTTAGGGTTTGGGAGAGATTTTATTGACCTTATCATGTCTTGTGTCAACTCAGTGTCTTATTCTTTTATACTTACCGGTAAACAATTTGGATACATTCGACCTCAAAGGGGAATCCGTCAAGGTGATCCTTTGTCGCCTTATCTATTCTTATTGGTTGCCGAGGTTCTGAGTTGTTTGATTCAAGTTGCAGAAAACAGGGGGGAAATCAAAGGAGTGGCAATTGCAAGACATGCCCCTCGGGTGTCTCACTTGTTGTTCGCTGATGACACCTTGATATATATGCAGGCGTCGACTTCTGCGTTTCTTTGCATCAAAAATATCCTGTCAAAGTATGAAGTGGCATCTGGGCAACAGGTGAATTTTGAGAAGTCAGGATTGGTTTTTAGTAAGAACGTTCCGCTGGATTCTCGCACGGAGTTAGCCGGGATACTAGGGGTCCAAGTGTTGGATAAGCATGACAAATACCTGGGTCTTCCGTCAGTTATTGGCAAATCAAAGAAGGAAATTTTTGCTTCCATTCGAGACAGAATTCGGGCTCGTATTAACGGGTGGAACTCTAATTTCCTATCTCAGGCGGGAAAGGAAATTCTTATTAAAGCAGTATTACAAGCTATTCCCACGTATAGTATGAGTTGTTTCAAGCTCCCTGACTCGTTATTGTCTGAGATTGAATCTGATATGGCGAACTTCTGGTGGCATAACAGACAAACGAGGAAAATTCACTGGCTAGCGTGGAGTAAACTCTGCAGAGTAAGGATGAGGGTGGCTTGGGTTTTAGAGAAATCAAGGCTTTCAATTTGGCTATGCTAGCTAAACAGGCTTGGAGGATTTTGACAAAGCCAAACTGTCTAGTTAGTCGGATCTTTCGTGCTAAGTACTTTAATAGCTCATCTCTTTTTGAAGTGGAACTTAGCCACAAGCCATCGCTCACATGGAGAGGGATTTGGGAAGCACGAAATTTGGTGTTTGCCGGGTTTCGGTGGAGAGTTGGTTCGGGGTCCCATGTTCGAATTTGGTCATCTAAATGGTTACCCAGTCCACCGGCCTTTACAGTCACTACACAGCCAAATACTTTACCATTGGACGCTCGGGTTAATCAACTGTTTGACAACGCAACAGGTTGGTGGGATACGGTACGTGTTCGCGAGATTTTTCAGCCTGAAGATGCCGCGAGTATCCTCTCTATTCCCCTAGGATCGAGACATAACCCGGACTCTATCATGTGACACTACACTAAGACGGGTCAATTTTCTGTCCGTTCAGCATATCATTTAGCACGGGATACGGCTCGACGGTTCGCTCCTAGCTCGCCCTCGATTTTGGTGGGGCCGAAATGAGGTTTTTGGGATTTTTTATGGAAAGCGAGGGTTCCGCCCAAAGTCCGACTGCATGCATGGAAATTCTGCAAAAATGCACTGCCGCTTGGTGCAAATCTTGTCAAACGGCGTGTCGAAGTCTTAGGCTCCTGCCCATTGTGTGCTAGCGAGACAGAGGATGAATATCATGTGGTCTTGGGTTGCTCCTTTTCTAGAAAAGTTTGGGCATTGTCAAACATCCCCTGGCAGGAAATTTACTCATGGATAGGGTATGGGGAAGCTTGGCTCCGAGGGCTACACCGCAGGTTATCCGGGGAGGAGTTTTGTCAAGTACTAGTAACGCTTTGGTTCTTATGGTATAACCGTAACTCAACCCTCATGGATAACTCGACTTCTTCTTCCTTTAACATCATCAACTCAGTTCATCGTTTTATCGGAGCTTTCAGGGAAGTTACGACGATCCTCCCAATTCGATCTCTTTCGCTGCAAAAAGCTAAATGGCAGTCTCCGGAATTCGGGATCATGAAAATTAACGTTGATGGGGCGGCTGATGTGCATAGAGGGAGGGACTGGCGTGGTTCGTGTGTGGGTTGGACGGGTAAATTTCTGAATTTTGCTCCTTCACCGGATTATATTGAAGCTCTGGCTTTGGTGGAAGGATTACTTCTTGCGTCTAGGGAGGGATGGCCAGCAGTTGTATTGGAAGGAGATTGTTTATCGATCATCTCCAAAGTTATAGCCGGATCAATTGAGTTATCGCCCATAGGCAACCTTGTGTCTAATATTTTACGCTTATCACTTTCTTTTTCTTTGTTTAGTTGCTCTTTTGTAAAACGTTCGGGTAATTCTGTTGCTCATTTTATCGCTAGAGCTGTTCTAGGTGCTCAGGGGCCTGTCCCTGAAATCCCAGCTCTCGCCATCTCTGCTTTGTCTTCTGACATTTCTCTCTCTGAGTATTAAAATATACACCGCTTTCTTTTTAAAAAGAACATAATACTAAAAGCATCATTTATTAGTTTTCAGCCACAAAGTTTTTTATATTGTAACATTTAATTGTTTTGCTTGTTTTCTCTATGTATAAAAGTACAAAAAAAACATGTTTAAGATGAGAGGTGAGGTTTATTCTTTTTTAGTGTGATTTTTATGAGATTTTTCAGTTTAAAAAATACGCATAATAATATGTAGATAAATTATGTGAATCTATAATAAAAATATCGTAAAACCGTACCATACCGTATCGAAATTGTATGATAAAAGATATAATGGTATCGGTTCCAAAAAATTCAATTTCTGATATCCGTCATCTCAGTACCATATCGAAACCGACAATGAGCCGGAGCAACTGCTACCATTATTGGTGAGCTGGTTTAGAGCACTATGTTTCAAGTTTTGTATCACCAATTAAGCTGACAAATGAAGTTTTTTAGTTTGATCTATTTTACTTTCGAGTTGTTTTATTTCCTCTCGAACTCCATCTTTTATATAAGAGTTTTATTCTCTCTCCATTGAGAAATCTGGTTGGATGAAATCTCTTTGAAATATATATTTCTAGTGCTTCAAGGATGTCAATTATTTTATTAGAGTCATTGTATTACTCCGAGCACTATAAATTTTGATTAGAAAAAAAGAAAAGAAATGATCGACATTAAATATAATTGCGCTCTGAATTGATAGTTGAGTAGTCAGGAATCACACATGATTTGTCCTTTAAGAATGGATATATTAGAAATACTTAATTTATTGAAGAAATCAGTTATTAATATGATTATATTAAGCAAGGTCTCGGTTGGATTCCTTGTGTACGTAGTTACCCCCATTGGGAGACTCACCTACCAGGTCAGGTGTGCAATTCGAGTCGACCAACAGATTAGTCCGACAATGCCCGTGATACTGTGGTAGGCAACCGAAAAAAAAATCATTATATAAGGACTATCCATTAAAAAGAACTAATCAACAATAACCAATTAAACAATAAGTACAAAAGTTAGACAAGAACATTTTTAAACTAGACAATACCTACATCTAGAGACGGAATCAGGGGATGATGGTGACAACCGCGCGCCCTCAACTTTGAAAAAGGGTTTTTTGCACTTCAATTTTATACGATTCGGAATCTCTCCAAATTTAAAAACTTCAAGTTTTGCTCTTTCGACCCATACAAACATAAGACACAACTCATGATTAATGTAATTAGCTACACTTTTCTTTTTCTGATGAAAAACATCATTTGAAAATGTTAAGCGTGATACGAGTGATTCAATAATTAAGAAAGTATTGATATTTCTTTTTACTCGTGTTATCATGATTCTCGGACTGATCACGGACTATATGAATAAAAAATTTCAATTATTCACCAAATAATGATAAAAACTGAATAAATAAGATAACTAATGATCCATTCTTGATTTCCTCCCATGTGAATTTATTAATAATTTGGGTCGTACTAGTTGACCTTTGAACTTGTCATTTGATGAGCTGATCATCTTAGTTGTTCCATTACGCTATTAATTATCCTATATTAAAAGAAGTTTAGTTGCACAATTGCATCATTAATTACCATAAGAGAGAATCTCATGCCCACCACATCTCTCATTTTATATCTCCATTTCAAATCAACTCGATTTGATTTCAAACATATATTATGGTATTTGATTTAAAATGAAGGGTATAAATTTATTTAAGAGATGATATCGACTCCGAAAGTTTTGCGTATGAATAGCTTGTGACTCTTTCGTACATTTATTTTTATTTTTTTACCGAAACCGTCCTAACGGGAGGGTGTGGTCGGCCCCTCATTCCTTCTTTATTAAAATTTAAGTAAAGTCATAAACAAGGAGTGTAACTCCCTCACATAAATTTCTACGAAAGCATCTAAATGAGGAGTACTAACTCCCTTACAAAAACGAAAAACGAGAAGTACTACTCCATTGCAAAATTAAACAAACATTACACCCATCTAAACCTAAAGGTAGGGAAGCTAAGGTCCATTTTTAATCTCGAAATTAGATCTCTAGGCGCATCCGAAATATTCATGATTGTCGACGTCTTTTCGTTACATGCTTCGTACATTTATTTGTTGCTTGTGCATATCCGTTGACATCTTTTGAATACCTTATCCCAAAATTATTTAGAGTTACAGATCTAAAAATTATTCCAAGGTAAGTGGATCGGGTGGTCCATATCTTGAACTCCTAGAGTAAAAAAAAGTCTCAAATTCAAATAGTTCGTTACTCTCCTCGTGATTGATTCAACATATCAAAAGAGTGTTTAGAAGCCCATTTCAAATGTTAGAGATAGAAATTCATTTGTATAAATCGTACTTGTTTGCTAATTAAATCTATATCTATACTATTAATAAAGGGAAGAGACCTTAGAGTAATCACCTTTGGTCTGCTCAATTTTTTGGTAAAGCATCTTACACCCACTAAAACTTTAACAAGTGTCAAAGTTAATTTTTTCCACTCCTCTCATTTTATCTCCTGCACGTTGTTCCCCCCCTCTCTCTCTCTTCTCACTCTTTCTGTATTTCTCCTTAATTCTCTCCATATATTCTTTTTCTATTTTTTATTTATTTTTTCTCTTTAACTAATTTCTAACTACTTATAATGATTGACATAAAATTATATGTAAAATATATGCTCACTAAATTTCAAGCAACATATTTAATATTTAGAAATGTTATTATAAAATATATATTTATAATTCTTAAATAATTAAGCACACGAATCGAGTGTGACACCGCTACTAGTATTAATAAACTACTGAAATAAGTCTCGTTGTCAAAAGTTCATTTAGGAGAAGTACATATTAGTGACTTGTTTGCAGCTGTTATATATTGTTTGTGGAGGGAGCTAAATAGTCGGTTGTTTAAAGTTGACCAAAACGATGTGGATAGTTTAGTTGAGAAAATATGACATATTATACGATGTAAATTTTTATGAAGTAAGGTCCAGATATGCCTGGTAAATATGTAAAGATGTTTGAAAGTTAATGGAAAATGCTTACCTTGTTCCAAAAAAAAAATAAAATTTATTGCACTTCTACAAGAAGTTATAAGTGCATTTCATAAACACTTTACATTTTCTAAAAGCCAATATTGAAATGCACACTTCGAAAAATTCATCTACAATGGATTTATTATTTAAGAAGTGAATCCAAACACTCCTTTATATATGTTCCATACATTTTGATTTTTTTTAAAAGTGAATAATCATGGCATGTAAAATTGGATGCAATATGACACTTTGTCATACATCAAAACACCTAAAAAGCGTATCATGTTTTTTATAACACTTCTTGTATCACACATAAATGTGTGATATGTGTATACACGGGTGGTTAGTGCGTATAGAGAAATTATTTAGATTTTTTTTCCATTATACAAGTTTATCTTTATCCACATTCCAACCACCCATTACACGATTGTATTACAAAATATCTGAACAACCTAGATAGACAATAGTGGATGTAGCATAAAATATACTTCTATCCGCATTCTAACCACCCATGACACGATTGTGTTCCGGAATATCTGAACGGCCCATAAAGACAATAGTGGATGTAGCACAAAATAGACTGACGCAACTAAGCGAACTCAGCCCAAACTCCACTTAATCCCCAGATCACAATTGGGCTTACATCCGTATAAAGAATGCTTAATTTCAGGTTTGAGGCCCAAAGATTTCTGTACTTTTAATTTTAATCTTTACGGACTATTTAATGGGCCGCTAAGCCCTAATAATGTTTGGGGAAAGATAATAATCGAGATTGCGAGGTTACAGCCAAAAAATAAATGCAGCTAACGGTCCAGAATTTAAGTGGAGCGAATTTGAATTTATCATCAAAACTAAATAATGTCCTGAAATAATTCAAATCGTGTATATAGAAACTGCATTTAAATGCTTAAAATTTAACTTTTAAAATGTAAAATTTAATCAAAATTGCATTAAATTTAACTATACAAGCATTATGAATAAATTTGAAAATGAAAGGCTCAGTTCAGTTTAACGTTTTCACTTACTAGGGATGGGAAAATGCAAAAAATATTTTTTAAGCTCATTCCCTAATTGTATTTTTCCAACAGTGTTAGGAAACTATACTCGATCTGCCACTTAAAATTCCACCTTATTTCCAAATACTATTCCCTATTTTCCAACCATTTCCCTTTTCATATAATGACAAGATAAATCGTGTTACCTAATAGTAATTATATAAGGAGTTACGTTGTATATCACCTCTCGACTCGTTAATCTTTAAATAATTGTTACTTCTTTTAATCTTGGTGAAAATAAGAATGCAATATAAATGAAGATGATTGCATAATAACTTAATATCTTATCATAAAGAGCAAGCGAATAATAAATCAGTGACATATATCATTATTCGTGTTTAGAATATTTCAAAAATGTGTAAACGAGACACTTTTTGTTATTTTAAAAAAGAAAAAACTTCACATCAACCTTCATGAGCTGTGTAATCTTTTATGCCATTTCATCTCTTTGATATATCACAAACGTTATCACTTTCTTGTTTATTAATTAGGCGACGATTATAACATAAGTTTGAGTACAATCATAATAAATATTATATGTAACCAAAAAAAAAATTCATTATATAGTAAATTTCATATGTACTTTATAATATATATAATTATAATTATTCATAAAATTTCGTTGCACTAAAAGTTTTTGAACAACATCAAAATTACCATGTTGCTTGTGAAAGGAGAGCAACAAACGAACACTTCAGATTTTTACTGACATCTTCAAGTATACTTTTCCTTTTTGGTTTCTCAATCCGAAAGTTTAAGGCTATGTGTGGTTCTTAGATTTTAGCCGGAATAAAAAAAAGAAAGGAAAATATCATGCATGCTTCAATTTATAATTTTTTGTGCTTTATTTTTTTTATCATTCTTATTTTTCTTTTTCATTTTAAGGCTATGTGTGGTTCTTAGATTTTAGCGGGAAGAAAAAAAGGAAGTAAAATATCAAGCATGCTTCAATTTATAATTTTTTGTGCTTTAATTATTTTTTTATCGCTCTTATTTTTCTTTTTCATTTTAAGGCTATGTGTGGTTAGATTTTAGCTGGAAAAAAAGGGAAAATATCATGCATGCTTCAATTTATAATTTTTTGTGCTTTATTTTTTTTATCGTTCTTATTTTTCTTTTTCATTTTCTCGCCAAAATTCAAAAACAAAACGTAGCCTAAACCTAATCCTTCGAATAAAGTTAAGCTATCGGAATCACTTCTATTCATGTCACGTTGTCACCTTTCATTGAAATTCAAACTATTTTTTATTAATTGGTGATTTAACATTAAAAAATAAAAACCTTGTCAGTTATAAAAAATAATATTAGAGCTAAACAACCGACCGTGAGGAATACGTTGTTATACTTCATTGTGAAAAGTTATACAATCTTTTATGTTCCCTTTTCTTATTACAAAGCATCAATTTTTGAGCTACAAATGGCAATACTTCAAACACAAGAATAGGTTGCCATCAACATCCAAATTTCCAAACTACTTGAGTTGATAGATTTATTGTGGAAGTCGCAATTACATTTGGAAACTTGTAAATCACTCTAAAATTTAAATATTATCTATTTAATTGTCTTTGGGCTATTCATATGTTAGTAAATGATCTGTCTCTAACAGAGACAGAACATTTTTAAGACCAAGAGTCTCAATTACAATAGAGGAATCTACGTTAGGTCAATCATATAAAAATAATTGCTATTTTAATAGAATTTAGAGTTTCAAAACTTCGTGAGGATCACTCACTACTCAATCAATTCGGATCTTTTGTAGTAAATTGGTGTTTAATTTGGTATTTCAATAACATAAGTTCACCAAAAAGAGAAGATATTTTCTTAAATATTAGATGAAATACAAAGATAAAAACACATCTTGTATCGGGTGATATAAGATGAAATACTAAGTACACACAACACTCTTTTAAAAAAAAATAAAAAAACAAAGATGTAGAATGGTGAGATTGGACCTTGTATCAAGCCGCTTATATCTCCTATGTTGTTAGTTAATTTAATGTGGCTCACCATAAAATAAATGTTGACCGACTAAATAATTAGATTGATGCTGACAAAAGAAATCAAATCCTAATTATCTATTCATGTGGTAGTCTTGGTTGGAAAACATCTAGGTCAAAATAACTATAGTTTGAGTTGATAATGGCTTTGCAATATATAATATTTTACTATTATAGTAGGCATAAATAAAATATTTATATGTTTTTGGTTAAAATTGCAGTATTACGAAAATTTCTCCGTTGGGCTCCAAATGTACCAAAACCATAGGTAATAGGGGAAAATTCTTGGGTGATTCCGCCGTATGATCCAATTGTATACACCAACATACAACAAAAAATAATAAAAAAATGTGTATATAATATAAAAATAAGTCAAATATTTTTTATTATTTTTTGTTGTGTCCCATACCGGGCGCACCCAAAAAATTTCCGGCAATAAGTATTTCATTTGAGCCACACTATTTCCCATTGCATATAAAGGAAATAAAAACGAGGAGGAAAAAAAAAACCCGAAAAGAGGCACCCTCTAGCGAAATAAAAACAATTTTCTAAGACACTGGCTCACTAGCAAAAATAATAATAATTAAAAAGAGGGTGTAGGGCCCATTTGGTCTAGCGTTTGAGAAGTTAAATAATCTATGTTTCAACTGCAAACATGCACGATTTGGATGAGGGTTTAGCCCCATGTTATATAATCTCAATTGAGTTTTTTTTGTCTTTAAAAATATACATATTGACATAACCGAAACTTCAAATTTGTCGTAATTAATTCTACGAGAATCAATCATTTAAATGAATCATGCACATTTAATTATGATCCTACTTCAATAAGTTCGAATTTGTGGCTAGTATAGAAAACTTTATTTATAAATCATCACATAACTGCAAAAGCAAAATATCGAGATTGCAATTATAATAAATAGAATGAGCCAAAAAGACAGAAAAAAAAGGGTGGCTTCATCTCCAATGCCATATTGAAATGAATGCGTATCGTGAATTCTAAGCCAAGAGTCCAATAATTAATGCACGATGTGCTTCTCATGAATGATACTCTTTGCCCATCACTGCCTAGTCTAATTATTAGGGAGCTTTACACTTATCATTTTCATCAAAATATATTTAATTGTCACTACTCCATCCTTTTGCAAAGCATGCGTAAAGCGTACCTAATTGTAGGTGAATTATGAAAATTAAAGTGTGCGGAAATAATTAATTTTGTTTACTATATGGACGATATTCCTACGTATCCAATGTCGTCTCGGTAAATGGCACTGAGGTAGGGTTGAAGCACCATACCGGCAAGGCGGCAATCACAAATGAAGTTATGAGGTCGATTCCTGCCAGATTTGTAGGTCTATAAGTGATGTGCGCCGAAAATGTCTAAAGGACAATATGGTAATTTATCCCTGGATCAGACCGGGGCACCACCCGTAGGTCGTGGGTAAAATATTGAGTCACCACCAGCTGATGACCCATTGGTAATTAAAGCCTGTTAAATTATTAAGGCTATAAAGCTAATTGGGCTACTTTGGTAGCCTAAAGGCTAAGTGATAGTTATATTAATAGCCCTGGTGGGCTACAACAAAATGGGAGCCCACAACCCGTAGCCTATCGTTAGCTTCATATAAATATCTTAGAAGAGCTGATAAAGGCTCATTATCTACTCCTCCAGTAAAAAATTCACTGGCTATTGAGAGTAACTCCACAAAATAACTACGAACAGACCTGATCCCTATTCATCGGGTACGTAGGCAGCTTACTAAAAGCGAGTGCAGTCTATACATTCATCAACCCCCAATCTAGTTTGTCGTGCGTTGGATCGGTTCTATCATCCCACGTGGTCAATCATGTGCTATTCATTAACTGATATTTTCATCATCATCAGTTTGCCGCTGTCTGTGGGAAATTCTGTCCAACCACTGAGCATGCAGACTAGAGATCGCAGCATGTAACAGTAATGATGAGATTACTAGCAGCAGTATGCTAGGGATAGCTCTAAATCCCACACTGCCAAGCTATCTGGCATTCAAGATATTGAGGATCCGGATGTACCGACCCCCAATAATAAGCAGATGGCGCCTTAGAGGACACCGGTAATGATTCCACCCCCTGCCAAAAGGTTGTGCGAGATCACTTGGAAGGTGTCACGTGCGGTAGCCACCGACACAATTAAACAAAGCTTTCACGTACAGCCGAGACATAAAGCATCACATTCGGAGATCGAGATTTGGAAAGCCGAATTCCCTTCCAAGACGAAGCTTTAGTGATCTTAGCCACCATCGCAAATTCCTGGGTATGCAGAATTCTCATTCACAGTGGGAGTTCCGTAGATATTATCTTCTTCGATACCTTCACCTGGTTGTCAATTGATGGAACCAACGTCCAAGAGGTGAAAACCACACTCGTTGGCTTCACAGGCGAATCAGTAGACGCTCAGGGAGAGGTGACCTTACCGTTATCCATGGGTACGCTCCCTAAGCGTACGACCAGGGAGGTGAAATTTCTAGTCCCTCCAAGTATAATGTTATACTGGGGAGGCCGAGCTTAAACCTTTTTCGAGTTGTTATCTCTACCTTCCACCTGAAGGTCAAGTTCCCAACTTCTAGTGGAACAGGAGAAGCCGCAGGAGATAAACGACAGGCTAGAGAATATTGTACCAACACCCTCGCCAGGCTCAAAAGAAAGCGAAGTGACTCAGAGCCTGATACTGGGCGTGAATTAATAGAAGTAGGCATAGTGGCCCAAGTGGAAGGGAAGTCGAATACCACCTTAAAGGACGACAATGACACTCGGGGAGAGGCAGCCGAAAGCCTGAAAATGGTAGAGTTAGTACCGGATAATCCCGAGAAAGCCACTAAGGTCAGTACCACCCTGAGGTCTACTCTCGAAGGTGACTTAGTACGTTTCCTTTGAGATAATATGGATGTGTTCTCTTGGAGCATGGGAGACATGAAGAGGATTGACCCCGAGGTCATGAGCCATCATTTGAACACCTGCCCAGATGCCCGCCCAGTGAAACAGCGCAAGCAGACTATGGTAAGAGAAAGAAGTTTGGTTGCTAAGAAATAAATAGAGAATTTGCTGGCCGCTGGTTACATAAAGGTCGTGCACTACCCAGAGTGGCTGGCCAACGTGGTACTGGTGCCAAAATCGAATGGCAAATAGAAGAAGTGCATGGACTTCATAGATCTGAATAAGGCATGCTCTAAGGACTCTTACCCTCTCACCCGGATCGATGACTTGATTGATTCCACCCCAGGATACGAACTTCTAACTTTCCTGGACGCGAGACAGAGGTATAACCAAATTCCCCTAGCGCCCGAGGACCAGGAGAAAACTAGCTTCATCACCGACCAAGGAACCTTTTGCTACAATGTGATGCCTTTTGGGCTAAAAAATGCGGGTGCCACTTATCAAAGTATAGTCAATAAAATGTTCGAAGCACAACTGGGGAGGAACATGGAAGCATATATAGATGACATGTTGGTTAAGAGCAAACAGGGAGTAGACCATTTACGCGATCTGCAAGAATGCTTCGAAGTGCTCATGCGCTACAAGTTAAAGCTCAACCACGCCAAGTGTACTTTTGGGGCACGTAGTGGAAAGTTTTTGGGCTTTATGGTGAGTGAGCGGGGGATAGAAGCAAACCCCGATAAAATCAGAGCTATACTAGACTTAACTCCCCTAGGTCCAAGAATGAGGTGCAAGAATTGATGGGACGAGCAACAACCTTTAATAGATTTATCTCGCGGTCAGCCGATAAGGGGCTGCCATTCTTCAAGGCAATAAGGAAGGCCAAAATTTTTGAGTAGGACACTTCATGTCAAGTGTCGTTTGAGAAATTGAAGGAATACCTGGTTTCCCCGCCACTGCTCACCAAACCCCTAGACGGAGAAACACTTTTCCTATACCTAGCGGTGACCCATGAAGCGGTTAGCGCTGTGCTAGTCCGAGATGACCATAGAGATCATAAACTCATCTATTATATTAGCCGCCTACTCCGGGCGGCAGAGCCAAGTTACCCTTTCATCTAGAAGTTGGCCCTCGCCTCGGTAATGGCAATAAGAAATCTAAGGCCCTATTTTCAGTCACACCCCATGGTGGTGCTCACTAACCACCCCTTGAAAAGGATACTATCAAGTCCCGACATATCAGGAAGGATGGTTAAATGGGCAGTGGAACTTAGTGAGCACGACATTGAATATCAGAGAAGATCGGCCATCAAAGCACAAGTGTTAGCAGACTTCGTGGCCGAGATGATAGAGGACGAGGCCGGTTGCTCCCTTCTGGCATGGACACTATTTGTAGATAGTTCTTCCACCAACGCGGGCAACGGAGCTGGGGTTATAGTCGAAAGTCCTCAAGGATATAAATTTGAATATTCCATAAGGTTCGAATTTGATGCCTCAAATAATTAAGTCGAGTATGAAGCACTATTGGAAGGGGCTAAACTAGCCCTCGCAGCTAGAGCAAAGAAATTGATAGTCTACAGTGATTCACAGCTGGTAGTCAACCAGGTAAATGGAACATACGAGGCTAAGGGGGGTGAAGATGACTCGATACCTCACCCTCGTTCAAAAGATGAGGGATCATTTTGAAGAGTTTGACCTTAAGCAGATCCCGAGGGCTAAAAATGAAGTTGTTGACCAATTGGCCAAGCTGGCAAGTTTTATAACCTCCATTAAGGATAGGAAGATAACCTTCATCATCTCCGACAAACAAGAGGTGGAAAGGGAGGTCTAGAAGTGTTGGGTGGGGAAGCAGAGGAGCCTAGCTGGAAAAAAAAGATAGTTGACTATTTATTGGCCGGCAGTCCACCCCGCGAAGCTGAGGCCGGATAAAAGCGTAACTCCCCCCAAATGCGCCAGGAGTGTCAAAATGAGGGCCGCAAGATTTGTCATGATAGATGGTGAACTATATAAGCGAGGGTTTTCACAGCTCTACTTGAAGTGTTTAACCCCTGCAAGAGTAGACTATGTGCTGTGTGAAATACATGAGGGGTGCTGCAGCAATCACCTGGGGGGCAAGGCGTTCATGGCTAAGACATTGCGACAAGGATACTTCTGGTTGAAGATGCTTAAAGATACCCAAGACCTAGTGCGGAAATGCAAAAGATGCCAAGAGCACTCCAACATAAGTTATCTCCCAGGGGCCGAGATGTGACCGCTAGAAAGTATATGCCCCTTTGACATGTAGGCTAGACATAGTCAGACCTTTTTCTTTAGCCACGGGGCAAAGGAAGTTTTTGCTGGTCGCCATTGACTATTTCACCAAGTGGGTGAAAACCGAGCCACTAGCCAAGATATCTGAGAAAGAGGTGATGAAGTTTTTATGGAAAAATATTATTACTTGCTTTGGGATCTCAAGGTCTTTGGTTTCAACCAACAGCACCCAATTTCAAGACGCAAAATTAAGGGAGTGGTGCCAAGAGTTGAATATTAAGCAACACTTCACCTTCGTTAGCAACCCTCAAGCCAATGGGCAGACAGAGGTCACCAACCGCACTATTTTACAACACCTAAAGACAATGCTAGGAGAGGCAAAAGGGAGTTGGGCGGACGGAATTCCGGCAGTGTTGTGGTCGTACCGCACTACTCCTGGAATTAGCACCGGGGAGACCCCCTTCAATCTAATGTTTGGAGCTGAGGCCATAACCCCGATAGAAATTAGAGAAAAAAACTCGAGGGTGAGCCAATACAACTTTGCCCAAAATGAGCGACGCCGAAGAGAAAACTTGGATTTCTTGTTGAAGTAAGTTCGACCCTCCACGAGGGTGGCTAAATACAAGGCAAGAATGGCAGAGCTTACAACCGCCGGGTAGGCCTTCGAGGCTTCCTGGTGGGAGACTTAGTGCTTAGAAAAAAAGAAGCCACAGGCTCTGCTGGAAAATTGGAGCCAAAGTGGGAAAGTCCATACCAAATAAGAGAGATAGTCAACACCGGTACCTACAAGTTAATGACCGCTAGCGGCAAAGAGGTACCATGTACTTAGGGTATATCCAACCTCAAAAGGTATTTTACTTAGTTTATTTTTGGGTACTAGATGTATTGTCTTATTAACTACTGTTAATATTTTGTGATATTGCCCACTAGCCAAACATATACTTGAGTGCTTATAGCACCCTTATTATGTTATTATGTTGTCAAAGACTTTAAGTACTTGAATGTTTCACCCACGTAGTTGGGAAACAAAAATACCAATATAACCCCTGAAAGCTAGTTAAGTTTTCACTAAAGGCGTTATAGAGGTCAATATGGGTGGCACAACAAAAATCCCCTGAGCTATCAAAGACTCGAACGAGGATGGGCCACCCTATAATCTTTCCAGTAATATCGAAAGAGGTTGAGGATCTATGAAAGGTCTCCCCCCTCCCCTTAAGATTTTGGACCGAGATTATACAAGAATAAACATATGAGAGATGACCAAGCCCCCACATAAAAGTGGCTCCTAGAATCACGAACCACACCACTTGTTCAAACAAAATAAGCATAGTGCGAAAGTACCTTGCTATTCTAAGTGTTTGACACCAAAAACATCAAAGCGTGGGGGGCATGGGCATAAGCATAAAACATAAGAGGTGGAGGTGCAAAAGAGGTGGCTAGCCCACCCGAGACCGCCAAAATTATCCACCCACTAAAGCATCCACCCATCAGACCAAATGATGGGGGTAGAAAACACAAACAAGAAATAGGCTATGATAAGACGAAAAGCAGCAAGCAAAATAGTCTTACAAAACGCAAGTACTTAAAAATTAGTCTTACAAAATACGAATAAACAAATCGTGGAGGCTAACTAAAATATCAAGTCAACATAAAAATCCAATAGCACTACATGCAAAAAACTAGCTATCATGAAGAGGGTCACTGCCACGTCTTCCGGCGGGTGGCTCGCTTTCCTCATCGCTGTCATCAGCAATTCTCTCATATATCTATGAGAAATCAGCATGAGGATAGCGACCGCTCTCCCAAAGAGCACGACAACACTGCCGAACTGTCTTTCCCATGAAACCAAGGGCGGTATCATACGCCTTCCTATTGCATTCATTGAGAAACTCGGCGCTCGCCCTAAACTCATTCACTACCGACTCCTCGGCATCATCCAAAATCTGTATACCGACTTGGGAGCCAAGGAATCTCTTGCCACCAGAGGCTTCCTTATCAAAGTCCTCAACGGTTTCCCTATACTTCGTCTCCCACTCCGCGGTTGCTGTCTCAGCCTTGGATAAGATAATTGGTGATGAGATAATTGGATCAACTGAAAAAAGCAAAGGCAAGAAGACTTCGTAAATGAGACCACTTATGAAAAATCACACAACAGTGATACAAAAGTAGAACTAAACTCACTCGGCCCTCATCGGCAGAGATCTCCTCGTCCATCTGATCTGCTGGCAACATATGCAAACACTGAAATCATAATCATTCACAGCAGGTCTCACCATTGGCCACGGGGTGACCGCATCACACGTATCCTAAAAAGAATGAACGGAGGGGTCGCGGTTCACCCCAAAAGTGAACAACCCCTTGCCACGACCAGGGGTACCATAACTCACAGAAGAAATATCCCGGCTGCGCTTCGGGAGAGGAGGGGCTCTAATGCAAGTAAGCTCTAAAGAGCGGCCTCGCGCCCCTGCTGTGCCTCCCTCTTCCGAAGGTGCCTTACCCTTAAGATTGGCTGAGGAAGCTCCAACATTGACATAATGAGAACCTCTAGTGGTCAATCTGGCCATCATAGAATCAAAGTCCAGGGAGGCGGGCGCCACAGTAGGTGGTGAAAAATCAGACACCCCCTGGTCTATGCCTTTGCCCTTCGGAAGAGGGCGAGTGGGCTCAGCACGTCTGTCTGGATGTCCTCCCTCGGGGGCGATGGTAGTAGCTGGCTCCTTGGAGCGCCCCCTCGCACCTGAAGCAAAGCGTTCCAGCAAATAAGTGGATGAAACTAAATTATAACCACCACTTGCAAAAAGTAAACATTTGATGCGATATCAAGGTCGTATAAAATGAAGTACCTCTGCAGTATATCTGCCGGATATAGTAGAGAGCCTCAAACAGCCCCACCCCCGTAAACTCCAATCGTAACCGGTGATGTGTAGCTGTAACCTTCTGAGGGGGGAGCTTCTTGCACCACAACACGGGCGTGAGAATGGGCAAGTTCTGAATAGGGAAGTAAAAGAACTTGTTTTTTAAATTGCCGTTGAACAAATTTTTCCCTCCAAGAAACTGTAACTCATCCGGACATCAAAAAGAGCCTGAAAGGCTTTGAGGCTCATGTTTAGCTTAAACTCTTGAAAGCGCCGAATGAAGCCATAGAATTGGGCAAAGCTATTAGGGGACTGTTGACTGATGCAAACTTGGTAGTGGTTCTAGATCATCCCCAACAAGGGGTCGCATGATAAAGCAAAACCCAGGCGGAAATATTCTAAGTAGAGAGTCGCATAACCCCTCGGGGGGCTCCTAATCCTATCATCGGGCTTAGGTTTCACTACCCTAAGCTCTGGCGGGACATGCTCAGAAAATGCCAATAACTCTCTATTTGTGATAGTGGAAGCGCAAATAGCGAGGTCCATTTTGAGGTCCAATGCCGACCTCCCGCTTTGGGGATCATCTTTCCATTCCCTCAATTAACTATAGTCACTCGCCAAAGACACTAAGTCTTCGCTCCCTGAGCTACCACCGCTGGATGATGACGACGAACTCACAATACCTGAAAAGAAACGATTGTGAGATACTCAATAAAAGTATAAGTACACGGTACAAACGAAACCAAGGGGCAACCCTGAGCCAACAGCCCGAAGGGCCGAAAGACCGCGAGGCACCCTATGCCTCGCGGCTAGCAGCGAGGCTTTGAAGACCGGGGGGCGTCAGGAGACAACTCTCGAGAACAAGAGGGCGTGAGTAATAGCCACATGCATATGCGAAAACCCGCTAGACAATAAGTCGAAAAGAAAACAAGTATTCAAGTGCAAGTGTCAATGAAAACTAGAGAAAGGTGTTTACCTTTTCCAAGATTATCTCTAGCCATGGTGGAAAACTAGAGAGAGAGTTTTCTACTAGTCAAAAGTTTTCAAAAGATAAGAGTGTGAATAGAAGTGAAAGTAAAAAGTTCATACCTACCTCTATTCAAATAAAAGTAGGTGGAAAAGCCTTAAAGGCCCCCACCCCAGTCCAAACTGGGACTCTATAGCATTACATACGCAGCATTACTCCTATTCCCAGATACACCATCTGGTAAACCCGGGAGTGGGGGGCATTATGATGCGCGCCGAAAATATCTAAAGGGCAATATGGTAATTTATCCCCGGATCAGACGGGGGCGCCACCCGCAGGTTGTGGGTAAAATATTGAGTCAAGCCCATAGGGCTGACTACCCATTGGTAATTAAGGCCTGTTAAATGTTAAATTATTAAGGCTGTAAAGCTAATTGGGCTACTTTGGTAGTCTAAAGGCTAAGTGATGGTTATATGAATAGGCCGGGTGGGCTACCACTAAATGGGAGCCCACAGCCCGTAGCCCATCACTAGATCCATATAAATACCTTAGAAGAGCTAATAAAGGCTCATTATCTACTTTCTCAGTAAAAAATCCATTGGCTATTGAGAGTAATCCCACGAAAGAACTATGAACAAACTTCATCCCTATTCATCGGGTACGTAGGCAGCTCACTAAAAGCGAGTACAGTCTATACATTCATCAACCTCCAATCTAGTTTGTCATGCGTTGGATCGGTTCCATTATCTCACGTGGTCAATCACGTGTTATTCATTGATTGACAGTTTTCATCATCATCAATAAGTGTGAGGTTATGAGGTCGATTCCTGCCAGTTTTGTGGGTTTTTATATACTTATGTAATCACATATTATTAATTTATAATATTCCATTGGTAATTCATTGTCTTTAACTCATCTTCACTTCGTATAATTATGTCATGACGCACCTCTTCGCTCGAGAAGGAAAGTAAAAGGGCGATAAAAACATCATTACAGTTCAATATACTTCGATTTTGTTTTCATTTTTATTTAATTTATTAAGTTGAGATAATGTTAAGGTTGCATGTCGAGTCGAACCGGCCCGATCAGTGCAAACAAATTGAGCTTGAACATAATTATGCTTGCTCTTTAGACTTGCACTCTGGTTAATAAATAAGTATTTTTAATTTCTAATATTTATTTGATTTATGTTAACACATATTTAGTATTTTTAATACATATCAAATGCCAACGCAAGTTGACTAAATTAGTAAGAATGAACTACTTTATCTCAAAAGATTGTGTGTTCGATTCCCTTTGCCGATGTGAGGACTGTGTCGATGGACGATCTGTAAGTAACTCTGTAAGCGATTTATAATTCCGGAGACGTGACCCGACCCTGGTATGTGATCGAAGCCGACCATAACTAAACTTTTCTCTACCAAAAAAGAAAATGCATATCAAATTATATATAAATATTTAATTCTCTACAATTAAGAAAATCGAGATTTTCAGACTCATTAATGAAGCGTGAATATAATATATTTTGATTGTATTCCATTTCGTTTTGATGTGAATTTTGATTTATAATGGTTATATTTAATTTTAGTGTCTTTACGTAAGGAGTGATGCAATTGGTTGTTCCACTCTCTTAAGAAAACACAGGCACACACATAAGCATAAAGTCAATGGTCTAATTGAAGCGGCAATGCTTGGATACTCTGATTGGGAAGTTCTAGAAAGTCATACTGAATTACTGATTGGTGATGTTTGGTCTCTCTAATTATTTTTCCAACAAATGTTAATCACATGAAAATTAAATTCCAATTCCATTCCAATCAAATCGTTGACCCTACTAAATCTGACCATAGTAACTTGCATCATGCAAGCGAGGGGAAATTTTTTGGGTCCCACATCGGACGCACACAAAAATTTTACATGCACGAAGTAACTAGATGAACGGAGCATATTCGTTCATTCACTAAATATTATTTTTGTAAGTTGTAATTTTTGTATATGGTTTTTTTCCATGTCTTATCAAATGTTTCTCTCTAAATGATCAAACTTGAGTGTGTGTATATATATATAATATATATATATATTATATTCTTGATTATTTAATTGTCACGTTCTAATGATAAAGCTCTAAATGATTGCTTCAAGAAAGAAACACGAAAGCCCAAATTAATAATCATAATCACAACATTAAAAAAAAAAAATACAATAAATGAAGTCCACGCCAAAAAAAATTAAAAGCATCTCCTTTCCAGATAATAAGTTTATTAAGCTTAAACATTTTTATCACCAAACGCGCTAAACGCATTGTGAGAAATTTATCAGAAAAAGTTTTGGCTGAATCTGAAATAATTTTATAAAATGAGTGTATTATAATTGTCATATTATACAACATACACTTTGCAAATAGCAATCTTCTTTTTTCTTTTCTTTTTGTTTTTGGTAAATAGAGGGAAGATGCTATCAACGTAGTAATTTCTTTGTGTGGATGAAAGTTTTCACACATTGAAGAATATTTGAATCCAGATAGAGCAACTCGCTATTGGATGAGTCCATCACTGATTCACTTCTACCATAACAAAATGGGAAATTCTTGTAGACACTCGATGGAGGACCCAGTAACATGAAGACACAACAAAAATAATAATGAAAATATATATAATATAAAAACAACCCAAACATTTTTTATTGTATCTTGGTGCATACAACTGAGTCCCACACCGAATGTATACAAGAATTTTCCAACAAAATGCGTGATTATTTGAACTCATCACCGTCAAAAACGATTCAAATTTATTTATTGCAATCAAATAATGTGCGACGTAGGACCCAATTACATGAATTAAGACACAAAAAAAAATATATTCAATATAAAAACAAGTCAAATATTTTTATTGTATCTTGGTGCATGCAATTGGGTCCTACACCAAATGTATACAAGAATTTTCCAACAAAATGCGTGATAATTTGAACTCATCACCATTAAAAACGATCAAATTTATTTATTGCAATCAAATAATTTGTGTTTGAAAAAATCTGAATCTATCCAGACTACCGCTTTATTAATTAAAAAAGAATAATCAATTACAAAAATAATTGTTATACTATATTTTGTAATTTGATTAACTAACCAATCTACTCGATACTCGATTCGAAATCGTTCCGTAGAAATTCATTGGAGCTTGTGTTCGATAAGTTTGAAGTTTGACTCGATCAGTAAAAAATGATAAATGATGTTTGAGGTCGGCTTGATTAACAATGAAACCAAAGGCAAACACAAATTTTGAAGTTCGATAATAATTCAAACAAATTTAAACAATAATTTATTCGACTCGACTCGATTACAAGCCTACAATCACGTGGCCAATCCCGATTGGGAAAAGGATTTTGAGCTACCGTGAGTCTTGTGACCAAAACGGAGTGGCAGCAAGTTTAAACGCGCAGGAGATCAGCTTTTTACCCTTTGGCACGCCTCAAATCCTGTGGGGCTATTACTTTACTACATTTATGGACGACAAATAGATCAGACTTATGCTCATCTCCATTTTCAACTCAGCTTAATCCAAAAAAATATTTTAGTATTTATTAGTACAAGTAATTAAAAAATAAAATCTGGAAATACTATAAAAAAACAAACAGTAAAAACAAGTAACAAGAGAGAGAATAGAGGGAAGGGAAGAGCGTCCCAGCTGTTGCCCTTTATTGCCTTTGTTCTTAACGAGGAACCTCGTTCAACTCCAAACTCTTCTGCTGACTCAAATTACCCATTTTTATATTCTTTCATTACATACAAGAATTGCATTATATACATATATATATGTATGTATGTGTATATATACTTATAATTTGAAGGAATCTGAGCTATTTGAGAAGGTCTCTTTTGGAATTTTCTCTCTCTCTCTCTCTCTCTCTCTATTTTGGGAGGTATAATGGCTGAAGATATATGTCTCTTCACTAAGGTAAGTTCATTTTCAGCATCTAATTATTCACTTGCCTTCTTTTAGTTTATTTGATTTTATGGGTTTGAGTTCATTGGAGTAGTGGGTTGTTGCTGAATGTAAGAATTAGCCTTTTTTTTAGAAGCCTTTTTTAGGCATATTTCAAAAGTTCAAGCCTTGGGTCTAGATTTAGTGTATTTTACCTTTAAAATTAGAAATTTTTAGTGGGTTGGGATGAATTTTGAGATATTCAATTTTTTCTCCATTTTCCAAGTTTTGATTTTAAGGAGGATATTTTTTAGGAAGTTCCATAATAGAAGCTGAAATTAGATTAAGTTTTTTTCTTGGCCAACTGATTTTACATTGTGCTTGCTTCCATTATTTTTTGATTTTTTTTTCTAGCCCGAACCCACCCAGTTTGACAGAGAAGAATTTTATTAATTATAGACCTGAATACTAAGAAGGAATTCATAGAAAATGCAAAACAATAGACTTGAAAGTCACTTGCTACTTAATTAGTCACTCGTCTTGTGAATTACACTTGAGTTCGATTAAACCAGGTCATCATATTAGGTCTATAATTAGCGAAATTTGCTTTCTGCTTAAGGAAATAGGGGGAGGGGGGGAATTAACTTCTATGTTAGAAACTTTGTACCTAGTACTCATCCACATCTCTATTATTACTTTATTAGTTTTGTGTTATTTTTCTGCATTTTCAGGCAGGTTGTTATGATTTCACTAAAGTGACATTGTTGCTTGAATTTATAAATTGACTTATTAGTTTGATGAGCTGTGTTCAAATGTTGTAGAAAGAGGTGAAAGGAATGCATGAGTTTCTAATGCATTTATTCGGCATTTTATTTTATATTTTGCGTCTTGATGTTTTTACTAAATTATACATGTTATCTCTTTCATGTTGCGCTGACATAACTTTCGAATCTATGTGATGACAGGACGCCTTAATTATAAAACCTCCCAAGAGATCGCGAGCTTCATTGAGGATGTTAGTCATAGTATTTGCAATGGTTTGTGGTATTTATATGTGCTCGGTCTGTCTAAAGCAAACTAATGTACACAGAAATACTAAATTCCTAAATGTCGAAATTAATCGGAGGCATTGTCATGATCTCAGCATTGACAAATCTCAAACTCCATATTTGTACTATCCAAAACCAACTACTTTTAGCCGGTAATAGTTCTTATACACTTGTTGGAATCAAAATTTTCATTTCCTGAGATTCATTTTTATTTATTTATTTATTTTATGATGTTGTTGAATGAAGGGATGAATGTGCCTGTAATCCCGTACGGCTTTTTGCGATTCTGTCTATGCAAAGATCTGGAAGTGGATGGTTTGAGACTCTGTTGAATAGCCATACTAATGTGAGCTCAAATGGAGAGATATTCTCTGCCAAAGAGAGGAGAAGTAATGTTTCTTCAATATCGTCGACTCTTGATAGAGTTTACAATTTGGACTGGTTTACTAGTGCTTCTAAGAATCACTGCTCAGGTGCAGTTGGCTTCAAGTGGATGCTGAATCAGGTATGGTAATAAATATATAAGTGTATTCAAGTTGGGAGTCCTAATATATGTCTTTCTACATATTTTCTATTGCATTTATTCCCTCCGTTCAATTGAAATAGTGCCAGAGCTTTAGATGAGAGTTGAAAAAGTAAATATTTTTAAAAATAACTTCACATATCTCCCTTAAATAGTGGTTGAGCGTTAGGAAAAAGTTCTATTTCGGGACATCTCAGAAAAGAAATAAGAGCTGGGACATAGGGAGTAAGATTTTAGAATCAAGTAGCATCCTCTGCAACATGAAAGAAATTCTTTTGTAACTCTTAATTTGATCTTCTTCTGATGTTAGTAAAATATGGTATATACTGTTAACGGGGCTGTGCTTGTAATTTGCTCACTTCTGGCTAAAAGGAAAAAAGGATTTAGAAAGATGAAAATAACTTGGGCTATATTTGGATTGATGAATTTGGATATGAGTCGGGAAGAATTTCAAATGACTCTAAATTAGGTTAATTTGAAATCCACCATAATAATTGAAATAACAGCTCAATGAGTTTCAAGGTATTTGAAATCCATTGTTACTTAAAATCATCTACACAAGCTCAATGAATTTATTGATGAATTTGAAATTCACGACTCTCAAATGTTTCAATTCAAACACAATATGTTTTATCTGATCAATTGCTAATTGGCTATAGGTTGTCAACTACACCGTTTGTCCTAGTGCTATAGTCAGGGGTGGATCTACATGAGCCCCGGGGGGGGCAGGGCAGTGCCCCCACTGATTTTTTTTTTAATATATAGATATTTTTAAATTTTAATTTATAAATTACATTAATGCCCTCACTCAAATTATTAAAAGCCCCTCTTAATTTTGAAAAATCATTTTTTTACCTTACAAAATTTTTTATATTTGAATTTCGTCCCTCTCAAGATCGAAAAATATCACGTTTTCCCCCTTTACTTTGAGTTTGTCCCCCCAAAACCCAAAATCCTGGCTATAACAAAAGAGGTATAAGAGTATAAATTATGTCAAAAGTTGTAATTGAACCTAATTCCTTATTATATTTTCTCCCATAGATATAGCGCACTGTACCGCGGGGGCCTTGATAATTATATCACAACAATCTCGCCCCCGGGTAAAATTCCTGGTGCCCCCACTGAACAAAAATTGTAGATCCGCCACTGGTTATAGTCATATTGCGAATATTTCAATACACTAAATAATTCCAATTGATTTATTGGGACAATGTATATCTATTACTTAAAGAGAGTAAAAAAGATATTGTCACAGTGCCTCGTTCATGCACTCAAGTAAAACCTTATTTCCCAAGTATTTCATGTCGCCATTGGTGCTACCAAATAGTTATCTTGAATTTTTTTTCATAAGTTTTATAATATTGGTAATTCAGGGGTTGATGGAGTACCATAAAGAAATTGCAGAATACTTTAACGACAGGGGTGTTTCCGTAATTTTCCTCTTCAGAAGAAATCTGCTGCGTCGAATGGTTTCAGTGCTTGCCAATTCTTATGATCGATATGCTAAACTCTTAAATGGGACCCACAAATCCCATGTTCACTCACATGAAGAGGTACTATATCTTTTCTCCTTTTAACCAACCAAATGAACAGCATTATTTGAAATAACATCTTTTCGTTTTTTACATGCTCTTCTAGGCTGATACTCTTTCTAGATATAAACCAGTAATCAATTCGATATCATTGGTAATGGATCTAAAGAACATGGAGAAAATGGTTTTGGAGGCGCTTGAGTATTTCAGCAGCACTAGGCACATCGTTCTCTATTACGAAGATCTCATAAGCAATCGAACTGTAAGTTAATTTTTCACCTTAGTTTTAAAGCAATATCGGTTCATCTACCCGTGATTTTGGAATGTTATCGAAATTTTATGAATAGCTTGTTTTACATTTTATATTGTATGTTACATTTATCAAGTTATCTGCAATTGCTCAAGGACAACACTCGGAGTTCCGTTTTTGCTGTTTGTGACTTTTACTCATTTTGCTGAGCATCACATTTTTATTGTGATGGTCATTCGTTCGATTCAGATAGCCGGCTCTTTTTCTATTTTTATCTTTTTTCTTTTTCAATTTTTGGATAATTGTTGGTCTCCCTTTGAAAAGGATATTGAAAAAGTTTCATCCTCCTTTTCAAGAGAAGTATTTTTCCCATGCCTACATACATATACATATATGCATTTATATATCTATATCTATAATAGAAAGTGAATGTTTATATAATTTCTCTCAATTGTCTTTATTGTACAAGAACTTCACTATATTTTTGCTGAATGGCTATTTACCAGTTCATTTGATCGCTTTTCATTATTCCTCATTGCATCTCCACCTTTGTTGCAGAAATTGGCGGACGTTCAACAGTTTCTAGATCTACCGAAAATGGAGTTAACAAGTCGCCAGGTCAAGATACACCGAGGCTCCTTATCCGAGCACATCAAGAATTGGGATGAGGTATATAAGACACTGAGAGGAACAAATTATGAAAGCTTTCTCCATCCTGACTACACTAATTAGAGTGTGACTTATGAAACCAACTAATTTCTTAGAAGAAGAGCTGACCATTGTTGACCCTCATACAAATTTATCCGGGCGATCAATGCAACGTTGATTGTCACCATGTTTCCTTCTTTTCTTTTTCTTTTTTCTTTTTTGCAATTTCATTTTTGTTTTGGTTTCAAAATTTCCTTTTTTGTGGTGTTTTCAAGCATAGGAGAAAATGTAAAGCTCTGTAACATGTGTATAGACATTGCCAAGGAATGTGAAATCTGAAAGCAGTTTTTGTCTTCCACTTATGCCGAAATGGATTTAGGCTGTGTTATCAATTCTATAAGCATTCATCTGAACATTTCATTTAACAACCACTAATTTAAAGAATGTGAATTGATTTATTCTATGCTATATTGGTGGACATGAATCTGAGTGATTGAATTTACAAATAAGTGTAATTTTATTTATATTCACTGATTAAAAATTATGAGATACATGTAATATATTATCTGCCTAATATATATCCACCAAGTATAGATAATATCTATACGGCCTTCTTTTTCTGGACTAAACTCAATCTGGAAATGTTTTTTAGGTACTCTAGTTTCCGTCGTTTATTATAATTGAAATTCCACTAATTTTTCAAAAGACTTGAAACCTAACTATCACCACAAAAATTCTAAATTCTATGCTACATTAGGACCAGAATTTTATACTTATTAGGACCAGTGATCCCGTAGTGTCTCATCATTTATATATATTTTTGTTTGAAACCCACGTATAGTACATTTGTGCAACATAAATAAACCCAAAAAAAAAAAAAAAAAAAAGCACCAAAGATGCAGTTGATGTTGGTATACATTATACTATATAATAGCTCTTACTTTATTAACCAAATATCTAATCATGTCCCACCACATCAAACCTCACGTCATGCTTCATTGTTGAGGGCTCCCCAGACTCGCCCGTCTCGACTAATCCCAACCCTCTATTTGTTTGGCTCATACTTAAGAGCCCATGAAGAAGTGGGATTTTCCGGAACTCGTTTGCGAGCCCCTAATGATAACTCCTCGCTCCAGCAATAACTGCCCTTGTGCTCCAATGTTTCCCAATGATATCTGAGAATAAACCATCTAGCAGTGAACCTCTTCCTCTTTCATATTTTCTGCATTCCAGCATCTTGAATTTGCTGAAAAGCAAAATAAAATACTAAACATCTTAAGCTATTAAACATGTTAATACTAAACATCTTAAGCTATTAAACATGTTTCTTTCTTTAAATTTAAAACCAAGAGATATAGTTCTTGATTTAAAGATATGAACATTTGAAAAGAGCGGTCATTGTGAGGAATCCTCATAACTTTGAGTAACGACGCAATCACAAGATTCACAACCCCTTAATAGGTGGAATCCACCGTAAACATATAACTATGATTATACGGACTTGGGGTTCTGGAACTCCCGAAGAATCTCTGAAAAAAGAGCGCAAAGGTACAAAGAAGACATGTTTTCTAATTGTAAAGAGGCTTTCGTTGACTGAAAGGCCAATCCTTTACCCAAATAGGCACTTGGAATATGAGAGAAGAAAAACACAAATACATTATCATATATAGTACTAAAGTTCAAATAAACATGAATGGTGGGCTCGAAGATCATCTTGTCCCCTAACCCCTCCATATTATATGTATTACATGAAATTTTTTGGCTCCTCAGATATATTATATTACTCTCACGCTGCACAACCACCGCACCATGAAAATTGTTAAGGCCCTTAATGAAGCTACCATGAAACTGCACTTCATTACTTTATCTTCTCTTTCTACTGATTCCCTGTTACTAAGTTTTCTTTAACACAAGAACTTCTGCACTAGGTTTATGCATCTACTATTTATGAGGCAACTGGAGTTATCGTGTTAGATAATATAATATCTTTACATATCTTTTTAGCATTTATGTTAGTTTAGGTTTCTTTATGTTTTCTTGTATTTATCTTTTCCTTATTTATAGTTAGGATTTCTTGTTTAAATAACATGTATCTCTATAAATATGTTACTCAGTAATACAAGTTCCCTATACGGGGTTTTCTCTAATCTAACATGGTATCAAAGTTATGGCTTCGATCCATGGAATCTTGATCTCTCGCTTCCGCCATCATCAAGTCGCCGTCGCCGTCCCCGTCCGGAGCCCCTTATCGAGTTTAGTTTTTTCTTTCTTCTTTTACTGACTCCACCGCCTTTGGCGGCCGTCACCTTCAGTTTTGTTAGTTCCCGCCGCTCACCCTTGAAAAACGAGGACTTGGAGCCACCGCCTTTCTCTTTTATGCCGCCACTCACCCTTGAAAAACGAAGACTTGGAGCTGCCGCTTCTCTTTTATGCCACCGCCCGCCCTTGGAAAACGAAGACTTGAAGCAATCACCTTTTTCTTTTACGTTGCCGCTCACTTTTGGATAACGAGGACTTGGAGCTGCTGGCGCCGCCGCCACCTTTTATCTTTGTCGCTACCTTCTCAAATTCTCTATGACCGGATTTCTTTAGTTCATCTCAGCGTTCAAGACCCTTACATTTCGACTACGGGGAGTGTTTGATATTTCGACTGTAGGGAGTATTAGATAATATAATATCTTTACATATCTTTTTAGTATTTATATTAGTTTAGATTTCTTTATGTTTTCTTGTATTTATCTTTTCCTTATTTATAGTTAGGGTTTCTTGTTTACAAGTACATGTATCTCTATAAATATGTCACTCAGATATACAATTTTTCTACGGGATTTTCTCTAATCTAACAGTATAAATTCTAAATTCTATAGTTATCATGTTTTTGAAAGATGTTCAAAGTTGGCTCATTTGAAATGAATCATATAGCAGAGAAAATACAATGTATTAAGCATAGATAAACCGACTAACATATTTACCACCAATGTACTAAACTGTTCGGGCTGCACCTATACTATTAATAAAGCACCAAGGTCTTAGCGAAACCACTGTGGTTTGCCTCTTTTTTTTTTTGGTTATGACATATTAGAATTAAATCTTCTAATTTGTCAAATATCCGCTTCTTTCATTCCCACCTCACACGTTTTCTTCTCTTCTTCTCCCTTCTCACTCACTTTTTCTCCTTATGTCTTTTCAAACATCTTTTTTCTATTTCTCTTCTACTAATTTATAACTTCTAATAATAATTGACACCAAACATCTTTTTTCTATTTCTCTTCTACTAATTTATAACTTCTAATAATAATTGACATAGAATTATATACGTAGAACCTCTACTTGTAAGATCCCCTTTGTACATATTTTTGGCGTGTGATATATATGGGATGGGAATCCGAAAAATTCCCCCACTGTGGCATTGGTGGCTTTCGTTAAAAAAAATAATAATAATAACAATAATTTCAAGCATCATGTAGAATATATAGAAATTTAATTTGATCTTACAAAATAATAAATAATTTATTTTTATTTATACTTTTAAATAATCAAGTACACGGATCAGAGTGGTGCCACCATGACTAATATTTATAAAGAAAATGCAATCAACATATAAATTTTTTACATTCTGAAATGTCAAACTCGATGCACATTCTAAGGAGGCCTGGGTTACGACTATACATGTGGTAGTACTATATAACGACTATACATGTGGTAGTACTATATAATGACAGCTGAGATTTTTATGGAAAATAAAGTCTCGAGACTTCCTAAAAATCACAAAACATTCTACGGAGCATTTATATGAATGTACTCGAGCATTACTCTAACCTAAAAAGACACTATATTGCAAGGTTATAGCAGGCCAACTAAAAAGTGGAGACTCAAGTTTCAGTTGGCATGCAAAACAGTGAATCCTGACAGATAATACTTAGCATCTATTGTCTCTCATACACATGCTTGAGAATTAAGAATAGTAATATAAAAAGGCAAATGTATTACCACTAAAAAAGAATCTCCAACCAATGGGGAACTAACTTTCACATATTTGGTTCTATAAATACTCCGAAAACCTAATGTCTTAAAACATCCTGCATTTGAATGTATTCATTTCTCTACTCCTATAACCCTAAACCCTCATATTCAATGGCTCAAACAAAGTCGATAATTGCCTTCTTTTTCCTTGCCATTATACTCTCACAGAAAATCCAATCTACCGAGGGAAGAAACTTGAAGTTTAAGAACAAAAATGAGCCTCAAACCCATACAAAGATTTCTATAAAGTTCAGCGGACATAGTAAAACCTTACCCAAAGACTGCTCAAATATGACTGCATGTGGCAATGAGGCTGCAATTATGCCACCACCAAGCTCAGCTGGAAATGAGTCTCAGCCGCCACCACCTAGCGGCCATGCAGATGACTTCAGACCCACGACACCTGGTCACAGCCCTGGAATTGGGCATTCTTAAGGAATATATATAGGGTTAGAAAATCTGTGTGCATGAATGTATTTCCTATTTATCCTAAAAGATGTGCATGTATTTAAAGTTTCCCATGTATTGTTATCACAGTGATTTGTATTCGGTTTGTATCACGTATTTCATTGCATATATGTACATTAATGAAAGTTCTTTTCTCCTCTTCCTTTTGTTATTATTTACATTTTGCATAAATACTTTTATCAAATAGTTCTTATCTATACAACATATGTGTCTGGAACTTGAAGAAGAGCTAGATTCTACTTCATACTTACACACTTCATAGCACCAAAAGTAGTGTTGAGTTTGAATAGTAACATTTATCAATTTCCCTAATAGCAATTCAGAGAACATGTACACGAGAAGAAATGGCAAATTTATATCATAAATATTTAAGGAATCCCAGCCTCAAAAAGGCCAGTGCATCTCAAAGTTACAGAATATAGTCTTTACGTGTTAGTATGTTAACAAAACACAAAATTATAACAAGAAATAAATTTGATAAACTATTCATAAAAAAAGAATTAACTATTATCAATTTGAGCCCTAAATAATTGTCAGCATTTGAGAATTGATGAGCAAAAGTCCTCAGCTTTTGACCAAAAATCAGCTTGCAGTCACAGGAAAGACCTGGAAACTAGAGAAAACTAAAGAACCATAACTAAGACACTACTATTGCAACTTATATATATGTTCAAGAGCATCCGTAAGAGGATTTTCTGTCAAAGTAGCGCCATAGAACTCCTATAAATCTTTTCTGTGAAAAGTATAACAAAATTATGACCTTTTTACTGAAAAATGGAATTTCACTCAATCAACTAATGCTCTAAACCCCTAATCTTGAGATTTTAGCACCATAAAACTGCACAAAGGCAAATAATCTAAGTTTAGGTTCATGGTCAACGAATAAGACCATTCAAGAGTTGCATAAGAATGAATAGATTATATTAAAAAGACTTTGTGAATCATTATGTTAATATCATAACAATATATTTCTGCTATATTTGACTAGGGGTGGCTTGTTATAATACAATTGAATAATACAAAAATGTAATTTGAAAGGTTTAATGTTTCTACAACATTTTAATTCTAATTTTACAACTCAAAGAAATTAGAATAACACGAATATGATAATCTGATCCTTTAACATTCATCCTTCATTTAAGTTGAAGATAGTTCAAAGTTATGCCTTTAAGGAAGATGCACAGAGAGAGGCAGCAACCACCACCACATTTTATGATATTATCATATATCCTCGTCCATGAAGACAATTTTTTAATGAATTTCAAAAACAAAGGTTTTATGGTTTCACAATTTCCCCCCACAAACTTACAAACAGAAACCCTAATGCTATGTTTGGCCCCTGAATTTTGGTGAGATAAGATAAAGGAAAATAAAAAGGACGAAAAACATAACGCAGAAAGTACAATTAGGAACCAGAAAGGGGGTAAATCCTCATGCTCGAGGCTTTGTCACAGAATATGGCATGTATCAACAGATTTAACACAAAACAATCAGATCTTCTGAAGCATTTTTCTTAACATTTTCCATTTCAATGATGCATCAAGTGAAGAGGTTTCTAGACCTACGTCTTTGACATCCATCAATTACTAATCCCCATTCAAAGCATGAATGACAATGCACTGAAGATATCAGATAAATAGCCGCATGTTTATTGCTGAAAGTTCATCTAATCATGATATATATTCCAAAGATGATACAAAAATATTACACCTATTAAATTGAATTTTATTTTGAATTTAGCTCGTTCACTTAAGTTATTGTTTCGGAATAGACATAATATGCAAGAGTTAAATACAAAAATGCGATTTTCATGCATGTAAACTCATCCTCAGAATAAATAGTTAAACATTAAATAGTTTAGCTATGGGGATTTGACTAAACATCCAGATGTCCCGAGTAATACGCATGATGAAATATATATCCGAAAAAAAGTACACAGTTCCAGTTCACAAAGAAACTGTTCCCCCACTACAGAGGTACTAACTTCTTCCTTTAAATGCTTGACAAACTCAATTTAATCAGTGTTAAATGCAACAAAAACTACTGCTGTAAGAAGTAAAAACTCATGAATGTTTGGAAATCTTGTTTAGAAGTGTTTTTGACATTGGAAGAGACTGTACACTTTGCATGTTTCAAACAGCTAGTGCAACTTGCCATGTTTTAAAAGTACTAATGCATGCTCTTTCTTATTTCTTTTTCTCTTAACTTTACATCTCAGATGTTTCACTTCAATAAATCAGAGCAGGTAAAAATATACACAAGGAAAATAAAAATAAAAAAGCATATAAATATAATCCAAGACCATTAGATTAGTCGAGGTGCGCGAAAACTGGCTCAGACACCCCGGGTAAACAAAAAAAAAATAAAATCAATGGGAAGATCCTCTGCCTTTGCCGCCAGGGGTCACTATCAAGCAACACTTTATTGCATGTTGTATAAGATAATAATAATAAATTGCTAGCAATGATAATGCACTACAGCCTAGCACAGGAGAGAATCAGATGGTCTTTATTCCCTGAAATATAATATTTGCTTCTTTCGTTTTGAAAATTGAGTGGGACAGACAGCCTCAGTGTTCCAAACCTTGAGGAACCAACCATGTTATGTCCTTTTCGAGGAATCTTTTTTCTTAATTCCATTTTCTGTGTAGAGTCAAAGAAAATGGAAGGTTGAGGTCTCACACTTTAAAGCTCATGATTTGCTTGCTTTGACTTACTGATATGTTAACAGCCAAAGCAGTAACAATTGACAAAGTAAATATTTTTGACAAAGTGGGTCGGCCTCTCGGAGGCTTGGTGGATATAACTATTCTTTTTGCTCATTTCTACCCGTCTACTTGTCGTCTTAGTAAAATGTAATAAGATTTAATTGTCAATAGTTTACATAAATGCTCTATATTTCACAATTTTTCTTCATGAAGCCAATAGTTAATTAGCTTACTTTTGCAAATCCTAAGCCCAATATTAGATTAACTTTTCATTATATATCACAATTTTTCTTCACGAAAAGAGTTAATTGGCTTACTTTTAGTGGTCTTTTAACTTCCCCTGAAATAAATAACACGAAATTCAAGTCCACCACCAACTCCTCTGATGGCAGATTCAGATGGATCCATGGCAAGTAACCTGCAGAAGCCAATAACCACAAGTCAAATCTATATTTATCATGCTATCAAATAAAAAAGCACCACGCAGCCTATTTGGGATCAAATGCTGTATATTGAAATGCATAATATCAAACCAAATCTTCCTTATTACTACTAATATACGGTCAAATTTAGTTGTCGATCAGAGCCATCCATTGGCCAAAAAAACATTTCTTTTTTTCCTAAGTGGTAGCACATGCGCAGGATGTCATAAGTGCTTTTACATATACTTCTTTGTCATTCCCATATTTATACTAACCAAATTGGCCAAAAGGGGAAAAATTACCATTTCAGACCACAAACTTCTTTAGAACCTTCAACTATGTCCATCCACTTTAGACACTGCAAAATTTGCATCAGAGCATGGTCATCATCATTATAAACATAAGTTTCACATAGAGGAATTGCAGTTCAGTGAAAGCTTGACTCTACAGATTATAAGGTAACCTCATATATGCTAGAACATAAAATAAAAGATCAAACTACACCAAACTACAAATACTAACCACAAACTTTGTCTAATATTTGGTAATATATCTATTGGTGAATTATGCATCGGACCCGCTGGTTGGAGAATAGCATTTTTTATCATAGAAAAAATGTTGGTATAGGTAAAAGTGAGATGATATATTATCATAATTATCAACTGCAAAATCTCAACCTTTGAGTCGGGGGGGTAATGATGCAGTTCGACCGTAAAAAAACTAAGCCTAAACCAGAAGAGAGATATGTAATGCTAGAATTTTTTGACGGAAAGAAATTGAAGCTTGCATATGAGCCATCCACATAAAGAAGCAGACATGGCTAAGTGGGCAGTACAACAGAATCCTTGCTTTTTTCAGCCGCATTGCCTCTGTGCTAAGGCCAACTGTGCTAGTTTCTCTTATTATATTACTCCAAGAAATCTAAGTTCAATCTTATTTTCAAAAAACATCATAATAACCACCTTCAAACATAAAGTCTAAACAATGAAAGCAACATTTGAGCACAATGAAAGGCCATCATAAGTCAATGGTAAATCTTGAAGCAGCAAATTTCAGTTTCTAAGAGCTTATGAAGAATTTATGTCTATTTTTTTTTTCTAGTCAACGGACCCCTTTATTGTTTATATTTATGTGAGTACGTGTGCTTTTGCAAGTCGGAGTTGGGGGGGGCTACAGAGAGATCACTCCCCAATTTTCATTTTTTTCTTTATTTAAAAATCTCTTTCTTAGAGAGATTTGAAAAGACCAACAGTGACTTAAAAAATACGACAAATGAGAAACAAATGGGAATGTTTTGATTTCCATTTTGTCGCCTAATCACTCAGTTGATGTTTAGACATAACTTCTAGTTGTACTTATGTTCCTTTCATATTTTATAGAATTTACAGAATTAATTACCAAAACAGAGAAGACTAGAAAAAGTGAAAAAGAAAAAAATACAACAAATGACAACTAGTGATGTATGGTGAAAGAAATTGAAGAGAACCACTAAGAACTTAGAAGACAAATTGAAAAGGTAAAGGATTATGAACCGTCCATACTAGCCCAATATCAAAGTTTATGATTACCAAATTCAAAGGTTAAGATCCTTAAGTGACACATGAGAGTAATTCTCACGATTATAAATAGCGGAAGAATTGTGAGTTGACAACATTCTGCTTCAGAGCAAAACAAAATTTCCCTTTCTCTATCGCACAAACATAAAGATAAGTAGCTCAAGACAGTTTCCTTTTCCTTTCAATGGCATACACCCAACATATCTATCTGTTTCTTATCCTTCTTTCATTAACTGCCTGCCTAGAGCTTCAATTTACCGAGGGAAGGCAACTAAAAGTGGAGAAAGAAAATGAGTTAAGTTCTGTAAATATAGACACAGCAGTGGTAAATCAAGCAAAAAAAAAAATTTCTCCACCAATTACACCAACTCAAAGTCATGAATTCAGTACTTCAGATGTATCTCGTACGGATGCTTTTACACCTACAACACCAGGAAATAGTCCTGGAATTGGACATTCTTTTGCAGTACAAAAACACAACATGCAAACAAATGTGCAAGATTTCAGCACTGTTGCAGGGGAAACAGATGGTACTCAACACACAACACCAGGCCACAGTCCTGGAATTGGACATTCTTTTGCAGTACAAAAACACATGCAAACAAATGTGCAAGATTTTAGCACTGTTGCAGGGAAAACAGATGGTACTCAACACACAACACCAGGCCACAGTCCTGGAATTGGACATTCTTTTGCAGTACAAAAACACAACATGCAATATTTCACCACTGTTGCAGGGAAAACGGATGGTTTTCAACCCACAACACCAGGCCACAGTCCTGGAATTGGTCACTCTATTGGAAACTTGAAATCAGGACCAAATGCTTAGACAAATGCATGGGAATTGGTCACTCTATTGGAAACTTGAAATCAGGACCAAATGCTTAGACAAATGCATGCATGCAAGAATGTATGTGGAAAGTCGTATTTATTGTGAAATTCTCATTTGTAGAACCAACTAGTAAAGGTGCATGTTATCTTATTTTGAATAAGTTGAATTTCACTTCAAGTGAATGTTGTTTTTATGTATATCTAGAATACCATGTAACGTATTTAGCTACCGTGGGGAAATTAGTATATAAAATTTCACTATAACTATTTATATCTCAGTCTCTTTCAATGCATGTTTATTTGCTTGTGACACGTCCATGCATGTAAACATTTACCTGCATATAACTTTGGTTAATATAAAGATGTACAGTCCCACAATGAATCACAGCAAGTGGCAGAGCCAAAACTAGGGAGCATTAATACAATAAAGCAACATAAATAACAGTGATTATCGAGAATTAAAAAGAGCAGGGGCAAGTGCATCCACGAGTAATCAAATTAATTAGCTCTATCCTGAATTTCTTTGGAAGCTGTGTAAGTTTCTAGTATATAATTTGGAATAGCTAATAAAATTCAGAAGCTTCTTTATGCAGTACTTTTATTTCTCCACATGGTATAGATTGAATATCCATGTCTGTAAATAAGCATATTTTATGTTTAACCATGATATCTAATCGATTTTAAAGTTACTATATTTGTCCACGCAATTACCAAAAAAAAAATAAATTCATATCCATGCTCAAATTCTTCAACAAAAGAATGATTCCGCACAAATCCACATGCACCACAGCCATAGGCTTGATGAATGAAATAGTTTCAGAATGAAATTACAGTGACCTTTACGGTCAATCTTGGCTAAAAATATATCCATTTATTGAAGAATAATACCAGAAACATACTGTTTGTCTTATATTGCCTTCAAGATTTCTTTTCAAAGGCAAAATATCAAGATCCTAACATACATTAGAACTTCTACTACAAATTTTAAAACATATACTATTTGCAGGATCAGATTTGATTTCTGTTGAATAGTACATTATAACAGGAGTAACATGATGAAGCACTAACATATTACATTGTAAAGGGCAATCTCAAAGATCTACTTCAACATGATGACTATTTCTTCTTTTTAGTAAGTCTACTTTAAATGATAACCAAATTGACAAATTACCTTTTCCTCCTGGCTAGTAGGCTATATACTAAAGTATATGCAACCATCTGAACAAAAACAAAAGTGTCTTAAATCTATGAATAAATTTGAAATTACTATCACATCTCAGAGATCCTACCTTTACAAAAGTGATTGCAGTGACTGAACTAATATATAAAATAAAAAAGATCCCTTTCCCCACTTTGTGGGCTCTTAGTCTTATGGACGAATGGAATTTTCAGTTCAAGAAATCAAGACATTTAATTCCCATTGGGCACACCTGATGATTATTATAAGATATCATTTGAATTAGTCACTAAACATTTGATATTGCCAAAATAATTTATAAATACAAAATTATTCCCAGCCACTCTGTTTCACCGCCACAACCGCCTTCCACCCTGTTTCACCGCCACCATTGCCAACCTAAAAATGTCATTTTTGTACATGTATACTAATGTGTCATGCACTTGCATTCCCGCACACCGGACAATCTTATACGATGTATTGTCCGCTTTGACCGGAGCGGCCTCTCGCTAGGGAGAGGTCAGCTTGGGACTTATAAGCCTCTCAAGACCCGTCTTCATCCGAGGGATAGTAGTTATATACACATCATACACCTTTATATACATACATATATATATATATACACATACATACATATATATATATACACATACATACATATATATATACACATACATACATATATATATATATATATATATATAGAAAGCTGGCCACTTAAAGAAATTAAGAAAAAAAAATGTAATTAAAGAATAAGGTTCCAATTGGGGCAAGAACCCCTAACCCTAGGAAATAGCACTCAGGCTGCCCACTCAAATAATTTATTTAATTAAACAAAAAACCCAAAACTTTTAATTTCATTTCGTGAAAATTATCCAACCTACCACCTTGTACTCGTGCACTTACACAGGTCGATATGAATTGCACATGCAAAAGTCATAAATTGTGAATCTTCAGCTCATGTTCATACTGCAATATTCGATCTTAACGTCTATTCAAGATTTACACAGTAAAATTAACGGATGAAACAGGGCAACAAAAATTGAATTACAAAAACAAGAACAAGAAATGGAGAATAATTTGAGAATTACCAGTGCAACGGCGCCGATAAAATTAAATTAAGTCTCCGAGCGAGGATAATAAGGTGTCGTCTCTACGGTGTGTTGATCCAGTGTTTATAACTGTTGTTCTTGTGTTTAATTTTTTGCACACCCGGAGAATTGCGAGCCTCATCATTAAGATATTTTATTATGGATGGATTATATATGTTATAAAATAAGATAAAATTCAGCTACTCCAGAGAATTGCAATATTAGTCTGGTATGTATGTATAATAGTCTGGTGTAAAATTAGTCTCATTATTTATAAATTTATAAAATTAGTTTCATAAGATTCAATTATTTGCAATTTTGATCTCGTTCATTAATAAATGGTGTATATATTGTTTGTGGAATGTATGCGCCGTTAAGTTTATTATTCATGATCACGTGCAAGATACGTGACCAAATTAAAAGTTTTCTTCCATTTTTTAACAATTGAGACTAATATATATATAAATTTGCATGTTTGTAGATATTGATACAAAAATTACAATAGACATATCTAACGCTGCATTTCCCCCTCCGATCAATAATTAGAAATAAAATTAATTAAAGAGACATAAACTTATAGAAAAATAAACTTGTCATTTGAAACTAAGGTTGTCGTTCAATTGAATCAGATGTACGTCTACCAAAAAAACGTTTAAAAGTCTGCCAAAAAAAATGAATCAGACGTACAGAAGTTCGATCGTTTGATCTGTATTCTATTTGAACCACGTCTAATTTTTTTTTAATTCAATAATCACGTCTGAAAAAATATAAAAATTGTTGAGTTCGAACATTTTGATTGAATCCTATTTATTTGTGAATGGGGTTAAGCCTGGTAGGTTAAGAATTAAGCATATTAAATCAAAAATATTTTAATTTTTCATGCAAGTCTATAAGCTTATTACGGTTATGAATGGCATATATCAAGGCATATTCTTCTTTAGAAGAGATCAAAGAAGAGATCTTTTTAATATACCAAGAAGGTCCAACACAATTGACAGATAATTGGGTTCCTTAAATATGCCGTGCAAGGTTCGATCTCTGGTCGTGTGTATAGAAAATACTTTGTTAGGAGAGATTGTACCCACTTAGGTGATCTTTCTGCTTCGAAGGGATTAGTCTATGGCTTCCGGCTGGGGGACACCTTTGGTTATAAACCAAAAAAAAAAAAGGAAAAGATCTTTTGAATATCATTCAACTTTTATATTATCTCAGTGTAATTTGCAAAGGCTTTAGATGTTGACGATATCGAGCAATATCGTGGATTTTGTGTGGCTTAAATTAAATAAAATTTGCTTGATATTTATTTTATCAAGTAGAACTTTTGAATTTATACATTTCATTTTAATTAAAAAAAATTGATAGTATAAGCTAGTTACGCTCGTTTGAAATAAACCCGAACTTGCAAAAAATACAAACTATATATATATAGATATATACAGGGTATTGTCACTTTTGGTCCCTTAACTTTACATTTAGAATTACTTTAGTCCTTCTACTTCCAATTACGTCGATTAAGTCCCTCAACAATTTATTTCAATATAGTCTCTCTGGCCAATATCCGGTCAATTTTGACTAGAAAGTTGGTCTCGTACCATGCACATGTCGTTTTTTAGGGTAAAACTAAAGTGTCAATTCAACCTTTGAGTTCCAATTTAGTCCCTCAACTTTAAAAAATTGTCACTTTAGTCCCTTAACTTTAAAAATTTATCACTTTAGTCCCTCAACTTCAAAAAAAATTGTCACTTTGGTCCTTTGGTGTAAAATGCACTATACAATCTCACCCCAATTCCATTATTGAGCTTATAAAGGTCAACAATGAGCTTACAAAGCTCAACAATGGCTAAATTTGTATATTTTTCGGCCTACCTACCATAGAGAGCAAAAAATGGCTAATGTGACATGTTTTTGCATGATACATGCTAAGCTTCGATGCTTTTGGACGAATGGAAATCTGGATAGACGGTTTTACGATTGTGAGAACTATGAGGCAAGTTGCTTTACTTTAATTACTCATAAGTTTTATTCTTCTTTATAGTGTAATTTGATTCAATTTTTGTATTGAAGGATGTCGGAGCTTGTGGGTACTTCTCTTGGTTCGACCCCCCATGTGTGATCAGTTGAGGGAAGTCATACCATGACTTTTGAGGAATATTAGAACTCTTAATACGGAGTTGGAGAAGGTTCAGAAAAAACATAACAGACTTTGGATGGTCTTCTTGTTGTTTTTGGTACTTTTATTCCTCATGTCGTTGATGAAGTGAAGAAGTTTTGAAGTGGAGAGTTTTGCATGCTTATGAAATGAAGCTTGTATGAAATCATTTGAATGAAATGAGCTCGTTTAATGTTTTCAATATTTTGCATTAAAAGTCAATGTCAAAACATACACAAACAATGTACAAAAACCAGCACAAACAATGTCAAAACATGTACCAAACAATGCACCAAACATAAACCAAGCATTTGTACTATCTATACACCAATCATTGCACCAACCATGCACCAAATAGTGCATTTCACACTAAAAGACCAAAGTGACAAATTTTTTAAAGTTGAGGGACTAAAGTGGAACTTTAAAAATTGAATTGAGACTTTTACCCAAAAATATGACTTGTGTGTGGTACGTGAAGAACTTTCCGGTCAAAATTGACTGGAAATTGGCCAAAGGGACCACATTGAAACAAATTGTTGGGTTGAGGGACTCTATCAAAGCAATTGAAAGTAAAGTGACTAAAGTGATTCTAAACATAATAACGACTAAAAGTGACATTTAACCCCATATATATTTACATTATAAAAAAATAAGATGTTAGTGATAAAATATCAAGTGGTTATATCAATGTTGTCATTAATTGTAGATTTTCAGTGACAAGAATTTTTGTTTTGTCACAAGACTAGGTTCTATATGTTTAATAGTGACAATATTTGTGTAGAAGTTTTCATTCTTGATAATTACTAATTAGTGACAAGAAAATTATTGCCACTATTTCGGACAATAATTATAGTTGTTATTCTATTTGTATACTAATTAATTGTCAATAGTGACAATTTAAAAAAAACTCTTATCACTAAAAATTATTATTGTGACAAAGCAAAATTTATTGTCACTCATTATATATATGTAATGACAATTTATATTCACTTCAAATCACATTTTTGTTGTAGTGATATATATCTATATCTATATATATATATATGTGTGTGTGTGTTGTCATGTGTGTGTATATGTATGTATAAAAACAAAGTTAAACCTAAAGTCTTCATAAGAATTGCGCTCCACTTGATACACGCTCAACTCACAAGACCATATTAACATTATCACTTCAACTACAACTACATAAACAAAGGTATACAATCACAAAGTCCTCCATTAAAAATTAATGGTCCGTAAAACACACTTGATATTTGTGCAAAAATATAAAGAATGATGAGTAAATTTTTTATTTAACATTGATTAGTTTGAATAAAGGTGTGTGAAAAGCAGGAAAAATAGAAAGGAAACAAAAAGAGTAAAAGCAAAATTAAATTTGAATATATAGTAGAATTAATAAACAACACTTCCCTACAGTAGTTTTATGGACCATATGACTATCATTATGCAAACTCATCAAAACATGAAATAACACCATAACTATCTTATGATGTATGTCATTGTATGAATACCAGATTCATGTAACTGGTTATTTGTATACGATATCACAACGATTTACCAATCCAATTTTTTTTTTGTAAAATGCTCTTTTAAAGTATAATAAATAGGCCTTGTTTGTTTATGTATTTAAATTTCATTTTCAATATTCTGGATCACGAAATTAAAAAAAAATCATAACACAAATTATTTTAATCTGAATTCATCTTTTTACAACTTAAGGCTGTGTTTGTTTTTGTTTTCAAATACATTTTGACCAAATATTTTGACCAAAACTTGTTTGCTTTATGGTTCTTTTAACCAAAAAGGACTTTTTTGGTCAAAAAATTTGTCAGCTATTGTCTATCTATTTTTATCTACTTTAGGGTGCCTACTAATTACATCAACTACAATATCGTGAAGTTCCATGTCGTGGCATGGCTAGTTCTAATTTGTACATGAAATTGGCTACCTACTCGAGCACCGTGCCATGCCACGGCATGACGTGATAGTCTCAAATTTTCTTTAATTCTTCCTTCTCTCTTTCTTTAATTTGCGATTTTCTTCCTTCTCCTATGCGGTTTTCTCCTCTTTCTTTGTGATTTGCTCCTCTCAATTGTGGATTTATGCCAATGAAAACCTATAAAATATAATTTCATTCAATAGCAACACCTAAGACTCTAGAATTACTAAAAACACCCCAAAACATAACAAAAACACATTAAAACAACTACCAAAAACAACTTAACACAAAAAAAATGAAAAAGCGCTAAAAATACTCGAAATCACCAACACGAAATGACGAAAGAGCATGCAAACCACCAAAAAAACTAGATAATTCTATATTGGCGCGAGACCTGCGAGACCTACTCCTGATTTTTCGTTCAGCGACCAGGCTGCACTTTTTTGACCATATCTCCTCAACTAAATATCCAAATCTCTTGATTCTAGCGGGGTTTTAAAGTTAACAAACTAGGCTTCAACTTTCCTATTAGAATCAGACTCATTGGAAGCCGTTAGATTAGAGAAAATCGAGCTTAAAGTGGACGGGTGGGATCCATTAAAAAAGAAGAAGGGAATTTTGGAGATATAAAAGGATTGGTGAGTTACATAATAAGAGGGAGACGTTTTTGCTGAGAAAGGGGAGAGAAAAACCTAGAGAAAACACATGTTGAGCAAAAGAAGAGGATTTTACAAGAATACAAAGGATTCTAGCGAAGATTCACATCACTAGATAGAAGAATATTTCACCTTAAAGATTTATTTCTTTTCCCTATTGGGTAGATATTTCTATGTTGAATTTGTGGATTGTAAACATGAATTCTCTTAATTTTTGTGTGTTTTTCTTAACTATCATGAGCTAAATTGGTAATAGGCGCAGCCCGAAACTCTAGTTATTTGGATTTAATGTGAATTTTATGTTTTTAGTTTAATTCTTCATCTCGTTGCTTGTTTAATCTTATGCTTTATGCCTCAAGTAGATTGGCCACCTATTTTGAGTATTTGTAGGGATGGCAATGGGGCCGGGTCCAACGAGTACCCGCCCCTAATGGGGCGGGTATGAGTCCAAAAAAACGGGGGCTGGGGCCGGGGCCGGGTATCGAAATTCAAGACCCGGCCGGATCCGGGGCGGGTAACGAGTCCAGTCGATACCCGCCCCAGACCCGGACCCGGACCCGCCCCGGTCTGTCAACATAATATTTTTTTTAGTTTTATATATCTAATTATATTAATATTTATTAGTATTTATAAATTATATCAAAAAAATGTTCTCAATCATTCTACCCTTCAACAACAAACCCTCAATCATTATATATCTAATTTTTTTGAACTTTGTACTTGTTTAATCATTTTGAATTTTTTTTTGCAGTTAAATATCGAATGACTTGTAGTGGATTTATTTACCTTGAATCATCAATTCGATGTTATTTACTTATTTTATATGTTTTGAATGTGTTTTTGAGAATAAGATAAACTAAAAAAATTCCAAAAAAAAAATAAATAAATAAAAAAGAGATTTTGGCCGGGTCTAACGGGTAGGACCCGGACTCGCCGGGTACCCGCCGGGTCCGGGGCGGGGCGGGTAATGACCGGGTCCGGGTATTGAAATTTCTTAATGGGGCGGGTAATGAGTCCTGCTATACCCGCCCCGTTGCCATCCCTAAGTATTTGTGTACTTAATTGAACTAGACATATGAATATTGAGTGTAGAACTTGGATTAAATAGAGAAGGATAATGAACTTAGGATAGGATAAGTATCATTATTTGTCTTTGAGGATAGACGTATACCCTTAGACCCTTCTTAACTTGAAGATAACTTAATCTCAATGTGTCTAGCTTTAGTTTCTTCTTGCATAGACATATGGAGAAGACTAGAGTTAGATAAGGTTTTATGTATTCGACAGTTGCATAGAAGTATATTAGTGTTTAGAGTTAGTAATTGAGATGGTGATAGAACTAGAGATTAATTCATTGCTTTAATCTGGCAACTAGAGGGAAAGTGGAGCCTATATTTAATTAATTTGGTTAATTCTCACTTAATTCTTGTTTTTAATTAGTTGTTACTTTTTATTTTTCGTAGTACGTTAATTACAAAATCATATTATTAATTTGATATAGAAGACACTTAGATATATTTTCACTTTAATTCTTTATAAATTTGGTTAAGTCTTCGTGGGAACGATATCCGTACTTTGGTACACTATATTACTTGTCGGCACGTGCACTTGCGTTAAATTGGTCTTAATTTTATATACGCTAAACGACCAACAACAACTTAACTTTTTCAATCTCCTATATAACTACCTATCACTCACTATATCTATCATTTCACACAATCATCAATCAAATTCATTTACTCCAATCATTATCTCTCTTTATTTTTCATACTTTATAATTTTTAATTTATATTTTATTATTTATATATTCACATAATCATTATATAAATAACTAATTAAATCATTCAACACATCATACATCAACCTATCACCATTGATTTGACATATTTTATAAATTTCAACAATTTTTATAAAACATAAACAAACACAACACACATCACATCATTTTCACACGTATCTCCGTAGTATGTATTTCCCATACATTTTCAAAATTTTAACTCAAAAACATAATCAAACATAGCCATAGTATTAGACTATGACTTCGTTTGGTTGAGGTTTATAGAGGTGATATATCTATTGTCACTCCTAATTTTCAGTTTGGTTCAACAAGCTCGGCCCATGATACATAGTAGGCCCGGTTTTTTATCACACTTATTCTAGGATACTGAATACCACCTGGTAGGTGGTATCCATTATCACGAGATTATATCCAAACCTCTTTAGACATAGTAATTACTAGCTAGTTTACCCCTGTAATAAAAAAAATAATACATGACCGTTTCTTTGGTAAAATATATTTTTTATAATTCATCGATTTTATTATGATACTCGAGATGATTTTATTTGATTTATAAATCGTAGATAGAAGTATTTTCCAATCATATTCTAGGGTTAAGAATCAATTTTGAAAGATAAAATTGTGCTTAGCATGGGAAGATAATGAATATTTTTTTAAATTGATTTCTTCCTAAAATGAAGCAAGAGGAAGATTGAAGGATAAAAGGTTGAATTATATTTTATTTTCTAGATTTGTGAAAAGTGAAAAGATAGACTTTTGGTTATATGTTGAATATGGTATTCCAAGTCTCTCTTGCCTTGCTGTTAAGTAAAAAAAAATATGGGTAATTTTGGTAATCAAAAAAAATTAATAGGATATTTCAGGGTTTTTTTATTGAATCCATCTTTATATAAAATGCTAACAAAACAATTTGAAAATAAATCTTTAGGATATCAGTCATTTATCTATGCAACTAAACAATTTTTTGTCAATGTATCCCTTTATTTCTACCATAACTATCCAGCATAATTTTATCACATTTAATAACCAAACGAAGCCTATAGATACATGAGCATTCTATAAAAGAAATCTTATTAATTACAAATAAAGTACAAATAAACGAAGAGATGCTCAAGAATTTAAAATATTATCACGGTTTTGAATGTTTGACTGGCAGTTAAAGAAACAATTGTATCAGCCGCAAAAGGGCGAATCTTGTAAGAATCTCTCAAGTTACTCGAGCTGTCTTAATAGATTCCTTGAAGAATATGCCGTCGTATTTATTTCTAGCTGTCATTTGTACTCCTTTTGCTTCATGTTAAAAATTAAAAAATAAGTTAATTTTATTTTTAATGTCATGTAGCAAACTAAAGTAGAAACACAATGGAATCTTTTTTGAAATATTAGTTTTTCACACATTTGCAGGTTAAATATCACATGCATCCCAACTTTATGTACATTCAGACATGCGCGCAGTACAAGTATCTATGTGAAAAAAAGCCTCAACCTCCAATGCTGTCTGAATGGCGGCTGTTGGATTCACTTCCAATTCATGTGCAAACTGCCAGCAGTAAACATGTATATATATATATATATATATATATATATATAAGTATTTATATATGTAATTTTGTAAGTACAGCTTTTTCATAGATTAATATTGCCCTGCTCGAATGACGGCCGTCCGTTAATTTAATTATATTACAGAATTAATATTGTACATAGTACTAGTATATTTCCGTACCCCACTGTTATAGGAAAAACATGCCAGAGAATCCTGCACATTGATGGTAGTATGTATGTGTGTGTGTATGTATAAATTTGGTCCTTGTGTGGATGGAAGAGGTGGGGCTGAGAAGAGGCTGCCCGACCTGCTTTGCCTCTCTCGCGGTTTTATATAACAGCTAGGCTCTGCTCTTTTTATTTTTTCCTCTATTCTTTTTAGCATATTTACTTCTTTCGAGTTATGTCGTTTTGGGCTTGGTCACGAGTCTTGATGCCGAGATTGGATGCTACTTTAATTTCTTTTATATATGTACTAATTATTTCTTTTGTGTGTATTCTGTATTAGATTAGAGAAAATCCCATAGGAAACTTGTATTATTGAGTAATATATTTATAAATTACATAGATTTGGTAAACAAGTAAACCCTAAACTATAAATAAGGAAATATATTCTAAACTATAAAGATAAATATAAGAAAATATAAGATAAAGAAAAATCATATGCTAATCTAGAAGATATATTCTAACACTCCCCGCAGTCAAAACGGGAGTTTCTCGAACGTTAAAACTGGACTGAAAATCCAAGAGGAGTCGGAACGGTACTCCTTTAGAGAATGTTTTTTAGCAACATCTTTTATTTTCTTTGTTTCTTGATCGATAGATATAATTTTCAATGTTTCTTGATTAAATCAAGAGGGTGGGTACTGCAATGGGCCCGGGCCACGATAGAAGTAATTCCTCCTTAACAAATCCCTTCACACGCATATCAAGTAATTTTGTGTAAAGAATTGAGAAAGAAAAGAGAATGTAAAATCGGAAAAAAGGTAAGAATAGGGGCTGGAAATAGAGGTAAGATATATAGTGCGAGACAGAGAAAGTAATAGGAGAGAAAGATAACATGTGGAGGCCGAACAAATAATGATGAAAACAAGAAAATAAAAAAGGAACTCCATAGATAAAAAAACCTGACTATAGAGCTAGGCGCACCCAAAAATTATACCTTGCACACGAAATTTGAAGGAAAAAGATGATTATTCTTTTATGTTAACAACAACCAAAAGAACGCCATATATAGTTATACGTGCGAAAAAGGAATATTTTTTTTTTGAAGGTTTAGAGAAAAAAAAAAGAGAATATGAGTTGAACAACTCGCAATTCAACGCCATAAAAGTGGATAAGAATTAGAAATGTGAAAATAATGAAAAAGAGAGAAAGAGAGGGAGAAAGAAAGATTTGTTGGTAGAAGCTGCACTACACGAGGAGTGGTGGGCCGCCATTGTTGTGTGTGGGGAGGAGATAAGAAAAAAAAATGGAGTCGGACCGGGACGGCGATGGTAGAGGCTAGCGAAAGCGATAGATCGTGAGGGTTGAGAGAATAAATTATTTAGCTTGATACCATGTTAGATTAGAGAAAACCCCGTAGAAAACTTGTATTATTGAGTAACATATTTATAGAATTACATAAACTTGGTACACAAGTAAACCCTAAGCTATAAACAAGAAAAGATAAATACAAGGAAATATATTCTAAACTATAAAGATAAATACAAGGAAATATAAGATAAGGAAAAATCATATGCTAATCTAGAAGATATATTCTAACATTCTATTGTATTTATTTGGATTTTATCGGCCATCATCATTAGGGTTTTAAAAATTTGGATTCTTGAAATAATCGTGATCGTCTATGTGTGAGATACGTGTAAGATTAATCGTACACTGATAAATATAGCTATACTGATATTTATTTTAAAATTACGTGCCTTTATGTACCCCTTGAGTTTCTTCTAAAACCATGATAGCTCTTACTGATAAAAATAAAAACATGAAAAATGATAACTCTCGAAACGGGAGTCATTTTATCAATACAATTATGTAGGGCTGTCCATCGGTTCGCCGAAAATGCGAACCGAAAAAATTCGGTTCGGTTCGGTTCAAACCGAATTTTTTCGGTTCGGTTCGGTTCTCGGTTAACCGAATTGAGCTAAAAAATAAAATAAAAAAGAAAATGTGGGTTTATTTCGGTTCGGTTTTAACCGAACCGAAATAATCAAAATTACTTCAAATATACATACGTACTTCAAAATTACTCCAGCAGAGCCACCTCTCTTTCTTCCCAACTGTTTCGATGCATTTGAGGCCCAAAAGGTAAATATACATACATACATATATATATATATATATATATATATATATATGTATGTATCGATGGTGCCAGAAGCCGGAGCTGGAGGCGGCGGCGAGCCGGAAGAAGCTGCAGCTGGAGTCGGCGGTAGAGGTGGTCTTAGATTTGCAAGGGACGGGGCAGAGAGAGTGAGATGGATTTGGGGTTAAACAGAAATATAGCAAACTATATATTATCTAACATATAATATCATAAATATTGTAATATGTAATATAATATATTAAAAAAAATTAAAAATACAATTCCGTTTTCGGTTCGGTTTGGTTAACCAAACCCTAAAATCGAAACCGAACAGAAAACCGAATTTTTGAAAAAAAAACCGAAAATCGAACCGAAATCTTCGGTTCGGTTTCGATTCGAACCGAATTTTCGGTTTTCGGTCCGGTTCGGGCGGTTAACCGAATTTTCGGTCTTTTTGGACAGCCCTACAATTATGTAGAGATTAACTCGAATTTTGAAAATTGCAACAATAACTTGTGTAGCTCTGGAAATTTCTAAATTGCAACAATAACTTGTGTAGGTATGGAAATCTAATCGCTAGTCATCAAATGTGGATTTTCAATACCCCACCAACTAGACCATGGTATAAAATGCAACAACAGTATGGAAATTCTAATCCGCTCCCGGCTCGGTTAGGCCCATGTGTATATTTTAAAATAACTTATCAATTATATGACAAATGTAATACATTTCGGTGCGACCAAGTCGAGTCTGGCCTAGAATTTTCCCAAAATTATTTAAAAAATGAGAGGTCGCGTTAATCTCATGTCTCCATTTTCATAGCTGAAAATAAAGTAAATGAAACTAGCTATTATGTATCACCACTCTATTGGGAGAAAACGTTACGTTAACGCATGGTCATACTCATGTATATTGCATCAAAGCCAAAAGGACTTAGCAGTCACTACAAAAAAATGGGCTTTTCTACCTACATTTTTCACAAGTGTAGCTACACTTTCTTGTCAAGTGCAGTAAAGTCTAAAATATTTCATTTTTATTTATTTTCTCAATTCAAATTCATCTCAATTCTCAGCGCTCAAACAAGCGCCAAATGAAATAAAGTCCAATTTTTTCCCACCTAAAAGTGAAATTGAAAAATGAAGAAACCTAACCAAACCCATCCTTTTTCTTCTCATCCTATTCACCTCTACCTTCTTGTGCCTTCTGCCAGCCACTCTCGCTTCTTTTTCTTCTTCTCCTGCCAAAACCTGATACAATCCCCTTCGGTCTGTACCCCATTCCTCCTCTTCCCTACTCTACGTCTTTTCTTTACTGCTATCGTATTTTAGTATTTTAGTGCTTTTCTTATTTGCAGGAAAATGTTGCCTCCACTATTTTGGGTTTTTTTTGGGAGAATTTCGATAATGTTTTTTCCGCTTTGACGATTTTTTTTGTTGTTGCAATTAACTGATCTATTTGTATTTTTTTTGTTTTTCAGTAATACATGGAATTTTGCTGGATCTTGATTGCTGCAATCTCAATGAGTATTTTCATTGCTCTTCTCCTTCAATTTTCTTTTTCATTCTTTTGGTGTTTGATTGATTTTGGGAATGTTGACTTAGTACAATGGATTCAGCATTTTAGTTATGCAATAATTCATTTAGTGAAGTTAGGTAGCTAAATTCCTTTAAGTTGCTGTTCATAATTGTTGTGCAATTAAATTTTAACAAATTTGTGCAACCTTTTTAGGGCATTTCTTAACTTGTTGGGTTCAATGATGTTTGTTATGCTGTGATTGCAAGTGCAACGTATAATGAGTGTGCAAATTGATATCCATGGACTTATCATTTAGACTTCTAGTAATTTCTATTACCCTAGAGCTTTGTATTATTTTGTTTTTATCTAATTATCTACTTTGACTAAAATTGTTGTGTGACAATTCATCTAAGATCTGTTCTCGTATGCATTTAGGGCCGATTTCAGTATATTTTGAGGACAAGTTTTGCATAATTCTTATGCATACCACTTACGAGTACAAGTATGACTATGTCTCTATCTTTTCTCAATCGTAGTCTTTTAGTCTTAAGTTTTCTAGAAGTGATTCATGGATTTCTTGATTTAGTATATGTTATGCGATTCATAAAGTGTGGTTACATATTGCTTTAACATAATACTAGATTAACTCTTCAAGACTTGACTATTGTTCATCCAAAACTTGTTACTAAATGAAGACTAATTACCTATTGCCATCACATTGAACTTGTTTCTAAATGATAATCATGCAAAATTTGAAACCCTAATATATATAAACTATAGTAATCAAGATATCTTGGATTAAAGAGCCTAATCTTTGGTTATCAGTTGACTTTTTAACTTAATCGTTGATTTGAAACCTTTTCTATTTACTTCTCTTTGGAATTTATTTCCTTACAATGTCTGATTGTTCATGAATAATATAACTAGAGTTACCTAAGTTAATGACCACAGGCTGCTGTTATAGGGTGGTAAATAGTGCAGATAAATGAGCACATTATTCTGCATATCTTCATAAACTTTTACTTTGGCTTATTGGATTCAGTTGTTCCAAGTTGCAGGGGCTTATTGTAATGTATTTAGACAAGGTCTTATTGTAATGTATCTAGAAATTGTTAACCGTTATATTCTTCTTGAATGGTTTAGTAATAGGATGCTATTTTTTTTTTAACTTTTTCCTGTCATATGACTTAGATTTGTAAGCATATTTCAATCTTTTGTTATCTTTCTTTGTGCATTAAGCTGGTTCTACTGAGGCTGTAAAATTATATGGAGTTGAATTGCTTTTCTAAAGTGCACATTGATGTTTCTATCTTGGGTTTCTTTTGGAATCTTTTCAGTAGAGTCTTGTGGTATTGGTTTGATGCTCATGTTTTTTTCTTAGAGTTATGATTTGGTGACTATGTAGTTTTACTTCTGATGTAATGAATTATTTCATATTTTGTACTTCATGCTTAATTTGTGCATATATTTTGATAAAGGTGGTACGTGAGGAAAATTGATGCAAAAGATATAACATCTCTTGGACGGATGCAGTGTAGGGAGGAGACTATCTGTTTTGTATAGAAAAGTATTTCCTTTCAGTGTATTTTATTAGTGTAAAGTTTGATAGACTCCTTTTGTATAGTATTTTTGAGTTTTTTGCTAGAACAATATCTGAATCAAATGTATTTAGTTGCGAAATTTATTTTATGAATAAAGTTTATTAGATATATTATGTCTATTTGTTGCATATGTCCAATTTTATTATTATGAAAGGAGTTTTAATTTTTGTTAATATCCAAATTTTAAAAATAAATTAAGAATTGCATGCACAAACGCAGATGGAAAATTTATTTTATTTACAAATTTTAAATTTTATAATGCACTTAAAAGTGTAGTGTGAGATCTTGTGTTCCTATACATTTCAAACTGTAGTATATATGACTTATGTTACTACACTTTTTAGTGTAGGGTCATTTCTTACTACGGTGGATGTTAATACACTTAAAAAAAGTGTAGTATGACTCTAAATGTAAGTAAGAATCCTTACCTTCCTACACTTTAAAGTGCATGAATAGCCCATTTTTTTTGCAGTGGTCATCCCCTAAACAATTCGGATCTAATATTGCAAAGGATGTTGTAATCTCCTATTGCACTTCACATATGAATGACATGTGTATAAAATATTTCCTTGAATATAGATTTAATATGGATTTTAAAATAACTTATCAATTATATGACAAGTGTAATACACCTTTTCTGTGAAATACACTTCGGTGCGGCCAAACTGAGTTTGGGCAAGAATTTTCCCAAAAGTATTTAATAAATGAGAGGTCGCGTGTGTTTAATCTCATTTCTCCATTTTCACTGCTGAAAACAAAGTAAATGGATAATATACACGATAAAACTAGCTATTATGTATCACTATTCTATTGGGAGAAAATGTTACGTTAACGCATGATCATACTCATGTATATTGCATCAGAACCAAAAGGACTTAGCAGTCATCTCGTGTGCTAAATTAGTGCACTTTAAATTACATAAAATTCAAAACGTTTATCTCATTTTAAATTTCTAAGTTCAAGTTAAAAGTTTACCTAATTAACTTCCTAAGTCCTAGGATTCTAGTTCTCTCCCTGCAACACATCGATAACATCAATCCAAATTAAAGACCCAAATTTTCATATCTTAAAAATATTCAAATCAACGTGTTATCTACAAAGTAAATACAACAATCAAACAATTATCAAAACCCCAATTAATTTATGAACGAGAATGATATATATATATATATATATACATAAATTTCTATATTATTACATAAACACGAATTACTCGTGGTATCATCGTAGATATAGATTGGACACCACTCAAGTCATACAAAGAGGTTAATTGGGAGATTTGATAGCACTTACCGGAGACAATTTTTTGGTTATATGCAAATGCGACTTTCATTTTGTGTTTTTGTCTGTCTCTTGTTTGGTCAAAATTGTTGAAACACAAATTAGATATGATATATGTGTCTATCTCATTTTTAGCAAGACACATCATAAAGGCCATTGCTGTTCACCACGTTTCTTCTTTTTCTATGCTTTTGATATCATATGAATACGACTAATTAAATTATGCAACTAATGAAATATAAAGATATAAATTTAACAGAAAAGTTCATACTTCAATAGACCTCACCACACTAAATTAACCACATAGCAAATCGTCTGTCTTGTGATTGATCATTCTCTCTGAAATACAGATATAAATAATCATTTGTATCGTGAGCTCTTGGTCATCATGAACATCAGCCTGTTATCCTCAGACTAACTTTATCTGTCGAGCGACGGCCCTTTCACACGCTGCCCAATAAATGCACGCCTCTATTACCTTTTGAAAGCCTACGACAGTATAAATTTTGTGTACCTAAGACCCGTGGGTCCTGACACAATGTTAGAATTCTAAGTCTTCTCAAATGGTATCTCAGTAGTGGCTCGAGCTCCCAGAAGGAGGCTTCTTCGTTTATTCTAATTTGAGCTAGAATTTTTTTAGCCTTAAAGAGGAAATTCTTGAGGTCCAATATCAAATTTGTAGATGTTTTAGTTCTTAAATCTATTTATTGCAAAGTTGCATGCGCTCATGACCTCTCTCATACACATGGAATCTTCCTTGGTGTTTGGGGACCTCACATGCATTCTTCAACTCTTTTAACTCTATAAATAGACCCCCAACTTAGAACAAAGGCTGCAACCCACATTCTTCAATTTCCTCCAACTTCTTCTCTTCTTTAGCTCATAACTCTCCTTTTCTACCATATCAATCAAGCTCCTTACTTTTAATACAAATGGCCAAAATTTTCCTTTGCTTGATATTCATCCTTGTTATCCTATCTAACCAAGTTTTTCATATCAAGGGACGAAATTTGGTCGTGAAAAAGAATTTGAACGAGGCAAAATCGAGTGTAGGGAATGTTCGAAGCCCTAAACAATGGGGAAATTATAGATATAGACTTGATGAGGGATATGTGGATACATTTCGACCCACAACTCCTGGTCATAGTCCCGGTATAGGTCATTCTACGCATGACTAAAGTACTCGAATTACCAGAGAAATCAGATGTTTGGATTGGCTTATTAATTAGCTTGTAGTTCATCTCCATGCATGTTTTTACATTTCGCAGCTTGTAAATTATTTAATTTTCTTTTAATTATGTAACTCTTGCTTTGGTTTCCATGGAGTGGATGTACTAATTAATCAATCTCAAGTTCTGTTTCTTATGCTAATTAAAATTTAGCTTCCACAGAGCTGGAAATTACACTTTTGAGGTTGAATATATTTTCATCTGTCTTAATTAATAATTATATTCCCCCGAGATACTTCCAACCTAAAACTCAGTTAAATATTGGATTAAATTAAATTATTTTTGGGTATAAAATATGAAATTTAACACATAATTAATGAGAGTGTACTAATTAATCTGTACTCAGAGAGCGTCTCTTCGGGTATATATAGTATTCTTTCCAGTTTCCATTGTACATCGCCCATGCATGCATGAGTTTTAATATTTGGATTTCCTCTAGTTACACACATTTTGGTTCAAGAAAATTGCTTGGGAAAGAAAAAGAAAACACGAGAAAAACCATTTTTCATTGTTTGGTTACCAGAGAAAATAAAAAGGAAAAGAAAAAGAAAATAAGAAATTTAATACTAATTTGAGACAATAACTTGTCCTCAACCAAAAACAATTTCCATGAACCAAACAAAGTGTTAGTCTTTACCCCGATGTGCTTGAATTAAATTCCCACATGTTTTACAGTACTCCTAGTCTTAAAAAGGAATATATGAGGTTATAAAAATGATATATATTATTCATAAGCGATCAAAAATCTTAAAAAATCTGTATGTATATATAGCTAGGACTGTAATTTTAATTATTTTATTTTTCTTAGACAAAAATGTGTATTGTTTATGTCTTATTTACAAATATTTACTTCAAATCCATTCAAAATAGCTATGAAATAATTTTGAAGGAACAAATTCCAAATATTTTCATTCAAGCAAGTGATATTTGTATAACTAATGAGCTATGCAAAGAGCACTTTTCCCCCCCTTAATCTTCATAATTTGGTTGATTTAATTGAAAGGCAAAAAACATAAACCGCATTAAAACGGAACAACAATAACAAGTTGGGTGCTACTAGTTTAAGCAAAATTGTGAGTAAGGTGGGTGAGCCTTTGTATACCGACGAGATGACGGCCAAGAAGTTGAAAATTGAATATGCCTGCATTTTGGTTAAAGTGGAGGTGGGGAAAACACTGCCTAAGGAGATTACTATTCGAAATGAAATGGATAATAGTGTGATCAAACAGGAGGTTAGATATGAATGGACTCCCATGTATTGTAAGAAGTGCAGTAATTGGGGTCATAGAGAGATGGGATGCACTAAACCGGTGCAACAAGTGTGGCAAGTGAAGAAGACTAGTGGAGGAAGGGAAGGGGGAACAGCTCTTTTAGCTTCAGCTAGAGAACAACAAACAAGTAGCACGGCCCCGATCATCATAAATGTGGGAGACGAAATGCAGCCGGGGACTAGTTTTGGATTAACAAGACAGAATAAAGGAAAGGCAGTAGTGAATGAGTGGCAAGCGGTAACTGGATCTAAACAGAAGAAAGGCACGTCTTGGACCGGGAAAGCCTCAAGTGTAGTAGTCCAACATGCATTATCGAATTTGTTTCAAGTCTTGAACCAAGCAGGCAACATAGGGGAGGGATACAATGGGCAACTGCCGGAACCACCTGATCAATGAATATAGGTGCATGGAACATTCGAGGACTCAATACAACTGAAAAACAGCTTGCTGTTAGGAGGTTGATTGAGACTCAAAAACTAGATGTAATGGGGATTGTGGAAACGAGAGTGAAACCACATAAGTTTAATAAGATTGTTAAGTGCTTTGGTGATAATTCGGTTTGTGTAAATAACTACATAATGGCGGAAAATGGGAGAATATGGATTGTGTGGAGGAAAAGTAGTGTCAATGGCAGAGTAATTAAAGTCACTGATCAAGTTATAACTTGTGAGTTGCAGATTAGCCAATTTAAATTCAATTTATCTGTTGTGTATGCCCATAATGATGAGGAAGGGAGAGAATCTTTGTGGACTGATTTGAAACAAATGAATAATCAAGTTCCTTGGTTATTAATGGGGGATTGGAATGCTTCTCTATTTCATAATGAGAAGCTTCAGAGTGATGGTAGTTTTGCAGGGGGCAATGAGACTATGAAAGCGTGTTTTGAAAGTGTGGGGTTGACAGACAGATATACCTTATGCAGGGGCACTTTACACCTGGAGCAACCACCAGGAACATGCTACTCAGACATATTGCAAACTTGACAGGGTAGTAGCAAACGGGGAGTGGATGTTGACGGTGGATAATTGTAAAGTTGAATTCAAAGACAGTGATTAGATGATCTATCTGATCACTGTCCCATGGTTTTGTCTATTGAGAAGTGCAGATTGGGTAACCCTCCATTTAAATTCTTAGTATTATACTATGATTGCAGAGGAGTGGGGTAGATTTATTCAAGGATGTAGAATGTATAGGGTGGTGGAAAAATGTAAGGCGCTTAAACAGAGGTTCAAGGGTATGCATAGAAGACTTTACTCAAACATCTCAGAGAAGGTCCAAAGTTCCAGAGATGAATTGGCAAAAATTAAAGTAGATTTACAATTGACTCCTTTGGATGCAGGATTAATCCAGAAACAAAGAGCAGTGTATAAGGAGTTTAAGAGGTATTTGAAAATGGAGGCGGACTTCCTTAGTCAAAGGGCTAAAGTGAACTGTTAGGAATCCTATACATGAAAACAAAGAATTGCAGCGAAAGATTCGAGGATTCCTACCGGAAGATCACAAAAATAGATCTGATGATTTTTCATGGGTTTCGCGAAAATTAGAACGAATAAAAATATCTTTTTGATTCGTTTACTGATTCTGTAGAACAACAATCCTCCAAGGGCTCCTGTCTCTAAAGCTTCACACGCAAAACGAGCTTTCCAAAGATTCCGAAACTCCTCCTTCTTTGCAGTAGTGGACGGCTAGAGAGGGGAGAGAGTTCTTTCCTTTTGTGTTGTGTAAAACATATTGTTTTTCTTTTTCTCTTGTCTTAGGGTTTGTTCCACTGTAGGAGTCCTTTTAAACTCAACTAGCTTGTGGAACAAGTTGGAGGCTACTCTAACCCTAAGTGGCTGCCCCCCTTAGGGCTTCCTTGGACTGGTTGGGCTTTTAATTGGTTTGTCTAATTTCTAGCACATCTGTATATATTTAATTTAAATATAATATATACTATTAATTAATATACTAATTAAATAATTTAATTTAATCTAATTAAATTAAATATTTAATTAATTTATTTAATCTAATTAAATCAATCAGTCCATTTAATTCTTTCTAAAAGATTTACACAAAAAGATACATCCCGTTCGTTTCTTATAGCACGACTCTTTAGGTTCGTCTCAATTGGCAAAGGGAGGAACTACCTAAGGATGTGAGTGTCACCTAGCCAGTCCCGTGGACTCATATCGTAACCCAATTAAGTACGAAATGAACGAATTATTTTACGAACCTCTTGATCATAAATGCCGTATGAGTATAATCCCTTCACTGACGTATCCCGATCAAGTGAGAGTCATGGAAAATGTCAAACTCACTAAACTTGATACTGTGCATTAGATTATAGCATAATGAAATTACTAAACTACCCTCAGTGTCCCACATGAGATAGTTGTTATGCTTTGGCCAAAGACTTTATAATTTCATTAGCCTATAATCGCACAGGATACTTACTCGTTTACTATCGAGACAGTGAATCCTATCTTGGCGATCACTGATCAACTGCTAATTGTCTTATTGATATCGCAATTCGAGGTCGACCCCACCAATGGGTGATATGGGCCTAACTACTCTGGTAATAGATCCAATAATACAAGCACATTGATCATGAACCCTCAGGTCTAAGGCTCACGCATCCTATTACGATCAGTAATCCAATCATTCACAGTCACTGAGTAAATACCCATGTGATCGGATTACTACGAGTTGTGTTCGAATATGTCAATTCCATTGACATATCTATGATACTTGATCCCACTATCCCTATAGTGTTTGACTGGCACTCATCGTCAGAGCATGTGTCATACAAGTCGAATCTTAATGCCCAATTAAGATTCTTTAACTTGCGAACCCTTTTAAGTGATAAGGTGTAAGACTCTTCCCATGCCACGTCTTTATTCCATAAAGGGCAAAGAGTCAAACCTTTATTCACATGGACTATATGTTCAATACTTATTTAGATGCCATAAAGATTTATATGAACAAAATACAGATGCCTTTATTAATATCATTTTAATAGTTTGTACAACATAATAAGATACCCTAATCTAACTATTTGTTCTCATTGGCATCTAGAGCATATACCTAACATGAACTTCCTACAGAATTAAAGCCAAAAAAACCCAAAATAAAATTTGAAATATCCAAAACAGAAGAGGGGAGGTTCTAAAGGACCCAGAGCAGATCACAAAGGCAGTGTTGGAGTTTTACCAGGAGTTAATGGGCACAACGAGTAAGGCAAAGGTTGAGATTAATCAGGAGATAGTGAAGATGGGATATATTCTTATAGCAGCTGATAGAGAAATTTTGACCACCCCGGTGACCTCAGCGGAGGTTAAGAAAGTGGTGTTCTCAATCCCTGAAGATAAGAGTCCAGGCCCGGATGGTTTCACATCAGGTTTCTTTAGAAGTGCTTGGAATATTATTGGTCCAGAGGTGACGGGGGCAGTGATTGATTGCTATAATAAAAGAAAACTCTTGAAGCAAGTTAACCATACTTTGCTCCACTTAATCCCCAAGAGTCAGAACTCGATTTATGTGAGTGACTACATGCCCATTGCTTGCTGCACAGTGCTATATAAGATTATATCTAAACTGGTGTGTAATAGGCTAAAGCTGGTGTTACCTATGCTCATTGACCAGGCCCAAGGGGCATTTATTACAGGAAGATCCATTGGGAATAATGTAGTACTCTGTCATGAATTGGTGAGGGGATATAAGAGGAGGAATATTTCACCAAGGGTGGTTATGAAGGTTGATATAAGGAAGGCGTATGATACTGTTAGTTGAGAGTTTCTTGAGAAAATACTAATTGCCTATGGTTTACCACTGGAGTTTATACAACTTATCATGATGTGTGTCACAAATGCTAGATTTTCTATCATGTTGCAGGGTTGTGTTTTTGGGAACTTCCAAGGGAGGAGAGGGCTCAGACAGAGGGACCCCATGTCCCCTTATCTATTTGTCATTGTGATGGATTATTTGTCGAGGAGTTTCAAAACCTTACACAAAGTTCCAGATTTCAAGTTCCACTCGAAATGTAGTAGAGTAGGGCTTGTTAACCTTTGTTTTGCAGACGATCTCATGATGTTCTGTAAAGGGGATGTGGCGGCTGTCTGTCATGTTAAGAGAGTATTTGAGCAGTTTTCTGAAAATACAGGTCTACAAGCAAATTTGGGTAAAAGTCAGGTTTTGTGTGGTGGGATGGGAGAGGAGCTAAAAAATTAAATTTTGAATCTCACAGGTTTTGTGCAAGGGGAAATGCCTATGAGATACCTTGGTGTCCTGTTGATTTCATCCAGGTTAACTGTCTACAATTGTAAGGCATTAATTGAGAAAATAATGGTACGAGTTAAGTCCTGGACATCCAAGTATTTGTCATATGCGGGAAGAGTTATGCTTATCAAAGCAGTTCTGCTCGGGGTACAGTTATATTGGAGCCAGATTTTTCCATTGCCTTTTACGGTGGTGCACGAGATTGACAGATTATGTAGGAGCCTCCTGTGGAGTGGGACGACTACAGGGAGATATCAGGTTGTGGTTAGTTGGCAACAGGTGTGTTTGCCAAAAACGGAATGGGGATTATATCCCTAGTACAGTGGAACATGGCTGCGGTGTTTAAACATATCTGGAATATTGCTAAGAAGTCAGATTCCATGTGGATTCGGTGGGTCCATGCATACTACATCAAAACAGGTAATGTGTGGACAATAACAGGTAAGAGTTCCAGTTCTTGGTTTTGGAAAAGATTGTTAGCCATTAGAGATCTCTTTCTTGATGTTGTTGATACGGTTCATAACAATTGGAAAGTGGGGAGATTCTCAATTCATAGTGCTTATGAACATGTGATGGAACATAATGAGGAGGTGGCTTGGAAGAAAGTGCTTTGGGGCAAAGGCCTGGTTTCTAGACATAGGTTTATCATGTGGATGGCTTTGCTGAACCGACTCAAAACAAAGGACAGAATAAATGTTTGGAAGCCCCTGGAAGATATAAACTGTGCGTTATGTAATCGTGAAGAGGAAAGCCGAGATCATATCTTCTTAAGATGCGAGTTTACGAAAGCAGTTGTGATAAAATGTTGGCAGAAATTGGGCCTTCGATGCAAATATGAGAGCTGGACAGAAAATTTACAGTGGATGGCAAAGATTGGGAAAGGTAAGTCGAGACTTAGTTGTAAGAAACGTGCTATGTTTGCTGCGCTTGTTTATCACATATGGTTAGAAAGAAATAGGCGCGTTAATTGTGGAGTGAGTCAAATAGATAGTGTTGTTGCGAGAATTTGACAAGTTGTAGAAAGAAAGTTTGAAAGAATTGAGGCTCAGGTATGCCTGGCGTAGTTGTATAGTTGAATGAGTTTTAATAGATACTTACCATGTTCCAAAAAAAAAAAAAAAAAAAACACAATAACAATAACAAGTTGGTCGCAAAAAGGAATGGATATGTAATGAAATCTTTCACCAACCGCATTGAAATTGAAATGAAGGCACAAAATAAAAACATATCAATATTAGAATCTGATGAAAGAACTTTAAAAATTGTAGTACCAATTGGGGTCCACCATCTTTTGTCTGTCCCAATTTTAATTAAATTAATTTGCTAATCAAGCCAAGTAAAACACGCATTTTGAACTTCAAGTTCCTTAAGCTATGGAGGCCATGTACCTTTTAGTACGACTATTATAAATTTTTGCCATTAACTGCAACTAAAAAAGTTCACACCCACACGCCAGCCCTAACCGCACATACACAACCAAATACAACCAAGAGATAATATGTAGGTTAATTAAATATTGAGTAATTAATATTTAATGTTCGAAATAAAAGTAGATAATACTTAATTAAATCTTGACTTATTAATTAATATTTGAATAAAAGTAGTCACAATACTTAAATCTTGAGTTTGAACAAGTTTTTGAGTACTATATATAATTATATATGGATGCTCAACTCTACGTATTAAAGATATTAAATAATATCTTCTTTGAAGCTTAAACTTTAAAGATGGTCGCTAAGCTAGTATGATAAATATTGAGTAATTAATATTTAATGTTCGAAATAAAAGTAGATAATACTTAATTAAATCTTGACTTATTAATTAATATTTGAATAAAAGTAGTCACAATACTTAAATCTTGAGTTTGAACAAGTTTTTGAGTACTATATATAATTATATATGGATGCTCAACTCTACGTATTAAAGATATTAAATAATATCTTCTTTGAAGCTTAAACTTTAAAGATGGTCGCTAAGCTAGTATGATATAATAGTCAGGCTGATATAGAAAGTTTAAGACTTAGGTTTAAATCAAAAGTGTACTTATACTAAATAGGACTCATTTGGTTTGAAAGACGGGATAAAATTGATAAGATGGATAAGTTGGGATTGCACTGTTTACATATGGATTTATTAATCTATCAAGTTGTTTGGTATGTAGGATTATATTTTCAGTTAATCCTACATTTAGTTCTATCTTACGTTTTGAATATTGGATTATTTGTATGACAAAGTTGAATTTACACATATAACCTTGAATACATGTCATAACATTGGAGGACAAATTAGTTAAAGAAAAAAGCTTTTAAGGGGTAAAATTGGAAATCAAACTTTTTAATTTGCCATCTAACAAGTTGGATTAAATTATCTCACCCCCCTTGGTAGGATAAGTTATCACCTAAATCAAGGATAAAAGTCTGAGCCGTGAATCAATCATGAGCTCTGATCTATAATACTAAACGCATTAATAAGTTAGATTAAATAATCTATCAATTTTTATCAAACAAACCAAACGAGTCCATATATATATTAGCAAGTTTAAGGGTAGCCCTTGAGGTCTTGACAGGCAGTTTTAGGTCATTCTGTCTTTTCAATTAATTAAGAATATATCTTGTGGTACTCCAAGGTCCAATCACCTTGGACAAGATCTTCTTCACAATATTTCTGTCTTTTCATTTTTGTTTTGTCTTTCCAATTAAATACTATGTACTGGGTATTTCATTTGAAATTCTAGTTCAACCCTACTAATTAATTAATGACATATAAAGTGAAGGACACTTCTTATTTTGAATTATGTATATTTCAATGATAGTAATTGATGGCAAAACAAGTCTTATTAAAATACTTGTCACTTGATCCTTAAAAGTGTGTAGCTATTTGCCCCAAAAAATTATATTGAGTGTGAACATATTTGATATTTTGAAATGAAATATTTTAATATTAAAGTAGATTAATGAGATGTGATTATATATTGAAAGATGAAATTTTTTAACATTTTCTTTTACTTTTTATGTCATTATTTGCTTTCCCGGTGAAAATTAAAATGAGGGGATGGTGAAATAATTGAAAACATGATTCCATGGTGTTTGATAAATTTATTTTTGTTAGGATCACACGCTTACCACTTAGCTAAAAGTCATAATTGATAGCGGAAGTGCAATTTAATTTTTCTATACACTTGATAGTGCAAAACACCAAATAGCTATGAGGTGGCTGGGGCTATATAAACGTCATAGGAGCAGAAGCCTGACTAACATAATCGCAATGCTGGCAATAAAAGCACATATTCATATATCAAGCTTGAAAATATCGGGAACTTCTTTAATTAATATCCCTTGAAAGAAATTAGAAGTACGTATAAAAACTGCACTTCATTACTTTTATTCTTCTCTTTCTATTGATTCCCTGTTACTAAGTTTTCTTTAACACAAAAACTTCTGCACTAGGTTTATGCATCTGCTATTTATGAGGCAAATGGAGTACTCATTGTATAAATTCTACAGTTATCATGTTTTTGAAAGATGCTCGAAGTTGGCTCATTTGAAATGAATCATATAGCAGAGAAAATACAATGTATTAAGCATAGATAAACCGACTAACATATTTACCACCAATGTACTAAACTGTTCGGGATGCATCTATTATCTATACTATCAATAAAGCACCAAGGTCTTAGCGAAACCACTGTGGTTTGCCTCCTTTTTTTTTTTTTTGGTATGACATTAGAATTACCTCTAATTTGTCAAATATCCGCTTCTCTCATTCTCAACTCACACGTTTTCATCCCTTCTTCTCCCTTCTCACCCACTTTTTATATATTTCCAAACATCATTTTTCTATTTCTCTTCCACTAATTTATAACTTCTAATAATAATTGACATAGAATTGTACACGTAGAACTATATGCTTGTATAATTTCAAGCATCATGCAGAATGTTCAGAAATTTGATCATACAAAATAATAAATAAATAATTATTATTTATACTTTTAAATAATTAATTAAGTACACAGATCGAGTGTGTCACCACGACTAATATTTATAAAGAAACTGTGATCAACATATAAATTTTTTAAGTTCTAAAATGCCAAATTCGAGGCACATTCTAAGGAGGCCCGGGTTACGACTATACATGTGATACTATTATATAATGACAGTTGGGATTGTTATGGAACATAAAGTCTCGAAACTTCCTAAGAATCACAAAACATTCTACGGAGCATTTATATGAATGTACTCGAGCATTACTCCAACCTAAAAAGACACTATATTGCAAGGCTATACTGCTATGAAGCTTCGAACTCATGACCTCACTCTGATACCAATGTTAGGATCAAGCGTTTACCATTGGTCTAAAAGTTATAGCTTATAGCGGAGGTACAACTTTATTTCCTTATATATTTGGCAGCGTAAAACACCAGATGGCGATGAGATGGTTGCGCGCCCATATAAGTGCCATGGGGGGCAGAGGCTCAACCTAATCACAATGCTTCAGAGTCATTGCTGCTTAAACGCACACTACAACAAAATATAATATTGGTGGCAAAAACTGAAGTGACAATATCTAAATTGTCACTAAATATACATATTGATTGACAATAATATATATAATTAGTGACAACTTTAAAATTATTACTTGACATTTTGTTACTAATATTTTATTATTTTGTAGTGGCACAATCACAATGATGGCAGATAAATCCACATTATATAATCACATATGTGTGTGTATATATATTTATAAAACAATTCATGTTACATTAATAAATGTTTAACAAGTATAATACACTACAAGAAAACAAGGCTTCAGAGACGGAAAATCAGAGACGGACACGAATCCGTCTCAAATCAGAGACTGAATTTAAGACGGCAATGATATCCGTCTCTGATCTGAGACGGATCACCGACGGACGTAGGAAACCGTCTCAATTTCATCAATGAATTCCTGAAAAATAAATTTAGGATAAAACAGAGACGGATTCAGAGACGAATATAGAGATGAATAACATTCCATCTCTGAATCCGTCTCTAAAGGAAGGCTTTAAATTACGCAAATTAGAGACGGATTGTTTCTATCTCTAAATTTCGAACAGAGACGGATTTAGAGACGGAAAAAAAGTCTCATTTTCATCGGCAATCAGAGTCAGAATTAGAGACGGATTTTAAAAATAAAATCTTTATCTTTATTTTGAGACCGAATTAGAGAAGGATTTTTTCCATCTCTAAATTTCGGATAGAGACGGATTTAGAGACAGAAAAAATGACCCATTTTCATTGGCAATCAGAGTCGGAATAGAGACGGATTTGAAAATAAAATTTTTATCATTATTTTGAGACCGAATTAGAGACGGATTTGTTCCATCTCTAAATTTCGAACAGAGACGGATTTAGAGACGGAAAAAAAGTCTCATTTTCATCGGCAATCAGAGTCGGAATTAGAGACGGGTTTGAAAATAAAATTTTTATCTTTATTTTGAGACCGAATTAGAGACGGATTTTTTTCATCTCTAAATTTCGAATAGAGACGGAAAAAAAGTCTCATTTTCATCGGCAATCAGAGTCGAAATTAGAGACGGATTTAAAAATAAAATCTTTATCTTTATTTTGAGACCGAATTAGAGACGGATGTTTTCCATCTCTAAATTTCGTACAGAGACGGATTTAGAGATGGAAAAAATGACCCATTTTCATCGGCAATCAGAGTCGGAATAGAGACGGATTTGAAAATAAAATTTTTATCTTTATTTTGAGACCGAATTAGAGACGAATTTTTTCCATCTCTAAATTTCGAACAGAGACGGATTTAGAGACGGAAAAAAAGTCTCATTTTCATCGGCAATCAGAGTCAGAATTAGAGACGGATTTGAAAATAAAAATTTTATTTTTATTTTGAGACCGAATTAGAGACGGATTTTTCTGTCTAATTCTGATTCCATCTTATCTCAGAGACAGAATTAGAGACGGATTAATTTTATCTTAAATTTTGAGATGGAATTAGAGACGGAAATAAATTAAATTAAAATTTTAATAATTTCTCTAGGACCCTAAACCCTAAAACATAAAAACAAATATTAAATTTATATATATAAAATGAAAATAAATATTAAAATAAAAACAATAATGTGGTTGCAAGATTTGAAATCTAAACTTATCAGAATCTCACACAAAGTACCTACCATTACACTGAGTCAACTCGATGCCCACCCCTACCCTAAACCCTAAACTAACCCTAAACCCCAAACAAAACTAAAGATTATATAATGAACATAAATATTAAATTAAAAAAAAGAATAAAATAAAAAGAATGTTTACCATGATTTGAAATCTAGACTTCTTCGAAACTCACAAGGTACCTACTATTACACTGAGTCAACTTTATTGTCAAATGTGCTGAAATATTATTTATAGTATATGAGATATCAATGTGTTTTTTTTATAGTATATTATAAATAAATGAACAAAAGTTATTATTGTCGAAGCTCGCGAGCCACCTACAAACAAGTATTTTTTTTGCTTGACCAAATCTTGTTAGGTTCGACTCGAATTCTAAAATTATCGATTTGGTTTGACTCAATGCCCACCCCTACCCCAAACCCTAAACCCTAAACTAACCCTAAACCCCAAACAGACCAAACAGGCCTATACTTTTGAATTTTTAATAACTAAAAATAATGATTTACTTTACCTATTTACACTTTTACCTTTACCTCACCTTTACATGATGAGTGCTGTGACCTCTTTACACTTTTACCTTTACCTCACCTTTACCTGATGAGTGTTGTGAGAGTGAGAGTGAGAGTGTGAAAAAATCTCTAAGTCCCCAAACTGAACCCCCAAATTTTAGTCTTCCCCAAAGCCCCAAATCGCCAAAATCTTCCGCCTTCACCGCCGACATCTTTCCTGAGCAATACAACGACGTTACAGTCCGCGAGCGAGAGATCGATCGAAACTCCTTCATTGTCCGCCGTGCAGATCTGCCGTCCTTCTTGAAGATTCCAAGGTGTTCTTATTTTCGCCGGTAATTTCTTGATATTACAGGTATGCAGTCCACTGTTTAACCATCGCACTAAAATATTGATTGTGGAGAGAAGAAGAAGTGTTAGTGGTGGGATTTGCAATTTTTCAGGTGATGAATAATAATGATTTGTTGAATAAATAATTAGTCGCACTAATATTATGTTTCTTGTTATCACTACAGAGGTGATTTGCAGTCTAGTTGCAGTAAGCCAAATTGATTACACACAACATGATAAGGTATATACATATATATATGTATATATACATACCTTTTACTTTCTTGAAATAATTGTTAACTACATGGCATGAGCTAATTTTCTTAACTGAAAAATTCTATAATTTTTGAATAAGCAATCAATTACCAATTAATTAAATAACGAAGTTGACCAATTTTAGCTCCATTTTAGAGAAGATAATTGATGTAGAACAAGAAACCGACATGTTTTTGGATAGGTTTGAAGGTAGAAAAATGAAAAACAAACGTAACATTGTCGGCGAAACTTCACATAGCCGTAACTTTTGATCCGCTTGGAGTTACAAGGCCCACAAGATACCAAATCGAAGGTCTTTTCGAGGCGAATCTAATTGAATGATAGGAACGTTTTATGATAGCGGATCGACCCCAAATTCCATCGTTTAGGCCTTCGTCCGGTCTGTTTAGTGTTTTTTTTTTAATTTTCAGCGTTTTTATTTTATTTTTAATTAATTGTATAGTTGTCGGATGTGGCCCAAATGTTTACACGTGTCATCTCATAAGGTGAAGTATTTTTGGGTCAAATTTGGTAGCGTTTTGAGTTCGTTAGAATTTTAGTGTTTTTTTTAAAGATATTTAAAATGTGGAGTAAATGAGGATTTTTTTTATTAAAATAATTCAAAATTCTAGAAAATTAGTGTTTGAGTTCAATTGGTCAAAATAAAGTCAATCACCCCCTTCAAATATAATAGATATATCTTGTAGAGCATTTTAAATTATTATTTAAAATTAGGAGAATGTAGCAATCGAGTGTTTACTCAATTAGTATATTGCAGAAATCATGAATATATCTTTCAACTGCAGAAATTAGGAGAATGTAGCAAAATTGCTTAATATATCTCAAAATTACCTATCACTGCAGAAATCATGAATATAGACTGTAATTGGATGTGGCGGCGTATGAATAATAATGGTTATCTTTCAACTGAATTTGTGGAAGGGGTTAAGAAGTTCTTAGAATTTGCCTATGCACACTCGAGATTCGTGAGCGATGGAAATATAAAATGTCCATGCTCTAGGTGTCGCAATACTAAATTCTTTGAGCAAAAAGTTGTGCATCATCACCTCTGCCAGAATGGATTTCAACGTGGTTACAATTTGTGGTATGCACATGGTGAACCCATCCTTGTCCCCGTGAGAGAGGTCTTGGATGATTCTCCAACAATTCTTAATGAAGGAGGGTCGCGTTATAGGACAATGGTGATGGATGCAATGGGTCCCGAGGTCAATTTAAATTCAACAAGTGATGATGAACAACTACCCAACTCAGAAGCACAAAAGTTCTTTGACTTATTAAAAGATGCAGATGAGCTTTTATGGGATGGTTGCCAAAATCATACCAAACTTTCTGCTGTTGCCCAATTGTTGAACGTCAACTAAGAGTACAATATGCCCAAGGCTTGTTATGATCGACTTCTTTTGATCATCAAAATCATGCTGCCAAATGGTGCAAAGTTGCCAGAGAACTTGTACAAGACCAAGAAACAATTGTCTAAACTTGGACTGGGTTATGAAAAAATCCATGCTTGTGTGAATAATTGTATATTATATTACAAAGAAAACAAAGACCGTCAAGAATGCCCTATTTGTTGTCTTCCTCGTTATAATCCAGGTAAGTCGGGAAGTCGAAAACAAGTGCCTTTTAAGGTGTTGCGCTATTTGCCATTGATACCCCGACTTCAAAAACTATATGCATCTAGTTATACATGTGAGCACATGAGTTGGCATGCAAGAAACCATAGTGAAGAAGACATGGTGCATCCATCTCATGGAGAGGCATGGAAACATTTTGATCGCACTCATCTATCATTTGCCTCAGATCCACGCAATGTCCGTCTTGGTTATGTACTGATGGTTTTAGTCCATTTGGCAATTCCAGTATTCCTTACTCTTGTTGGCCTGTGATCATTACCGTATATAATCTTCCACCATGGATGTGCATGCAAAAACCTTTTATGTTCCTTAACATGGTTATCCCAGGCCCGAAAAGTCCAGGGAAGAACATTGACATTTTTCTACGTCCTTTGATAGATGAGTTGAAAACATTGTGGACATCTGGGGTTGAAACCTATGATATGTACAAAAAAACAAAATTTTGATATGAGGGCGGCACTTATGTGGACAGTTACTGATTTTCCTGGGTACGCTATGGTATCAAGGTGGAGCACTCATGGTCTTATGGCATGTCCATATTGCAAGGAAAAGACTAAATCCTTCTTACTTAAATGTGGAAGAAAGGCTTCATGGTTTGATTGTCATCGTCAGTTTTTGCCTTCTAATCATCCTTATAGAAGACAGGATTATAAATTCAGTAAGGGAAGAATTGATAATGATCCTCCACCTATCCGCTTAAGTGGTGAAGACATGTGTCAAAGAGTAGAGCAACTCCCCGATATAACCTTTGGGAAACCTCCTGGCGGCGCACAACCAATAGATGAATTCGGAAAAACACATAATTGGGTGAAAATGAGCATATTTTGGGAGTTACCTTACTGGTATACAAACCTTATCCGACACAACCTAGATGTGATGCATATTGAGGAGAATGTGTTTGATAATATTTTTAACACGATTATGGATGTCAAGGGAAAAACAAAGAACAATGCAAAAGCTCGAAAAGATTTAGAATTATATTGCAGTCGTCATGAGCTGCATTTACTTGAAAGTGCAAATGGAAAAGTACAAAAACCTAAAGCTTCTTACACATTGAGTAAAGCACAGATAAAAGAAGTGTGTTCTTGGGCAAAATCATTAAAGTTACCTGATGGGTATTCCTCTAACATAGCTCGTTGTGTGAACGAGCACAAATGCAAGTTTCAAGGGATGAAGAGTCATGATTGTCATGTATTTATGCAAAGATTGCTCCCTATTGCATTTAGGGATCTACTTCCAAAACCAATCTGGGAAACAATAACAGAGCTTAGTAGTTTCTTCAAGGATATATGTGCAACTGTGTTGCGTGTGGAGCATATGCAAAAACTTGAGAAGAACATTGTTGAGATACTGTGTAAACTTGAGAAAATCCCCCCCCCCCCCCCCCGGGTTCTTTGATTCAATGGAACACTTTCCAGTTCACCTTTCATATGAAGCTAAAGTCGGTGGGCCTGTACAATATAGATGGATGTATCCTTTTGAGAGGTACTCTCATTCACGTATTCCCATTGTATTATGAAAGTTTAGTACCACCATTTGAATATTTAATCAAATTGTAGGTACCTATACCACTTGAAGAAAAAAATTGGCAACCGTGCTCGAGTTGAGGCTTCTATTGTTGAGGCCTATATGATCGAGGAAGTTTCAACCTTTTGTTCCTCGTACTTCGAGCCAAACATACCATCCCAACTAAATCGAGTACCACGAAATGATGATGGTGGAACGGTAGATCCATTTGAGAGTACTTCGATTTGTGCACATCCAGGCCGACCACTTGGTACTCGAGTTGCACTTAGATATCTCACTGATGATGAGATGAAAGTTGCACATAGATATGTCTTGATGAATCACGATAAAATCGACCTATATTTGAAGTGAGTTACTTAACACATGCGCCATTATCTTATTTAATTAAAGGCCTGTAAGCATTATGTGCCATTGTCTCAACTTTTATAGGAGTTTTGAAGAAGAAAAGAGACGCAAAGTTCCAAGAATAACTGAGGTGGAACTAAATATATCACATGATAGAGACTTTGCTAATTGGCTACGTGATCATGTAAGTAGATCAAAGATTAAAGCTACAAATATTAGCAACTTAATTGGTATGTGTGTTAATATATAATGATATTTTCTTAAATATATAATGATAATTTCTTAATAGGTTCGAGATACTAATAATGAAGTTGATGATGTCATAAGGAAGTTAGCTCATGGTCCGAAGCGTCGAGTTTCTTGCTATAAAGGATACTTTGTGAATGGGTTCAAGTTTCACACTCGGGAATATGGTCGTTACAAAGAAACTACAAATTCTGGTGTATGCATACTTGGAAGTACCTATAATGAACATGAAGTAGACTACTATGGGTCATTGGAAGAAATTTTGGAGTTGGAGTATTTTGGATTCAGGAATGGGATTGTATTATTTAAATTTCATTGGTATGATACTTCTGATAAAGGAATAAGAGTGCATGAATCAGGTCTTGTGGAAATTAATCATAAGTTGAAATTGACGACAGATGATCCTTTTGTATTAGCTTCTCAAGCTCGACAAGTTTGCTATACTTCATTTCTTAGTGTGAAAAGAGAGAGACGTGATTGGTGGGCAGTATGTAAAGTAAAGAGTTCCAGAAAGTTTGATATCCCAGCAGTTGAACAAGATGAGAGTATTCTACCAAGTTTTGAGACTCCTTTCCAAGAAGAGGAGGCGCCCGCACCACCTTCTATTCTTTTGGAAAATGATGAGATTAATATTGTCGCAGATGTTATGGCAGAAGAATTGGAGTTAGATGAGGTGGAGGGAATTCAACATGCTATGAGGATCAATGAAGACAATATGGAGGATACAGAGCATGAAGAAGAACAAGAATTTGAATATTCAGAGTCAGAAGGAGATGAATATGATTCTGAAGATAGTGATAATGACTTAGAGGATGATGATTGATTGTTTGTAGTAATCTGAAGACATTGTTTAAACATGTTTGATAGTTTATCTAGTTAATTGTGCGAGTTTGCATTATTTGATTTTTCATTATTTGATTGCATTTTAGTGTGTATTTATTTGAATAATCTTCTTTCATGTTGTGTATTTAATTTGACTTATATTTATTTATGACAGGATGACGACTAGAGGGCTAGCTACGCACCGCGGACGAGGTCCAGCACGTGTACAAGGCCCTCGTGGACGAGCACACCTTTAGGACGAAGAGACAGAGGTAGATGAGACTTTGGGTTTGAAGTCTAATTTTGTTGATGGAGTGCATCGTAATGATATACAGGTATAACTTTATTTAACTTTTATGTGCTTAAATCTAAAAATAATATTTACATTACTGTTATATCTTACATTATAATTTAATTTTTATGTAGGTTGAGGAGACATCGATGGGGGAAATTATGATTCTATAGATACAATTGAAGAAGGTACTTCTTCACATGCTCGGAGAAGGGGACCTAATCACGGGACACAAGTGCCAACAAGTGCTGACAATCAGATTACGATAACTATTATTGATTCTAGGTACTTCTAGATCCTTTGTTTGCATTATATATACATATATATATATATGTATATTTATTTATTTGTAAAAATAAATATTAAATTTCTTCTCTGTTATTGTCATTTACTTTGTCAACTAGATTTATTGAAGCAGATGTTACTCGGAATATGACGAATGATATAAAGGGAATTTTCACAGAAGCATATCCAAGATGGCTGAAAGTTCCAGAGGCGACCAAAAATTTATTATGGGAGAATTTTAAGGTACTTTATTCAAATTTGATTTTTATATCATGTTATTTGAAGTTTGATTCTTAAGTAGTTTTTTTTTTAAATATCCATATTTCAGTTGAGATATAGGTGGGATAACCTAACAGATGCAAGTGTGCGAAAAATTTGGAACGAAAATGCTGGTGCCCGACTGAGGGAATTGCTCTACAAAGCCAAGAAAAAAGCTTTAGACAATGCTGAGGAGCAATTAGGCAGAAAACCAAGTAATTTGGACATGGTTGGTAGAGCTCCAACTTGGATGGGCACTCATATATGGGACGAATTGGTGCAAAAGTACTGGGCTACAGAGGAGTATGCTAAAAAATGTGAGAAAGCTAAACAAAATCGTATGACTGAGAAGGAAGGTTGTGTCACGAAGCATACTTGTGGTTCTATCCCTCGAGAAGTACATCGACTAAAAATGGTATGTTTAGTTTCCAAATTTTCATCTCTTTTTCTGCTATTCTTCTGAACATTGATTAGTATAATCATTATTGTAGGAAAAAACACTTAAGCGCAGTGTTGATGATTTTGAGTTATTTGAGCGATGCCACATAAGTCAAGGCACTGGGGAGTTTGTGGATAAAAAATCGAAAAAAGTTAGTGTAAGTATCTTTTAATTAAGTTTCTCCTTATTATCTTTTGCTCTTAATTTACTTTTTCTTTAATTATCATAGGGGATGTTTTGTTTCATTTACTTGTTAATATATTATTAAGAATTAACAATTTTTGTCATATATTTGCACAGGAAGAATACAGGGCCAAGCAGGGTCCCAGTGATTCTTCCTTGTTACCGTCATTTGATTTTTCATCATGGTGCGAAGTGACTGGAGGCCCATTAAAGGGCCGTTTGTACGGAATTGGGCAATGCAAAAATTCTAGAAATTATAGTGTGAGCTCCAGCTCATCAGTTGCTGGTCGGGGAGAGTCTCGTGAGGTAATTGTGGGATTAACACAAGAGATAGAAGATGTGCGAGAAAACCAAAGAAGAAACAATGAAGAGAACAAGAAATTGATAGAAAATGTGTTTGAGGAAGTGAGAAAAAGAGATGCAATTATTGAAATGAAGAATGAAGAGATTAAACGAATGAAAGAGGAGATGAAAGTGAGCATGGAGGAGATGCTTCGAAAATTTGTTCAAGATGTGGGATATCCAAACCACAAGTTGCCCGGTGGATCTGGAAATTGTAATGAGCAAAGAGGTTCAGATGGAGGTAGTTAATTGGTATTTTTTGGTTATATACTTTGATGATTAATAGTAACTCGTGTTAATTGTTTACCGTTTTGATACTTTTGGGTAAATGTCGGGACTAATTGATTGGACAAGATTGTCTGTTGGAATGATATATTGTTAGAATGATGTGGTGTTGAAATGATTGTGCTAGATACTTCGATTGTGATGTTAATTAGTTGTTTGCATTTTGTTGATAGGTGCGATGTTGTTTAGTTAATGTTTGTTGATTTCATTGAATTATTCGTTATTTACCAGGTTTGATATTATATGGATTTAGCAAATAAAACGCTATATTCATAAATTTTTTAGCTTCATTTAGAGACGGATTTAGAGACAGTTTTAGAAACAACAAAGACAGATTAGAGGCGGAATTAGAGACCTATATTGAAATGCGATCAGAGATGGAATCAGAGACGAATTCGGAGTTGAAATCAGAGACGGATACGGAGTTGGATGATGGGTGTCGAATCCAAACAAAAATAATTCCTACTCCTAAATTTGTAGATAGCGATGAGCAGGGTCGAATCCACAGGGATTGGTTCAGATTATTTCTCAAATAAACGAATAAAATAAAAGGGGGTTTTTTAATAATCGATTAAACTAAAATTAAACTAAATAACAAAAATTATTAAAATCAAGAGATGCAAAATTAAACAAGTAGAAGAAATCAATATGTGGTGAGATTCTAGCCTAAGGAGTTATCTCCGTTTTGATTCAAATAGTTGATCCTTGATGCAAAGATAATTCAATATTCATGAATAAATTGGCTATAGTTATTAACAAGCTCTAACAACCTAGTTTCTCCTTAATTTATCGATAACCAAAATAAGCTCTTTGGTTATTTCTCTTATTGATTAAACAACCCTAAATAAGCTCTTAGGATTTAATTTAACAATAGCATTAAGAAATAGAGAAACACCAATTCTAACCAACAAACTCACAAGCTCGGTTCATTTAAATTAGATCACATATTCCCATAATAACAATCGAAAACTTGTCCATAATCAATGTTATTAACTGCCACGAATATTAGAATTGACCAAACAATTACGGATTTGGGATTCTAAATGGCTATTTACTATTCTGACAATCAAATAACGGGCCCTTATTATTTAATTAATCAAAATAATAATTTCAACAAATACAGAAAATATGCAAATACTCAAGAACAAAGAAGGAATAAATATAAATTAGATCTCACAACTTTTGTAGAATCAAAACTTCAATAATCCTTGGCTAGAACTTGAGTTTTTAGCAATACATCTTGAAAGAAATAAAAACGCAGAATTTTCTTCTCCTCTCCATGTACAAAACGTGAATAGTGATTAAAGTCTAGAAGAAGTCATAAAATTCCAGCAATTCTATTATATATGTCTAGCCAAAAGACTCCTAACTAAATAAAACTCTAATTCTAATGGAAGAAGGAAAATAATTACTTACTAGAATAAAATACTAATAAGACTCTTAAAAGAAATAGGAAAGCTCCTACAAGATGGGAAGACTCCTACAACTTCATGTGTCTTCTTCTTTTTCTTCTTTTTTCTCCATCTTTTTCTTCATTTTCTTCTTCTTTCAAATTTCACCTATCAAAATAAAAATCGTAATAAATATCTATAATTTAAACTCAAATACTAATAAAAGAATAAAGAAAATATATGTAAAATATGCATAAAATGCACACTAACAAATTCCCCCACACTTTAACTCTTGCACGTCCTCGTGCAAAGACAAAAGACTCAAAAATCTAGAAAAAGAAAAATAACAAAACAACTAAAACTAACCACTTTCGTAGGTATCACGATTGCATTTAGCGTATGCAACAAGCCTTTAAACCCCTAGGTTACCCTAGTGGACGAGTTGTGTCTCGTGAGGGTTTGCAGATGATATACCCACAAAATCGATCTCTCAGTGTACAACAAGCAAGTTAAAGAAACTTATTTTTCCAAACATCAACCCTTATCTTCAAAAATTTTAACAAAAATTCTTTAAAGATATCATTCATGCCTCAACTATAACTTTCGTATCCATACATACTCTTCAAAAATTCACAAAAATCCATGATTGTAAAATCACGTATACAACATTCAACTCGCATTATCCATTTCTATCTCCTCGAGCATTTTATAACCAATTTAGCACCACTATCACACTTACATTTACTTAAGCAATTACTTGTCTTTTGACGCGAATACAAACATTGGTCATGAATGCACCCGGTTACTCAACAAGTTTATCATTTATCATTTGATACCCTCTTATAGCCCTATCAGGATACTAACACAGTAGCAGGTTTGGGCCGATAGATCCCAGACCAGTTGGCCTTAGGTTACCAAGCTTGAAAACTCCTCAGGCTTAATCCCTTCAGTGTAGTTAGCCCCAGGCGCTACAAGAGGTTATATCATACACATTTTAAGCACAAATTACTTCATAGGGTCTTAATACCCATATTTTCAACTCATCATCAATTTAATTTCACCAAAATTAATACCTAAGAAAATATCAACGAACTTTGCGAGTCAAATATGACATACACAATTATTCCAAATTACAAACTTCCGTAAATTTCTCAAAGAAGCATGTACTTCAACAATTGTAACAACATAAGCATGCTTGACTTCTCTCATGAATTTCATCAAATTTCTCAAATCAAAAGAATTGATATTTCGAAAAAATTTACACTAACTTAACTCGTTGCGCACTAAGAGAATTATTCACACATCACGACAAAGATTTAACCCCTCCCCCACACTTATTTCATGCATTGTCCTCAATGTATCACAATGTATAAAACTATAAAGCATAAGAGGAATAATAAAAACGAGGTAAAGGAACGGGACTCCCCTAATCGTAGATGTGTCAACCCGAGATCAATTCGGTAGTGACTGATTTGTAATTGGGCTTGAAGAGCTTGACCCGGAATAATTCATCTGAAGAGACCCGGAATTGGCAGCTGCTGGTGTCGGGTATGAATGTATCTGGCGGAGAGTTTGCTGTTGCAGATTTGTTAAAATTGGACGTCGGCGCTTCTGATCTGACCGGTGGAATCGCGGCTGACCTTCGCCGGATCTTCTGCGTGGCGTTCTGGTGCGGTTTAGTGGCGCTTGGCTTCGCGCTCGGTGATGTAGCGGCGGTAGCCGCTGAAGTTGCAGCGGCCCAATCCGGTTTGGGTGGTGAAGCAGCAGCGTCTCGGTTTGAGGAGGCAACGGCGTTGGGTATTGATGTCGTCGGCGTAGCTCGCAGCGGCGCGTTTGGCTGTCTTCCCATGGTGGATGAGATGTTTGAAGAAGCTTCAATGGTGGTAGGAATTTGTGTGATGTTTGAGTTTGCTGCAAAGAAGTGAAGAATTAGGGATTAGGGAAAGAAAGGGGGAAGAAGAAAAGAAAAGGAAATAAAATTGCTGAATTTTTTTACTGTTTTTCGATTTTTTGAATTAAATTTTTTTTTTTTCAAAATTTTCTAAGGGTTGAAGTGTGTTGAATTCAGAGTGTGACTTATATTTGGGTGTGGGCACGCCTAATTTTGAGTCATGAATTATTAACAATGTGCACAGTTAAACAGATTGCAACTTTGGATAAAGCGTGGGCACGCCTAATTTGAAGTTGTAATCTGTCAATTAAATTTATTTTTTTTTTCCGAAAATTTTCTAAGTTTAAAAAGTGTCCCCGTGTGATCTTGGATGTGTTTCCCCTCAAATAAAAAGTGAAATAAAATAAAATAAAACAAACAAAAACATAAAATTTAAGAACTAGAAAAGGTAAAATCTTGGGTTGCCTCCCAAGTAGCGCCTTTGTTTAATGTCTTTGGCTAGACGAGGTTATGGCTCAGGTTGCATGAGTAGGAGGTTCAAAGCCATCATTGTGCCAAGCTACCTTTAATAGATCATCATCATTGAGTTCAATAACTCGCTGCATGAACAAGTCAGTATCATCTTTGACAAACATAGAATGATCATCATTAGGATATTTCATGGAATCATAAATACAAAATTCTATAATTTCATCATTTGATTCCATAGTAATTATCCCATCATGAATATCAATGTGAGTTCGAGATGTTTTAAGAAATGGTCTTCCAAGTAAAATGGGAGCAAAATCACAAGAGTTATCTTCACCCATATTAATAACATAAAAATCAGCAGGAAAAACCAAATCATTAACTTGAACTAATATGTTTTCAAGAATACCATCAGGATATGTATTAGACCTATCAATCAATTGGATAATCACATCCGTTCCTTTCAATTTTCCCGCATTCAAAGATTCATAGAGAGAACGAGATATGATATTAATAGAAGCTCCTAGATCTAACATAGCCTCCTCAATTTGCACCTCACCTATCTTACAAGGAATAGTAAACATACCTGGGTCCTCGCATTTTGGAGGTAATTTCTTTGGAATGATTGCAGATACATTTACCTCATTTTTTCGTAGAGTCTCTAGAATTTCCTTTACTTGCTCTTCCTTCTCATATTCCACAAGCTTACCAGGAAACAGGGGAGATACCTCAATTAGCTCGACCTGCTCGGCTCGTGTCTCAGTCGATTTGAGGAGTTGAGGTTCCACAGATTTCTTCTCCAACTCTTCTTCTGCCTTACGTTTAGAGTTAGCAAACCGACTAGGAAACGGTGGAGGTATTACAAATTTCTTGAGCTCTTGTAACCCCTTTTCACTTCTCAAAGTGACCGCACTAACATTCTGCTTTGGATTCACTACGGGCTGAGAGGGTAGTTTACTCGAGCTTTGGGAAACCAACCCATTCACAGTTGTGGCTAACTGACTCATTTGACTCTCCAGATGTTGTATACTAGTCCTCGTCTCTTGTTGAAATTGTTGTGTGTTAGTTGCTAATTGTTTAACAATTTCTTCAAGAGGAATGCCTTGTGGGTTGGAGGATGGTTGAGGTGGTTGTGCTTGTTGTCTGAATTGGTATGATTGTTGGAATCCATTAGACCGTGGACCATAACTCAAATTAGGATGATCCCTCCACCCGACATTGTAGGTATTGGAGAAGGGATCATACTTTCTCTGTGGAGCCCTTGGAAATCCAACAACATTGGCTTGTTTGTGAGGATCCTCTTGAAGTGTAGGACACACCTCGGTAGTATGACTAGGATTAAAGCAGATACCACATGCCTTCACTTGCTGTGTATTGACCACGACTAATTTTTGCACTAGGGAAGTCAAATCATCCAGACGTTGATTCACTGATGCGAAATTCACCTCATTCACCCCCTTCAGTGCAGTATCTTGTCGAGTGCCAAATTGTTGAGTGTTGGCAGCCATGTTGGAGATCAAATTTCTTGCTTCTGTGGGAGTTTTGTGTACCAGTGCGCCTCCACTCGCAGCATCTATCATATTTCTCTCCATGGTCGATAAACCTTCGTAGAAATATTGGATTAGAAGTTGTTCAGGAATTTGATGTTGTGGACAGCTGGCTACTAGTTGCTTAAACCGCTCCCAGTATTCATACAACGATTCTCCACTGATTTGCCTAATCCCGCATATCTCCTTTCTTATGTTGGCAACTCGTGAGGCGGGAAAGAATTTCTCCAAGAATTGTTTCTTCATTTCGGTCCATGTCTGGATTGAACCAGAGGGTAGATAATAGAGCCAATCCTTAGCTCTGTCAGCTAGTGAAAACGGAAAAGCCCTCAGTTTGATTTGATCTTCAGTGACATTCCTTGGTTTCATCGTTGAACAGACCACGTGGAATTCTTTCAAGTGTTTGTGGGGATCTTCTCCTGCAAGACCACGGAAAGTAGGAAGTAAGTGAATAAGACCAGATTTTAATTCAAAATCTACCTCAAGGGTGGGATATTGAATGCAAAGAGGTTGTTGGTTTATGTTTGGCATGGCTAACTCCCTTAAAGTTCTCTCGTTGGCGTTGGCCATGACTTCAAGTTCCTCTTCTGAATCACTGGATGTGTCACTCAATTCCAAAGTTAAGTTCAATCCGGGAGATGAAGTAGATGGGACTCCTTGAGCACGTTGCTTGGCTTCTTTTCGTAGTCGGCGAGCTGCTTTTTCAATTTCAGGATCGTATTGAAGTTCACCTGCACGAAAAGATCGAGGCATAAAACAGAACAGGCAACAAAAATTAACTATATAATGAGAAATAAATCTAAAAGCACTATGTCCCCGGCAACGGCGCCAAAATTTGATGGGTGTCGAATCCAAACAAAAATAATTCCTACTCCTAAATTTGTAGATAGCGATGAGCAGGGTCGAATCCACAGGGATTGGTTCAGATTATTTCTCAAATAAACGAATAAAATAAAAGGGGGTTTTTTAATAATCGATTAAACTAAAATTAAACTAAATAACAAAAAATATTAAAATCAAGAGATGCAAAATTAAACAAGTAGAAGAAATCAATATGTGGTGAGATTCTAGCCTAAGGAGTTATCTCCGTTTTGATTCAAATAGTTGATCCTTGATGCAAAGATAATTCAATATTCATGAATAAATTGACTATAGTTATTAACAAGCTCTAACAACCTAGTTTCTCCTTAATTTATCGATAACCAAAATAAGCTCTTTGGTTATTTCTCTTATTGATTAAACAACCCTAAATAAGCTCTTAGGATTTAATTTAACAATAGCATTAAGAAATAGAGAAACACCAATTCTAACCAACAAACTCACAAGCTCGGTTCATTTAAATTAGATCACATATTCCCATAATAACAATCGAAAACTTGTCCATAATCAATGTTATTAACTGCCACGAATATTAGAATTGACCAAACAATTACGGATTTGGGATTCTAAATGGCTATTTACTATTCTGACAATCAAATAACGGGCCCTTATTATTTAATTAATCAAAATAATAATTTCAACAAATACAGAAAATATGCAAATACTCAAGAACAAAGAAGGAATAAATATAAATTAGATCTCACAACTTTTGTAGAATCAAAACTTCAATAATCCTTGGCTAGAACTTGAGTTTTTAGCAATACATCTTGAAAGAAATAAAAACGCAGAATTTTCTTCTCCTCTCCATGTACAAAACGTGAATAGTGATTAAAGTCTAGAAGAAGTCATAAAATTCCAGCAATTCTATTATATATGTCTAGCCAAAAGACTCCTAACTAAATAAAACTCTAATTCCAATGGAAGAAGGAAAATAATTACTTACTAGAATAAAATACTAATAAGACTCTTAAAAGAAATGGGAAAGCTCCTACAAGATGGGAAGACTCCTACAACTTTATGTGTCTTCTTCTTTTTCTTCTTTTTCTCCATCTTTTTCTTCATTTTCTTCTTCTTTCAAATTTCACCTATCAAAATAAAAATCGTAATAAATATCTATAATTTAAACTCAAATACTAATAAAAGAATAAAGAAAGCTCGGCGGCAGGGGTGGTGGTGGTGGCGGCGGTGGAGAGAGCTCGATGGAGGGAGAAGGAAGAGATCGCGAGAGTAGAGAGAGAGCGCGCGAGAATAGAGAGAGAGATGAAATGGGGGGCGGGTTTTGAAAATATCTGAAGCCCCTATTACAGCGGTTCACTTATGAACCGTTGTAATAGGTTAACGTAAGGCCTATTATAGCGGTTCAAAGATGAACCGCTGTAATAGGCCTTACTTATTACAGCGGTTCATACGAAACCGCTGTAATAGGTACCTTCGTTCAGCGGTTTTGGGAAAATCGCTGTAATAGGTGCGCTGTAATAGTGTATTTTTGTAGTAGTGCTTTCACATATTTGGTTCTATAAATACTCCGAAAACCTAATGTCTTAAAACATCCTGCATTTGAATGTATTCATTTCTCTACTCCTATAACCCTAAGCTCAAACAAAGTCGATAATTGCCTTCTTTTTCCTTGCCATTATACTCTCACAGAAAATTCAATCTACCGAGGGAAGAAACTTGAAGTTTAAGAACAAAAATGAGCCTCAAACCCATACAAAGATTTCTATAAAGTTCAGCGGAAATAGTAAAACCTTACCCAAAGACTGCTCAAATACGACTGCATGTGGCAATGAGGCTGCAATTATGCCACCACCAAGCCCAGCTGGAAATGAGTCTCAGCCGCTGCCACCTAGCTAGCGGCCATGCAGATGACTTCAGACCCACGACACCTGGTCACAGCCCTGGAATTGGGCATTCTTAAGGAATATATATATATATATATATATATATATATATAGGGTTAGAAAATCTGTGTGCATGAATGTATTTCCTATTTATCCTAACAGATGTGCATGTATTTAATGTTTCCCGTGTATTGTTATCACAGTGATTTGTATTCAGTTTGTATCACGTATTTCATTCCATATATGTACATTAATGAAAGTTCTTTTCTCCTCTTCCTTTTGTTATTATTTACATTTTGCATAAATACTTTTATCAAATAGTTCTTATCTATACAACATATGTGTCTGGAACTTGATGAAGAGCTAGATTCTACTTCATACTTACATACTTCATAGCACCAAAAGTAGTGTTTTTGAGTTTGAATGGTAACATTTATTAATTTCCCTAATAGCAATTCAGAGAACATGTGCACGAGAGAAATGCAAATTTATATCATAATTATTTAAGGAATCCCAGCTTCAAGAAGGCTAGTGCATCTCGAAGTTACAGAACATAGTCTTTACGTGTTAGTGTGTTAACAATACACAAAATTATAACGAGAAATAAATTTTATAAACTATTCATAAAAAAAGAATTAAATATTATCAATTTGAGCCCTAAATAATTGTAAGCATTTGAGAATTGATGAGCAAAATTCCTTAGCTTTTGACCGAAAATCAGCTTGGGGTCACAGGAAAGACCTGGAAACTAGAGAAAACTAAAGAACCATAACTAAGACACTACTATTGCAACTTATATATAATGTTCAAGAGCATCTGTAAGAGGATTTTCTGATGTGATACCGGTCGATGATTCTGAACCATTGGTGAGTGATGTAGGTGGAGCTGAACCTTTGAAGGTTTACGTGAGGCGCACGGGGGTGTCGAGGCCAGCGATCGAGACATATGCAAGCTAGGCGTTATTTTTATTATTATTGTTATTATGTTATTTCTTTTGAGTAATTAGTGTTTTTGACATTGGAAGAGACTGTACGCTTTGCATGTTTCAAACAGCTAGTGCAACTTGCCATGTTTTAAAAGTACTAATGCATGCTCTATATTTCACAATTTTTCTTCATGAAGAAAGTTAATTAGCTTACTTTTGCAAATCTTAAGCCCAATATTAGATTAACTTTTCATTATAGATCACAATTTTTCTTCACGAAAAGAGTTAATTGGCTTACTTTTAGTGGTCTTTTAACTTCCCCTGAAATAAATAACACGAAATTCAAGTCCACCACCAACCCCTCTGATGGCAGATTCAGATGGATCCATGGCAAGTAACCTGTAGAAGCCAATAACCACAAGTCAAATCTATATTTATCATGCTATCAAATAAAAGAGCACCACGCAGCCTATTTGGGATCAAATGCTGTATATTGAAATGCATAATATCAAACCAAATCTTCCTTATTACTACTAATATACGGTCAAATTTAGTTGTCGATCAGAGCCATCCATTGGCCAAAAAAACATTTATTTTTTTCCTAAGTGGTAGCCCCCTGATGAAAGGTGCACATGCGCAGGATGTCATAAGTGCTTTTACATATACTTCTTTGTCATTCCCATATTTATACCAACCAAATTGCCCAAAAGGGGAAGAATGACTATTTCAGACCACAAACTTCTTCGGAACCTTCCTAATCAGAAAAGAGGCATAAGGGAAAGCAATAAGTTTAACTGAAGCATATACCTTCAACTATGTCCATCCACTTTAGACACTGCAAAATTTGCATCAGAGTATGGTCATCATCATTATAAACATAAGTTTCACATAGAGGAATTGCAGTTCAGTGAAAGCTTGACTCTACAGATTATAAGGTAACCTCATATATGCTAGAACATAAAATAAAAGATCAAACTACACCAAACTACCAATACTAACCACAAACTTTGTCTAATATTTGGTAATATATCTATTGGTGAATTATGCATCGGACCCGCTGGTTGGAGAATAGCATTTTTTATCATAGAAAAAATGTTGGTATAGCTAAAAGTGAGATGATATATTATCATAATTATCAACTGCAAAATCTCATCCTTTGAGTCGGGGGGGTAATGATGCAGTTCGACCGTAAAAGAGAGATATGTAATGCTAGAATTTTTCGACCGAAAGAAATTGAAGCTTGCATATGAGCCATCCACATAAAGAAGCAGACATGGCTAAGTGGGCAGTACAACAGAATCCTTGCTTTTCTCAGCCGCATTGCCTCTGTGCTAAGGCCAACTGTGCTAGTTTCTCTTATTATATTACTCCAAGAAATCTAAGTTCAATCTTATTTTCCAAAAACATCATAATAACCACCTTCAAACATAAAGTCTAAACAATGAAAGCAACATTTGAGCACAATGAAAGGCCATCATAAGTCAATGGTAAATCTTGAAGCAGCAAATTTCAGTTTCTAAGAGCTTATGAAGAATTTATGTCTATTTTTTTTTCTTTATTTAAAAATCTCTTTCTTAGAGAGATTTGAAAAGACCAACAGTGACTTAAAAAATATGACAAATGAGAAACAAATGGGAATGTTTCGATTTCCATTTTGTCGCCTAATCACTCAGTTGATGTTTAGACATAACTTCTAGTTGTACTTATGTTCCTTTCATATTTTATAGAATTTACAGAATTAATTACCAAAACAGAGAAGACTAGAAAAAGTGAAAAAGAAAAAATTCAACAAATGGCAACTAGTTATGTATGGTGAAAGAAATTGAAGAGAACCACTAAGAACTTAGAAGACAAATTGAAAAGGTAAAGGATTATGAACCGTCCATACTAGCCCAATATCAAAGTTTATGATTACCAAATTCAAAGGTTAAGATCCTTAAGTGACACATGACAGTAATTCTCACGATTATAAATACCGGAAGAATTGTGAGTTGACAACATTCTGCTTCAGAGCAAAACAAAATTTCCCTTTCTCTATCGCACAAACATAAAGATAAGTAGCTCAAGACAGTTTCCTTTTCCTTTCAATGGCATACACCCAACATATCTATCTGTTTCTTATCCTTCTTTCATTAACTGCCTGCCTAGAGCTTCAATTTACCGAGGGAAGGCAACTAAAAGTGGAGAAAGAAAATGAGTTAAGTTCTGTAAATATAGACACAGGAAATAGTCCTGGAATTGGACATTCTTTTGCAGTACAAAAACACGACATGCAAACAAATGTGCAAGATTTCAGCACTGTTGCAGGGGAAACGGATGGTACTCAACACACAACACCAGGCCACAGTCCTGGAATTGGACATTCTTTTGCAGTACAAAAACACATGCAAACAAATGTGCAAGATTTTAGCACTGTTGCAGGGAAAACAGATGGTACTCAACACACAACACCAGGCCACAGTCCTGGAATTGGACATTCTTTGGCAGTACAAAAACACAACATGCAATATTTCACCACTGTTGCAGGGAAAACGGATGGTTTTCAAACACAAACACCAGGCCACAGTCCTGGAATTGGTCACTCTATTGGAAACTTGAAATCAGGACCAAATGTAGACAAATGCATGCATGCAAGAATGTATGTGGAAAGTCGTATTTATTGTGAAATTCTCATTTGTAGAAACAACTAGTAAAGGTGCATGTTATCTTATTTTGAATAAGTTGAATTTCACTTCAAGTGAATGTTGTTTTTATATATCTAGAATACCATGTAACATATTTAGCTACCGTGGGGAAATTAGTATATAAAATTTCACTATAACTATTTATATCTCAGTCTCTTTCAATGCATGTTTATTTGCTTGTGACACGTCCATGCATGTAAACATTTACCTGCATATAACTTTGGTTAATATAAAGATGTACAGTCCCACAATGAATCACAGCAAGTGGTAGAGCCAAAACTAGGGAGCATTAATACAATAAAGTTGTTGTGGAACTCAGAGTCATATTTCACCAAATATAGAAATAGCGAGAGAAATATTGTACTAGAAAACCACACTAGATTTAATTCCCAGGAAAGATTGGAGGCGTCACAACGGTCGCGCTTAAAACCCAACCTCCTCGATAGAATTAACTAAACGAATTTAATAGCACAATATAACACTACAACTATAACTAACAATGGCTACTTGAAGAATAACACAAAATAAAGAACACCAAATTTAACGAGGTTCGGCTAATTTAGCCTACGTCCTCGGACCCCACCAAAATATTTCACTAAAGGACTAAAGTGAAACTATTACAAACTATAGAGGAAGAAAGAAGAAATTGCTAAAAGACTTAGGCAATTTGGGATGTTTTTCAAAGTGAAGAGGTGGTCTCCTTTTATACAACAAATGAGCCCACCCTTTACAAATTCTATCTATGTGGGATATTTTCCTCTTTCAAAATAAGCCACATTTCAACAAATCTCCACCTTGGCGAATTTTAAAATCTTCAATCTCCTCGTCAAACGGGGTCACCAAAACCAATCTTCAAATTTTGACAATGTTGATTAAGTCAAACAAAAATTGAACTGATTGCAGTCACAACTTTTGTCAACATATCAGCAGGATTCTCAGTAGTATGGATCTTCTCGATTCGACTCCACCTTCTTCAAGTATCTCTCTTATGAAGTGATACCGAACATCAATGTGCTTTGTCCTTGCATGATAAACTTGGTTTCTTTGCTAAATGGATAGCACTTTGGACTATCACAATGTATTTCACATACTTTTGTCCAATCCCCAGTTCACCAAGCAACCCTTGAAGCCAAATTGCTTCCTTTACAGCCTCTGAAATTGCCATATACTCTGCTTCCGTAGTAGACAGAGCAACCGTGACTGTAAGGTAGACTTCCAACTGACGGTGCTTAGCAAGAGTAAATACGTAGCCTGTAGTTGATCTACGCTTATCTAAATCACCAGATAGTCTGAATCGCAATATCCGACTAACATACTGACTATGTTCCGCTCAAATATCAAACCAACATCAGCTGTGTCATGGATGTATCGCAAAATCCATTTCACAGCTGCCAATGTTCCTTTCCAGGATCATGCATATACCTGCTCACAACCCCCACTGCTGGGAAATATCAGGCCTCGTACACACCATAGCATACATAAGCTAACAACAGCATTTGCATACGGGACTTTTGAAATGTATTCCCGTTCTGCATCAGATTTCGGTGACAAAGCGGGCGCTAGCTAAAATGAGGAGCAGTGGAAGTGGAGTACTAAACTGGTTTGACTTTTCATCAATGCCAAAACGCCTCAACATCCTACTCAGATATTGTTTCTGAGTCAAACAAAGCCTCCTCAATTTTCTATCTCTGAAAATCTCCATGCCGAGAATCTTCTTCGCCTCACCTAGATCCATTCATCTCGAACTCCCTTTTCAAATGAGTCTTCAACTTTTCAATTCTATTAGACTCGGGGAGGCAATCAACATATCATCAATACAGAAGAAGTATATGAAGGATCCATCTTGTAGCTTGTGCAAATACACACAATGATCGTATTTGCTCTTGTGTACCCAATTTTCCATCATAAACTTGTCAAATCGCTTTGTACCACTGCCTCGGAGATTGCTTCAATCCGTACAACGATTTTTGAAGTTTACAAACCAAATTTTCATTTTCAGCAACTTTGAATCCCTCTGGCTGAGTCATATAGATTTTCTCTTCCAAGTCTCCATGTAAAAATGCAGTTTTACATCCAACTGAACTAGTTCAAAATCCAACTGTGCTACCAAAGCCAACAAATTCTAATGGAGGAGTGTTTTACAACTGGAGAAAACACCTCATTATAATCAATGCCCTCCTTCTGAGCGTAACTTTTGGCCACCAATCTGGCTTTGTAGCGAACATCACCTTGGCTAGGAAACCGATCTTTCTTTGCAAATACCCATTTACATCCAATTGCCTTCTTTCCCTTCGGGAGACTGGCCAGTTCCCATGTTTGATTCTTATGAAGGGACTGCATTTCTTCACTCATGGCAATCTTCCACTTATCTTTCTCTGGTCCTTTGACTGCTTCAATATAAGTGGTAGGAACATCATCAGCGGCAATTGCAGATGCACAAGCCACCATATCATCAAAGCGAGCAGGCTTTCTGATTGTCCTCTTTGGCTTGCTAGTTGCAATTGATTCAAGTTGCTGTGGAAGTTCTTGGGGTTGAACTTCCTCTTCTTCAAAATCTCCTTCTACCGTAGGAGAATGATCAAGAGTTTCTTGATCTGCTGGGCCAACAAACTTTTCAAACTCACCTGTTTGGGAGTACCATCCTGCTGTTCTGCATTCACCTTTTCCAACACGGTAGATTCATCAAAGGTGACATCCCTGCTAAAGATTATTTCTTTGTTCTGGACACCAAAGGCGATAGCCTTTTATACCAGAGGTGATCCCCATGAACACATTTTCTTTGCTCTAGGATCCAACTTTGATTCCTTAACATGATAATATGCAGCGGAACCAAACACATGTAAGGAATCATAATCAGCAGCAGGCTTTCCAAACCATTTCTCCAATGGTGTTTTTCCATCAATAGCAATAGATGGTAGACGATTAACGAGATGACACGCATATGTCACAGCCTCAGCCCAAAATTCTTTACCCAACCCAGCATTGGATAACAAACACCGAACTTTCTCCAGCAAAGTCCGGTTCATGCGTTCTGCCACTCCGTTCTGTTGTTGTGTATGTCTAACAGTAAAGTGTCTGACAATGCCTTCATCCTCACAAAATTTTTGAAATGGACCACTCCTAAATTCTCCACCATTGTCTGTACGGAGACGTTTGACCTTTTTATCAGTCTGAGTTTCCACCATCTTTTTCCATTTGAGGAATACCTCAAACACTTCATCCTTCGTCTTCATAGTATACACCCAAACTCTCCGGGAAAATCATCAACAAAGGTTACAAAATAGTGTTTCCCTCCCAAAGAACTCGTTTTTGAGGGACCCCATACATCCGAATGAACATAATCCAAGATACCTTCAGTATTATGGATTGTTGTTCCAAATTTAACCCTTGTCTGTTTCCCACGAACACAATGTTCACAAAACTCTAATTTGGAGTATTTCACTCCTTTCAACAATCCTTGATTTATGAGGAGATTCAAGGATTTTCCACCTGCATGTCCCAAGCGCATATGCCATAGCCTAATTGCTTCTGAATTCCGATCATCAACAGTAACTGTGCTGCTACTGCACCACAACTGTACCACCCATGTAGTGATACGTATTGTTGTTCTTCCGAATTCCCTTCATTACCACGAGTGCACCAGAGATGATCTTCATCACCCCATCCTTAGCTCTTACTTCAAAACCTTTCGATTCTAAAGTTCCAACGGAAATAAGGTTTTCCTCACTTCTGGTGCATACCGAACACCCTTTAGGGTTATGATTGATCCATCGTGATTCTTTAAGCGAACTGAACCAATCCCAAGTGTAGTAAGAGGAGCTTCATTTGCTGTGAAGACAACGTCATTTTGTTCTTTGAAATCAAAGAACCAATCCAAATGTGGTGTCATATGATGACTACATGCTGAATCCAGCATCCATACTTCAGAAGCACCGCTGGATGATGTCGCCAATGAGAAGTCCGATTCGGCATCATCACACGCGGTTACATTTGATTCCGCCACGGCCTTAGAATTGCCCTTAGTTGTCAGCTTTGGGCAATCTCTCTTCCAGTGTCCTGTTTCTCGACAGTAGGCACACTCGTCTTTGCTTAGTTTATGCCTGGACTTGGATCTCCCTTTCTTTCCTTTGTTTTTGTTTTGTGAACGACCTCTGACGAACAAAACCTTTGCATCTCCGCCTGAACTAACTTGCTTGTCCTTCTTTCTCAGTTCATAACTGTACAGGGCAGCACAAACTTCGCTAAGAGATACAGCAGCCTTCCCGTGAAGTAGAGTTGTTTCAAGAAACTCAAACTCCTCAGGAAGGGATCCCAGCAACATCAGAGCCAAATCCTCGTCTTAAAAGTCTCATCCAAATTGATCAAATCGGTAACCAGTTGATTAAAACTGGTAATGTGACTATTCATAGTGGAACCCGAAACAAATGTGAAGCGAAAGAGCCGCTTCTTCAAATGGAGCTTATTCTGACAGCTTTTCTTCAGAAATTTCTCCTCCAGTGCCATCCACAATTTATATGCCGAGTTTTCTTTCGAAAACGCATATCTCTGCTCTCTGGATAGATACGAACGAATTGTTCCACATGCCAACCGATTCATCATACTCCAATCTTTTTCCTCCATATCATTTGGTTTCTTTTCTTCAATAGCTAAGTATAGACCTTGTTGAAAGAGTGCGTCTACAACTTCGCTTTGCCACATACCAAAATGGCTTGTGCCATCAAAAGACTCCACTGCCAATCGCGTATTCGCCACAGTGGTTCTCGCCCAAATGGACGACGACGATGCTTTTGAGCTGCCTTCCATTTTTGGTTACAAATTATTCTTCAAGAGCCCTCCAAATGCAAAAGCAAAATAGCCAGGGAAAACTTTTCTGATGTGGAAGATCAGATTAAACTGCGACCACAGATCATACTCAGAATACCCGAGCTTTGATACCACTTGTTGTGGAACTCAGAGTCATATTCCACCAAATATAAAAATAGCGAGAGAAATATTGTACTAGAAAACCACACTAGATTTAATTCCCAGGAAAGATTGGAGGCGTCACAACGGTCGCGCTTAAAACCCAACCTCCTCGACAGAATTAACTAGACGAATTTAATAGCACAATATAACACTACAACTATAACTAACAATGGCTACTTGAAGAATAGCACAAAATAAAAAACACCAAATTTAACGAGGTTCGGCTAATTTAGCCTACGTCCTCGGACCCCACCAAAATATTTCACTAAAGGACTAAAGTGAAACTATTACAAACTATAGGAAGAGAAAGAAGAAATTGCTAAAAGACTTAGGCAATTTGGGATGTTTTTCAAAGTGAAGAGGTGGTCTCCTTTTATACAACAAATGAGCCCACCCTTTATAAATTCTATCTATGTGGGATATTTTCCTCTTCCAAAATAAGCCACACTTCAACAAAAGCAACATAAATAAAAGTGATTATCGAGAATTAAAAAGAGCAGGGGCAATTAAGTGCATCCATGAGTAATCAAATTAATTTGCTCTATCCTGAATCTTGGAAGCTGTGTAAGTTTCTAGTATATAATTTGGAATAGCTAATAAAATTCAGAAGCTCCTTTATGCAGTACTTTATTTCTCCACATGGTATAGATTGAATATCCATGTCTGTAAATAAGCATATTTTATGTTTAACCATGATATCTAATCGATTTAAAGTTACTATATTTGTCCACGCAATTACCAAAAAAAAAAACTCAATTCTTCAACAAAGAATGATTCCGCACAAATCCACATGCACCACAGCCATAGGCTTGATGAATGAAATAGTTTCTGAATGAAATTACGGTGACCTTTACGGTCAATCTTGGCTAAAAATATATCCATTTATTGAAGAATAATACCAGAAACATACTGTTTGTCATATATTGCCTTCAAGATTTCTATTCAAAGGCAAAATATCAAGATCCTAACATACATTAGAACTTCTACTACAAATTTTAAAACATATACTATTTGCAGGATCAGATTTGATTTCTGTGAATAGTACACTATAACAGGAGTAACATGATGAAGCACTAACATATACATCGTAAGGGCAATCTCAAAGATCTACTTCAACATGATGACTATTTCTTCTTTTTAGTAAGTCTACTTTAAATGATAACCAAATTGACAAATTACTTTTTCCTCCTGTTTAGGGACTTTTTAAAAAAATAATACTATTTATAATAAATTTTATATAAATAATACACAAAAAAAGAGTTACCAGATATGGCACACTATGCCAATAGAAATGGCGGTGCTGACACCTTTTGTCAGCTCCATCAGGAGAAATTTTTTTAAAAAAAAATCTGTCCGAATCCGCCATTAGTAATGGCGGATCCGGACAAAATAAAAAAAAATATTATATTACAGGATCCGTCATTAGTAATGACGGATCCTGTAATATAATAAAATAAAGAAAATTACTTTGCCTGGTCTCTTTCCTCTCTCTCTTTCCTCTTTTTCTTTTTTTCTCTTTCCTCTCCTTTTCTTTTCTTCTCTTTTCCCCTCTTCTCTCTTCTCTTCCTCACCAAAGAAAGCCCACTACAATTTCTTATCATCAATGAGAATTTCATCTATCCTCCACCTACACCGTCCTTTTCATTTACGCCAAAACAAAG